>OU015491.1:67669664-68092164 GCA_907164885.2 Dolomedes plantarius
TATAAATCGTTTGAGGAAAAGAAATAATTATGGACTTAACTATCTGATACAATTTTCATGTATTATTTGTAAGTTCAGTGATGCACAAAACATTTCTATGTGATAAGAAATTCAAAAATATTGGTATGCATATCTATCGCTTAAATTTTTCTATTTACAAAGAGATGTATGTGCTGTGAAATGTGGAAATTAACTTGCCTCTTAATACAATGTATCCATGCCTTAATATAAATAGGTATTATTGCGGCTTAGGAGAGAAGCAAAAAATAGTCAAAGGACATTCTATTATTTATTTATCTGTAGGTACTCTAAAATATTAATCCAGTAAAAGTACTTTACTTTAGGAAACTTAGCACTAAAACTAGAGAAAAATTCCAGAGGACAGAAAACCTTATATTCACTAGACATTTACAAGAAATAAGGAAAAATATAAGAGCTATGTAATAAAGAACTATAATGCAACATAGACCAAGGATTAACTAAAAATAAATTCGTCTCCGTCTCGTGAGCAACTCATTTCAACAGTATTTTTTGTTTGAAGCTTAATTTTTTATTAGATGCTAGTATGTGAGTATCCGGTCTTGAATGAAAAATTCAGTCTTTCCCAAAAGGAAGCATTAATTTCTGAATATCATTGTACGTATATCAACAAAGCCGATCATTTTTCTTGAAGTTTGTTTTGTAAGAATTATAAAGGGGAATCGATTTTATAGGTTTGTATCACTAATTGACATCGGAATCCACATGTCTCATCGATTTTCTCCGAATATTACTACAAACAATCGGAAAATTGTTGAACATTTTTTATTCAAGTTTCAATTTGAAGGGATATATTTAATTTTTTATCAACGTAATTTTAAGGGGACAGTGGACTTTCAAAATTGTGAAATTTGTGCAAAAATTCGATATTTTTATATTATTGAATTGTGAAACTACGGACGAGTAGGAATGTGTTGCAAAAAGAATTTTTAATTTCTGTGATTACTTTCCTAGTTATAGGCATTTGTATGTAATTTAGATATTATGTGGTTACTAATAGCAATAACTTTAAATGTGTTTTTCTCAAAATAAAAATTTTCATGTCATTCGAATATTCAAACTGCTCCAGGCGCATTTCTAATTATCGTATTGCTTTAAAATTTAAGTTTTATATACTTAACTGTAAATCAAATAAATATTATTGAAAATAATTATGCTTCGTAGCTCAGAATTTCTAAATTTTGTACTTGAAAAGAGGATTTAGAGGTATTTTTGCGTAATGAATAGGGTGTTTTCACTGTTATTATTTTTTCTCTTTATATTTTTAATGAATGCTTAAAATAAGCAATAAGTTTCATTGTTAGTTATATAAGGTATCCCGTAAATAAAAATTACCATATTATATGCAAAAGAAATGCGCCTGGAACATTTTTAATGAGGCCAATTTTTGATATAATTAATAATTCATAATTTATAAATTATCAATATTTCATCTTTAAATTTTAACCACTTTTACATATCTATAGTACTAATCACATATTCAAATTTCAAGCAAATCCATTGAAAACAAAAAAAAGTTAGGTTTGAAGGTCCACTGTCTCCTTAATGTTTAACACACTCTACTAAATTGCATGTGGCATATGGCTTTCAGTAATACGGTGTAAACGCAACTAGACTTATTACAAGCATGTCAAAATATTCAATATTACTGTAATTGTTTTAAGCATTAATGTATAGTATCCCAAGTATTATTAAACTTCAAAAAGATAGACAAGGATTTAAAGTATGAGAAATAAAGTTTTCGGTTCCTCTCTGGAATTCTAAATTTTAATTTTTATCTTTAGATTCAAAGAAGCACGATAACAAATCCTAGCATTCAGAAATGATAGGAACTGTTACGAGCACGTCCTATAAAAAATAAAGTATTTCAGTATCTTACTATTTTGGATACTACAAGATAATAGTAAAATTGTTCAAAGTTTGGTCATTTCATAAATGGTTCAATCAGGTTGTGGTTTAGGGTTAAATCGGTTGTAGGTTAGACCAAAATAAAGATAAAATGCTAGTATATTTTACAATCTCGCTGCGTTATTTTTAATAAAAAAATAATATCTTCAGAGTACTATTTGACTAAAATTTAGGATTTGATTAAAGTCTCCTTTGGTAGACATTAGCACAATTGTAATTGATATATATATATATATATATATATACAGTATATTGTGCTTATCCACCTGGAACAGTATTTCCGCAAATATGTAATAGTACATTAAATTTAAAAACTCAGTTTCATGCAACGTAATTTATCTTTCTTATAAGTCAACGTTATTTATGTTAGTTATAATGAAAACATACGAATATGCAAAAGAGTTTTAGAGTCACGTCATGTAATGTAATAAACAGAGTAATGAGTATGGGATTTTGCTGACTAGTTGGCAAGGGTTGTTGGAGTGTTGCATTCATCGACCGCTACCTTGGAGATAAAGATATTACATTTAAAGGATATATTTTAGGGGTAGATTTGCTGAATGTATGTTTTATCATGAAAAGCATTCCCAAATTGCAGGTTTCAAAATCTACGACAACGCAACCTTTGAAGTCATAAATCTGTAACTGAGCAATATAACAGAAATCTACAAGACTTTGTAACCTAGTAAACTGCTCCCTTGTTCCATTAGAAGCCGTTTATAATGACTAGTCCTACTTGTATATTGCTTACTTGAGTAAAAAGAGAAAATAGTTAATGTTATGTGAGTTGGAATTCCCCATTTCTTCGGAAATTTTCGCCTTGTTCCGCTATTACCTTACGCGGAAGACTATTCTTAGGAAGATGAAACCGATTTTTAAGACCGTGCTTGTCTATGTGTACAAAAATTAATATAAGCCGTATGTTTGTTACCTAACAATAATAATAAATGCAACAATACTTGTAATTAGACACGGTAAAAATCATCAAACCATATTTTCTGTACAATTTATGTCTTTCCTTACCTGGGTGTACAATAATTTCCTGTTTTGGTTATAATCTGGGTCTTATTGTTTGCCATTATTGCCGACAAGCGTCTAAAGTATGACCACAACTGAGTAAAATCTTATCACAAATATGACGGCGACTTCAGCAGAATTTTCGGTATCTCTTGAACCTTCGTCGTAGTTTATGATACTTGTAACATATAATCCTACATTATGTTTATAACTCTTAAGTTTTGAATACAAGTTTTTGTCATTTTTTTCTGTTCCCGGCTCTAACTCGCATGAAATAGTTCAGAAAATTTACCAGTATTGCGATATTATTTTTGTATATGTTTTTACGTATGTTATAAAATACAGCATGATGCTACATAATACGTTCAAGAACACCGAGTAAGTTTGGTCAGCTTACTTTCTGTTACGTATTCAAAATTGTGATTTAAACCCTATGATTTCTACTGCAATTTCTTTGTGGCTAACAGCCTATTGAAAAACAATTTTATCTTTAATATAAAAGCTTAGAAACAAAAAAAAGGAAGTTTTTTAGGCATGCAAGGTAGGATATGAGGGTGATTGTTTTTGTTTTGTTGGTCTAAGAATCTTCTTTCCCTACGCGTATAATATATTTCAAATATTAGATTTCAGATTCGACTTGTTGTATATTGTTGACCTGGTTATATATATATATATATATATATATATATATATATATATATATATATATATATATATATATATATTATATATATATATATATATATATATATATATATAATAGTATATATATATGTATATATATATGTATATATGTATATATATATATATATATATATGTATATATATATATATATATATATATATATATATATATATATATATATATATATATATATATATATATCGGGTGGTCATAAGATCTCTTTGCCGATATATGCACCTCTAGCGGTCGTTCCGTTCAACCTATCGAGAGGGGATTTCAGATATAGTTATTCAGAGGTATGACCTCCGGATTCTGAGAACGGCAACACAGTGGCGCTCACGGTTACGGTTATAGGTATAGAAACTCGATATTTTCAAATGGCAACGTCCGCTTTTTCCCATCGCAAAATGCTCAGCGAATGTGATAACCCTAAAAGCGTTGGAACGGTACTTGTATCACACAAAACGGACGCGTTATGCACGCACAAAAAACAGCTCTGTGAACGGCCAACAAAGACACGATCGGGGCTCACGGAGGAAATTTACATATGACAGAGGCTAGAAACCAATCACAGAACGCCGTTCTTCAGATATTCAGAGTAGAAAACCGATAAAAAGCTCTCTGATCGTGTTTTTGTTAGACATTCGCAGAGCTGTTTTTTATGCGTGCATAACGCGTCCGTTCTTTTGAAATACACGTACCGTTCCAACGCTTTTTAGGGTTTTCGCATGCACTGAGCATTTTGCAATGGGTAAAAGTGGAAGTTGCCATTTGAAAATTTCGAGTTTCTGTACTTATAACCACAACCGTGAGCACCACTTGGTGGCCGTTCACAGAATCCCGACGTCATACCTCTGAATAATTATATCTGAATCTGAATAATTATATCTGAAATCTTATCTCGATCGGTTGAACGGAACAGCCGCTAGAGATCCATATATCGGCAAAGTTTCTTTATGACCACCTGGTGTATATATATATATATAGTATATACTTATTTATAATCTCAAATTAATTTCTTCCAACATCAAAATTTTTCGTACTGTTACATAATATGCATAAAGTAGTTATATAATAAAGTTATATAAGTTATATATTATGTATAATCATATAACTTTTTAACATAAAAGCGATTCAAGTTGTTATTCAAATGGTGTACAAATTTTTAATTATAATCTTCAATAATATGTTTGATTTCAAATTTGAAATGTTTATTTTTTTTACAAATATCTCTGCTGAACAGATAAAAATGTTTCGATATAGTATTAACACTTCTTGGCTCACCAAAACTTTTAAAAAAATTAATGCATTTGCATGGAATTTTGAAGCAGATTTTATATTCTATTGTTGCATATTGTATTATTTTTTAAATCAAAAATTGAATAGATACCTTTAAAAACTTGATTGAAATGTCACAAATCTGTTGAACTGCTCTGTTTTAACTATTGAATTATTCTAGTAATATGATTACAATTTTGAGACTCTGTCTTATATATTTCATAGTGACTGCGCTTGAAATATTCAGTGTTCATTGCAGACTTCTTTATATTATAAATGAGTTTATTGATAAAATTCTCCTTATTTATTTACGTACTCAACTGTTTTACATAACATACATTTACCTTTTAACTGGCAGTTTAAAAAAATATTGGTTTCTCTGGGCAAGAAACCAATTTGCTACTTTAAGTCTGTTTAAGAAAGAGAAAATAACCTTATGTTGAAGAAAGTTTTGTGAAACTCAGTTTATCCTCAGTGGCTCTGTAATTTTCTTAAAATTGTTTTGAGATTAATCTTTCAAGATGTAATTTGCAGTTGAGGAGAAATATTTGTAAAACATTTTCTATGAAAGTTTAACTTTAGTTGCATACACTGTGTTCCCCGGGAATTGTATAATTCTTACATTTTAAATCTTAGAACAAGGATGCTTGAAATTCTCTCGAGTGATGAGTTTTGCTTGAAACGCCTGTCACAGATTACAGAAAATTTAAAAATACTTCTTAAGATCTAATTTTTTTTCTTTCCAATTCCTAGACTTCACTATTATTATTTCGGGGAGTTTCAATGTATAAAAAAAAGTTCATATTTATGAAGTGTATAATTTTTGTTTTTGTTCTTTAACATCTATTCAACTTCGGCCTAATTTTTCTATTTAATTGCTTTCCATTATAAGTTTCACTATTTATTCTGATGTTTTATGCCACAACAAAAATTACAAGCATTATATGAGACTAACCGCTGTGCGATCAGCATGGTCGCTTTCAGTTTAATATTTTCTTTTGAAAAACAACTCATCTGAAAGTAATATATGTAAAGAACGTTACCATTACTTATCATCCTAAATATACGTTGTTAAGGGGTATTCTTTATAAGTCTGATTCTAAAACATCGTGAATAAAAAAATGTGAATTTTCTTTACTTCAGAACAGAGTTAAAAATAAGACTGAGAAACCCAACACCAATGATTTTAAAAATTACACCCCTCTCTGTATGTATTATTTTTCAAATTAAGATATCTACGATTTATCATTACATCAACTAAGAAATTGTTGGAGAAAAATTTTTCACTTAAAAATGGATTGAAAATTCTGTAGTACTAAAATATAATGTGGATTACATCACTCTCTGTATGTACTATTGTTCACAATTCAGATATCTACACTTAATCATATCAAATAATAAATTGTTGGGAAAATTTCTTCACTTATAAAAGGGAGTAAAAATTCTGCAAGTACTGAATAAAGTGTACAAAATTAACTATTACTGGTTCTCAGTTGCTATGCCGGCGACGGTTAAGCCTAACCTCGCGATCATTTATGATCTCTCTTTCACGCTTCTCGCCTAATGAATTATTTCTTCGTCGCTTTCTTTCTTGAGATTGTTCCCAATTTTCACTTGATCGGGCAGCTCGCTTTCGAACATTTTTAATTTCAGTGCGTAAATCCACGTTGGCACGCGGTTGCAAATTGCGGACGGCCGCTAATGTTTACATCTGGCAGTTGCAGCCGTTGCCATTCGGAGTATAGAAATATCGTCGGTTTTTGTGCCACATACCTACGCGTTTTATATATATATATATATATATATATATATATAATATACATATATATATATATATATATATATATATATATATATATATATATATATATATATATATATATATATATATATATATATATATGTATATTATATATATATATGTATATATATATATATATATGTGTATATATATGTGTATATAATATACATATATATATATATATATATATATATATATATATATATATATATATATATATATATATATATATATATATATATATATATATATATATATGTATATTATATATATATATGTATATATATATATATATATATATATATGTGTATATATATATATATATATATATATATATATATATATATATATATATATATATATATATATATATATATATATATATATAGATTGTTTATGTTTCATTTGGATATAAAGGTTTTTGTGTTTGTTAGAAATGATTATGTATATCTTGCCATGGTTTTGCAGACCTGTCTGTAAAGGTCGAGTTATTAATTAATTAATTAATTATTTTTGGGGGGCAAGAAATATGTGAGGTAGAAAATGTCGCTGAATGTTGGATGTCATAATGTTGCCCTTAAAAGAGTTACCCACTATGGAAAAATGTTTCGTTAATCATATTGTATGAATTTAAGGTCAGCGCATGACATATCGGATATCGAACCTTGATAGGTGACACCGACGATCAGAGGTTAAGCGCAAGCAGCAATGTCAGTGAGCAGTTTTAGCCAGCACAAGAGATAATTCTTAATAGGTAGTACCATCATAACTAAGATTAATTTTTATATCTCCCGAAAGAAAAAATACCAGCTATATATCAAGGGATTCTTTCTTGGACATCATGCAAATAAACCAAAACGTGTTTTGAATGGAAAAGCGAAAAGAAGTGAAGTCAATTCAAGATCCATGTATGGAGAATAAAAAATAATAAAGAAATAATGGAAAATATGATTAAGACGATATTGTTACAGATATAAGAATTAGAAGATGATTTTGTTATATTCAGCTTATCGAACATGACGAAACTAATAAAAAGGCGTCTTTCAAAACCAATGGGGACTAGACTCCAAGGGCAGCCACAGAGAAGATGACTTGGCTAAATAGGGGAAGACCTTAGAAATACGAAGGCACTATAGGAACAAAAACGCATAACTACGAAGAAAAGAAAAACGCCCTTGAGTAGGTTCAGTTCCTAAATGGACTATAAAAGAGATAAGCAGTCAACAAGATGTTTTAGTACCTAGCTTAGGAGAATATTAGTCGAAGTTTGAGACACAAGGGCCGATATTTAAACTCAACTTTAAATGTTATGTGTCGTAAGCTCCAGTAGATATATTTCGTAAACGAAGGGGTTTTGAGCTACCTTTACTCTTCAAGTTCTTCTAAGTTCAAACTGAGCGATAAACTCTGATAAATTTGTCACTATTTCGTTACTATTTGTTACATACCGTATGATAATAAATTTGCTACCATACCTGCTTCTTACCACTGGGCTATTGATACGTAAGTTATGTTAAAACAAATTAGTGTAATTTTTGACACGGCTCTCAAACCAATTTCTATGTATGTCAATTTGCATGATAAAGTCCGTCTGAAAAAAAATTAAATAAATTAACTGAATTTAATAAATAAGAAATGTTTAACTGGCATTTCCTAAAGAGAATTGTATTCATATAATATCAGTGTTTAGAAGATCAGAAACAAGATATTGTACGTTCATAAACAATACGATATTGCATGAGCTTTTTGCCTTATATATATATATATATATATATATATATATATATATATATATATATATATATATATATATATATATATATATATATATATATATGTGAGAATGAGTTTGGCAACACAACTGAAATATTACTACAACTTCCACTCCTACTACTTCGGCGCGAAGGACTTGGCGCGCAAACACAGTGATGGACTAGTGACATTACGAAGCGGATGTGTCGCTCCGCAGGCTTGCCGTTTTGAGTCAAATAGCTGTGTTGATGCTTTTTTTTTAAATTTCATACTAAGTGTTAGTCCTGTCTTGTAAACATCGTCTAGTTTAATTAAATGTTCAAAATAATTAAGTCTAATGATTCACTTCTAAAGGAAGGAGTACTAACTCCTTCCTACATGGGTGCTCGGCCCTCGGACTCGAAAAATACCCCTAGCTTGGACTGAAAAACTATTTTCTTTTGATGATTACCGGATTACTGTTCTCTGTGCTTTCTGTTTTGGATACCGCCAGCGAAAACGAAAGTGATGTGCCACGGACTCTGATAATATTCTGATGGGATGACGAGAACCGAAAACCAGAACTGTGAGTATATTCTGATCATATTGTAATTATTCCATGCATACTTTGAAGCTTGTTCAAGAAAATTTTGAAGATTAATGGAATTCTCATCTTATTGATGATAATTATAAGAAAACTGAAAATATTTCAACGTTCTTTTGATGCAAGAATTTAATTGATGCTAAATTCATTTTTGATGGTCTTTGACGTTGAATTTATCACTTCTGTTTTCTTGAAGAGAATTCTATTTCGATGAAATTATTTGATGATTTGATGAAAATTTCGACATTTAACTTGAAGAATCTTGTTTCCTTGAACAAACCACAACATAACATATATTTTGAATGATTGCAATTTGAATACAGTTTGAAGAATATTATATTATTTCCTTGATGCATATTTTGAGAATCAATATTTTATTATTGAATTGGTATTTGAGGAAATTTCGATTTGAAATTCTATTTTTGAATTTGAGTACCTACGTATTATAAGTATTGATTTTGGTTTTGAATATTTGTATATTTGTGTACTATAATTGTTTGAACCTAGTATATAGTTATGGCTACTCTCAACGATTACCCCAATATTGCAAAATCATTAAAAATTGGTAGTACGAATCAAATAAAGGTTCTACATCGTTTAATTTTTGGTACAGACGGCGACAGACAAAATCGTACCAGATTACGTAAATTTACAGGTTTTAAACAGCCATTCGTGTTGGAAGCAACGAAACAGAAAGTACTTAAAGAGTTTTCACTTAAAGACTTGATTTCTATTTGTAATCTACTTCATTTAGAATTTTCAACTGACCCAGACAAATGTGCCAATACCATTCTTATGAGTCTTAGTGATTTATCGTTATTAAAAGCAGAATTTTCTGATCTTTCGGAATGCGAAGTGAATGATGACTCACTTCCGGATGCACGTTCATCCCAAACTAACAGCGTTATAGAGGAAAATAGATCTCCCTTTTCCCCCACCATTGACGCAAAAGAATCTTCGAATAAGCAAAATACACACATTTCCGTTGGTGAATCAGATCAAAATTCATTGCCTTCAGTTGAAACTGCGAATCTCTCTTTCCAGTTGTTTAGTCTGAAAGACGTTGTTGATTTAATAAAACCTTTCTCGTCTCTTGATAATTACAGTGTTGAGAATTTTATATCTGACGTTGAAGAACTTTTTTGTTTATATCAGATAAACAATCCAATTCACCAAATTACTTTTGTTAGAAAATGTTTAACTGGTCCCGCTCAAACTTTAATTAGGTCTATTCGTGGAATTACAAATTGGGAACAATTGAAGCACCATTTATTAGACGAATTTTCGGACAAAATTAACGGTATTCAGTTACATAAATTAATGGAATCTCGACGTATGAAACCGTTTGAAACCCTACAAGAATATTTCTTAGCTATGAGAGATTTGGAACACAAAGGTTCTCTCGATGACTCCTCTCTGTTTGAGTATGTCATAAACGGAATTCCTGATTCAACAAACAATAAAGTTATTCTTTACGGTTGTAAATCCGTCCCTGAATTTAAGGAAAAGTTGAAAATTTATGAACAAATCTTTAACAGATCACAAAATTTCAGACAAAATAATCAGAAAAAAATTGATGCTTCCTACCTCAATGTGAAAGTCGATAATACAAGTAGCCCAAATACACAGCCAGTATGTTTTTCCTGTGGCTTGAGAGGTCACAAAAGCAACCAATGTTTGAATAAGTCACATGGTAAACAATGCTACGGATGTAAAAGTTTTGGTCATGTTCATGCTAATTGCCCTAAAAGTTATCGAAATTCTAAACCAAAACCTGATTCTCAAAAACCTATTTCTGATAAAACTGTAAATGCCCTTTCTCCTGAAACTTCATCGAAAAATCCCATGCATGTTGACATTCAACTTGCAGGAATTCAATTGACAGCACTCTGTGACACTGGGTCACAGGCAACCCTCATCAATGAGAAAACCTATCGAAGAATTGGTTCGCCACCATTGCAGCCCACCAACATTCCCTTTTCAGGAATTGGCAAAAACCAAGTTCACAGCATCGGATTCTTTCAGGATTCCATCGAAATTCAAACCATTACTTTACCTGCTAAAATACATGTTCTAGAGGATGACTTGATTCCTTTTGATGTGATTATCGGAATCGACTTTTTACAGCAAACCCAATTTACATTTGATAAAGACGGTATTCGTTTATGCAAAACTCCTGAAAATAACACCTTCGTTAATATTGCTAATGTTTCTGATGATCAAGCTTTTCCATTTGATCTTTCACACATTTTTAATTCTGAAATTCGTGAGGAAGTTCAAAATATCGTTACTTCCTACAAATCACATAAAGTTCAAGACACTGAAATTAAGATGACTATTTTATTACAAGATGAAATCCCTGTAGCTCAACGTTCTCGACGACTCCCTTTCGCGGAACAGAAAATTGTAGAAAGCCAAATTCAAGATTGGTTAAATGATGGAATTATTAAAGAAAGTTGCTCCGATTATGCCGCACCGATTGTTCTATGTAAGAAAAAAAGTGGAGATTATAGACTTTGTGTTGATTACCGCAAATTGAATAGAAAAATGATAAAAGATAAATTTCCCTTACCGCTCATCGAAGAAGCTTTAGACAAACTTGGAAAATCTCGGGTGTTCACTTCACTTGATCTCAAAAATGGTTTCTTTCATGTACCTATGGACCCTAATAGCACTAAATATACTTCTTTTGTGACTCATGAAGGACAATACGAATTTTTACGTGTCCCATTTGGCTTATGTAACAGTCCCAGTGTTTTCCAACGATATGTTTACACAGTTTTTAGAAATCTCATTCGCGACAATGTTCTTATTGTTTACATGGACGATCTTCTCATACCATCTAATGATGAAGTTGAAGGTCTACAAAAATTACGCCTAGTTCTCCAAACAGCTGCAGACTATGGCCTTGAATTGAACTTTAAAAAGTGTCAATTTTTACAGCGAAAGATAGAATTTCTTGGTTACATTATCGAAAATGGAGTAGTTAAACCCTCACCTACCAAGACACAAGCTGTTCAAAATTTCCCACAACCTCAAACCCCTAAACAAGTTCAAAGTTTTCTTGGATTAACAAGTTATTTCAGAAAGTTCATTCCAAATTATGCGCTGATTGCTAGACCATTAAGTGACCTCCTTCGGGATAATGTAGAATTTAATTTTGACTCTGAACAAATAGCAGCTTTTCAACAACTTAAAAACATTCTTTCACAAAAACCAGTTCTTCATGTTTTTCAACAGGGATACCCATTAGAACTCCACACTGATGCCAGCTCCTTAGGCTTTGGCGCTGTGCTCTTGCAACAATCCGATGATGGACAGTTTCATCCTATTCATTATTTTAGCCGTAAAACTACAGTTCAACAAGAAAAATATCATAGTTATGAACTGGAAGTTCTTGCCGTTATTGAAGCGCTAAAAAAATTTCGAAACTACTTGTTGGGAACAAAATTTAAAATTATCACCGATTGTGATGCTTTCCAAAAAACGATGCACAAAAAAGACCTACCAGCTAAAATTGCTCGATGGGCATTGATGTTAGAAGACTTTGATTATGAAGTTTGTCATCGACCCGGTAGACAGATGAAACATGTTGATGCTTTAAGTCGTAACCCCATTCTTGTAATTACCTCAAATGATATCACTCAAAAGGTGAAAAATGCCCAAGACCAGGATGAATTTATATCTCAAATTAAATCTATGCTTGAATCTACACCTTCTGATGAATTTTTTGTTAAAAACGGAATTCTTTATAAACTTCATCAGGATGCCGAACTTTTAGTAGTACCACAAATGATGCAGAAAGAAATAGTGCTAAACGCCCATTCACAAGGTCATTTTGCTTCACAAAAAACCGAATTAATTGTTTCTCGTGAATTTTTCATTCCTCAACTTAAGAAATTAGTTCAAGAAATTATTTCGAACTGTATTCCTTGCATTTTGTCCTCGCGAAAATCTGGAAAACAAGAAGGATACCTTCACCCCATTCCAAAAGGTGATGCACCCCTTGAATTTTACCATTGCGACTTTTTAGGACCTTTACCATCGACAAAAAAATGTTATAAGTATCTTTTTACAGTAGTTGATGCCTTTTCTAAATTTGTATGGATCTATCCCGTGAAGTCCACCTCTACGAAAGATGCCTTAGACAAATTATCCTTGCAACAAACTACATTTGGCAACCCTTCAAAAATCATTACTGACAAAGGTAGCGCTTTCACATCTTCAGAATTTCAAAGTTACTGCCAGGAACAGTCAATTGAACACATTTCAATAGCAACAGGTGTGCCACGTGGCAACGGTCAGGTTGAGCGTGTTCATGGCACAATTATTCCCGTTTTAACTAAGTTAGCTCTAGATGAACCTGACAAATGGTTTAAATATGTCCCAAGATTGCAACGTATCTTAAATAGTACCACCACACGCAGTACAAAATTCACACCCTTTCAACTTTTAATTGGTGTTAAAATGAAACAACAAGAGGATCTACAGATTAAAAATCGTCTTGACGAGGAACACCACCAAAGAATTCTTGATGACAAAGAAGCGTTACGTATCGAAGCTAAACGAAATATCCTCCGTTTACAGGAAGAAAACATACGACAATATAACAAACGGCGTAAACCGGCTTGTAAATACAAGATCGGTGACAAAGTGGCAATACAACGAACTCAATTTGGAACCGGATTAAAGCTCCGATATATATATATATATATATATATATATATATATATATATATATATATATATATATATATATATATATATATATATATATATATATATATATTTATATATATATATAAGCACACACATACTATAGGTTTACAACATGCAAGAAGTCGAATCAGAAGTCTAACATTTGAAATATATTATACGCTTAGGGAAAGAAGATTCATAGACCAACAAAACAAACAATCACCCTCATATACTACCTTGCATGCCTAAAAAACTTGTTACCTTTTTGTGTTGCTGAGCTTTTATATTAAAGATAAAATTGCTTTTCAATAGGCTGTTAGCCACAAAGAAATTGCAGTAGAAATTATAGGGTTTAAATCACAATTTTGAATACATAACAGAAAGTAAGCTGACGAAACTTTCTCGGTGTTATTTAACTATTATGTAGCATTATGCTGTATTTTATAACATACATAAAAACATATACATAAATAAAAGATAATCTCCTAAACAAAAAAAGTAAATCATCAATATAAAAAAAGTAAATGTTATATAGACATTGGCTATATTATCAGAATTCATACCAGCATTATCCAAAATTATAATATATCCTTAATATAGTGATTTATATTAATGTTATTCTATGCGTCACAGAAATCACTCCCGCTTTTCTATTCTGGACAGAGTAATCCCATTACACGTCACTCATTTCACGTCAATCGCTTTTACCTCTTCCCCGGAGACGACTTCAGAGAACTCCCTCTTCCCCTAAAAAGAAGGGGAAAAAATATAAGGGCATAAAAAGTAAGAATTCGGAGGGCATTCTTGTGTAGAAATGCTGCAGCATAAATCTGATTCATGATACTACAGGGAGTCTCTTCTGAATAATATCTTTCTTCCCACTCTCGTGCGTTGGTTTTACGCTAGAGAGAGCCGATGGCACACTATTTATTTATTTTATATAAATACGGACTTAATATGTATTGATATATATGTATAAACATATGTGTACATTTAGACCCCAAAGTCATATTTAAGGGGTTTTTTTTCACATAAGAGGTCTCTTTCCATAACATTTTCTTTATAGAGTCTTTAATCAGTTCTGAAAAAAATATGGCATTGTAAAGCCGGCTAGAAAAATCTTCCTGTATCTTTTGACACCACCGTAAACACCGATGTGTACTGGGACATTTTTGAACCGTTCTTGAATAAGCTGGATAATCTTTAACTTTTAGCTTACAGGGCCCATTTTTCCGATTCCCTATTTAGAACGGGAAATTTCATTCTCCCTTTGTAAGAAAGGCCATTAAGGGGGTTATATATATATGCACACACACTGGAACACACGCACATATATATATATATATATATATATATCTATATATATATATATATATATATATATATATATATATATATATATATATATATAGAGAGAGAGAGAGAGAGAGAGAGAGAGAGAGAGAGACAGAGAGAGAAAGTGTACCATATATCGCCCCTGTGCCGAATATCGCCTATTCGTGTTTCTAAAGTATGATTCACGCTATGTATGAGAAAATGCAGTAACTTCTTAGTTCTTGGTTATCACTAACAGTGGCGCTAGCGACAACGCTCTTATAACAGAAAACAGAAAATATATGGCGTCTGAAGTTGTTTTGGCTGTTGTCTTCGTAACTTTTGGCTCCAAAGAATCCAGTGAATAACCAGGTAGGTGCATCCCAATAGTAATTTTGCTTATACCATTTGGAAATGCATTTAACAGAGAATGCAAAGGTGCTATTATTTTTGAAAAAAACTGTGTTTTAAACTTTGTTCTTAGCGTAATTTTGTTGACTGTCTTGTGTTCCTAATATCGCCTACCAGGCAATATTTGGAACAGTTACTTTAATTAAAAACTATGTATTGCATTATTGTTTACTTTTTAATTTTGGTTATTTTATCACACTTTCCGTACTTTTCTGTTGGAAACTTCTTGTCTAAGATGCCAAATGAAATTAAAAATAGACAGACATGGAGTACGTCTTGTCTGCAGGCCGCAATGGGAACGTTAAAGGCTTCCAAACACTTTGATATTCCAAGATCTACGATTCGTGAGTACATTAAAAAAGATGTCGAATGAGAAAAACGATAGAATTGCGGAGGTTAGAATAGTGGTGAGACAGACACCTGGGAGAAAACCTGTACTGACGGATAATTTAGAAAATTAGAAAGTTAAATACTGCAAGGAAATGGAATCTAATTTGTTTGGTTTGACTCGAAACGATGTTAAGCAGATGACCTACCAACTTGCCTTGAGAAACAATCTTCCCCACCCCTTCTCTGAAAAACAATCTCAGCTGGTCAGAAGGGACTGAATTCATTTTTGAAAAGAAACGCTTCCCAATTGACAATCAGAACTCCAAACTCATTGTAAAGAGCCAGAATCCTAGGGTTCACTGAAGAACACGTGAAATCCTTCTTCACAATTATTAAAGCAGAACTTTAGAAAATGAAGTGCCACCCTACCAGAACTTTTAATGTTGACGAAACGGGCATTACAACTGTCCAAAGTAAAAATGTACAAGTGATTTCCTCGAAAAGGAAATCAGCTGTATACAAAATGTCATCGGCAGAGAGGGGGAAGCCGTGGTCAGGAGTGGCTCATGTGTACCTCCTGCTTTCAGTGAAACCACAAATATAGTAATGCAGCCAATGGAGAGCGCAGGCAATGTATATGTTCCTTCTGTCTGAATGATTAAGGGGCCAAAATAAGTTTAAATTATTGGTATTACTTCTGTTTAACTTTTTCCACAATAGATTCTCTGTTCTTTGTTCTGTGTTTCTATTTGATTTTTCTTCTATTTTTTCCTCCCCCCCCCCCTCATGCAACTACAGCAATCTTGCTCAGAAGAACTTTCCTAGCAACGCCTTTTAACAAGTGCTCCTAATTTCGCCTGGTAGGCTGTAATAGGCACAGATGTAGGCGATATTAGGAACCACTATGGGATTCACTGGAAATTTCAATTTTTCCAATTTAGCTACATAACTTAAACTGTTAAAGATTTTGGAGCTGGTTGATCTCAGGATACCAAAGGAAATAGTTCTTAGGGATGTTATATAAGTTTCCAGCCTAATCAGAAACTAAAAAGTGGATGAAATGTCGAAAAAAATCAGGGTAGGCGGTATTTGGGACACACACCTTATATATATATATATATATATATATATATATATATATATATATATATATATATATATATATATATATATATATATATATATATATATATATATATATATATACATATATTTATATATATATATATTCCCCAAATCCTTGGGGTATGCTATCCCACCCCTTAAGGAAAAGGTTAACAGGAAATAACGTCCAGCAAGATGGAGCAACGTGTCAAACATCGGCAAGTATCAAGCTGGGAAATGGATCTTTTTTCGGCAACAGAGTAATTTCAAAGGGAGCCTCGTAGTGTGAGAGTTTTAAATGAAAGCATCCATCGTGAAATTATTGCTTTTCCCCCGATATCCTTGGCAATACGTTCAGAAACATGTAGCACCGCGTCGAAATATGTCTGGAAGAAAATAAACATCACTTCCAGCATCTCATGTAATGCAATGGATTACTCATACGTCAAGTATTGCAGCATATTTTCGGTTCAGAATGATTCATCC
Organism: Dolomedes plantarius; assembly: GCA_907164885.2. Classification (NCBI taxonomy): domain Eukaryota; kingdom Metazoa; phylum Arthropoda; class Arachnida; order Araneae; family Dolomedidae; genus Dolomedes; species Dolomedes plantarius. The sequence goes on from OU015491.1 coordinate 67,687,071, forward strand.
TAGTAAGAGTTATTACAGAATATTCGGGACCACTTTCTAGTAAATCAGCCGCTTTTTACCTACTTTGTGTTACGTATGGCTTTATTCAGGAAATTATTCTATACAGATTAGGTAGCCCACAACATTACAAAGTGATCAGGAACGAAACAAAATAACAATATAAACTAGAAACCAAGAATAAAACTAGAAACAAAATAAACTAGAAAAGTAAAAACAATAAAAAAGTTCAGTCACAAAGAGAGTTCATACTGGTCATAGCCTCCCAATACAATTTGCTGATGTCTCCGTTTCTCCGATTCTGTCAAGTCCTTTGCAAGTTAGGAGGTGATAGGAATTATAAAGTCTACCCTGCAGATCGGGCACAAGTTGGTAGGAAATATACCCATTTTGAATAGATGTTCTGCCAAGTAGTCGTGTAAAGTCTGTAGCCTGAAATTTGCTACGTAATCTTTACGTATTTGATACATATATTATATATATATATATATATATATATATATATATATATATATATATATATATATATATATTACATCTATTATATGATAGGAACTGAAAATGAAATTGTAAAAGAAAAAATATAGGTATTTATTTTCATTAACATCCTTCAAAACATCATAGTGTGACTGCACTTAGCTTAAGTATATGCAAGAGATTATTAGTCATTGCTCTGTTATATAAACTAACTAGCTGAATACCCGTGCTTCGCTACGGAGTACATTCAAATTAAAATACAACAGTCAATGTATATACAATTAATGTCAATATCAATATCAATATATATATATATATATATATATATATATATATATATACAGGTGGTTATCAAAATAATGGAAACACCTAGGAAAAACATGAAATTCTTTATTAATATGGCATAGGACCATGTATGGTATTTAATACCACTTGGATTCACTAAGGAAGTGAATTATGCTATTCATGAATAGTGGTTAAGGGAATATTATACCATTCTTTATGGATAAATCGTCAATGTTCCTGTAGAGATGCTATTGCTGGATATTGAATCCTGAGTTTGTTTCCTAAAACAGACCACAGCAGTTCGATGATATTGAGGTTTAGGGACTGTGCGGACCATATAATGTATTTGACGTGGTCTTTATGATCCTCGAACCACGACCTGACACGTATGGCTGTATGGATCGGTGCATTATCATCTTGGAGTACGCCATATCCTGCAGGAAACAATTTTTGCACCATAGGATGGATCTGGTCGGCTAAAAGTTCGACATACTCCTTGCCAGTCGATCTCCCTTTCGGGGTTACAGTAGATCCCTTTTGAAACCATCAAATGGCCGTCGAAACCCTAAGAATTAGGGTATGTAGAAAACATATAGATACACCTATCACGCTTGTGTAGGTGTTTTCAGACATACGCACGTTCTGTTGCAGGGGACAAAGTGAACAATGATTCCTGTACCCAAATGTCATATTTCAACGTATCACTCGACCAGTATTTGTTCTTGTGGCACCGCTGTAGAGGACGGTTTGAATTTACATCTGTAACAAGTGGCTTGGGAATTACTACTCTACCGTAAAGGTTTTGTTTTTGAAGTTTTCTCTTACCTGTAATGACTGGTACTGGAGCCTGCAGATTCAGATGGAGCGCTACGGTCAATTTGGCTGCAGTTGTCTTCTTTTTTGATGTCACAGTCCGCTTCAACACCAGTGTGTCTTTTCACTTAGCTTTTCCTGTCGTCCACAATTCTGTTTCACAGAAGATGTCTTTCCCTGAACTCTGTATGCCATCATGACTTCCGATATCATAGCTCGGTAAACACACAAACCCATGGGGGCTGTTGTAATAGATACTCCAATTAAACGCGCTTCAACAATTTGCCCTTCTACACGGTCTACAAGGTTTGACATCTTACGCTATCCCCCAAAGAGCCCGATGCCCATAGTTTCATTACTGCTACTTTACAGTAGAATAATGTATACACTATATTCTATAAAAAATATTGGTCGCTAAACTTAATTTTAAAGGAATACGAAGCACTTCCATAAACACCGCTAATATTGATGTGTTTCCATTATTTTGATAACCACCTGTATATATATATATATATATATATATATATATATATATATATATATATATATATATATATATATATATATATATATATATATATATTTATATATATATATATATATATATATATATATACATATACATATATAATATATATATATATATATATATATATATATATATATATATATATATATATATATATATATATTAGGGCGGAGCGTAAAAAAAAAAATTCCAATTTTGTTTTTGCCCTAGTGCGGAAAAGTTGTGTACTAGTGGGTAGGTCACGTATGCAAAGTTTTGGGAAAAAAAAAATATCTTCCGTCTCCATTTAACCCGTGATTTTTAGCAGATTTTTAGCGTATAGTTAAAAATGTGTATTTACATTGTTTTGTATGCAGCTCTTCCCTTTTGTAAAAAATAAAATACAGAGGTAATTCGAAACTTAATTCAGAAAGGCAGAAGCTGACACTCTGCGTACGCCTGCGCATGCGCAGGTATACCACTGATTCAGCTATACACTCATGATCAAAGTTCAATTAGAAGGGGAATTCCTATTAGTGATGTGAGATATTCGATGATTTTATTTCAATCTGAATAAAAATCTTGAGCTCCTTAAATCTATTTTTAAGAACGTTACTGCTTGGTTTTGTTACTTGAATTAGTGATTATTTTATAACAGCAATTGTTAAACTAATTAAGAATTCGTAAATAGTAATAACGTCATATGTTTTAGCAGTTATTTGAAAAGAATAATGCAGAGTAGGATCAGCGTATTTTGTCCAGTGTTTGGCGCTCCAAAGGAGTTAAGTTGCCATATTTTGCCAACATATGAAGACGTAATGAAATATTATTTGTGGGTGCGAAATGATTGTATAGTGAAGTTAAATAACGTCAATCCAAGTGTATTAGAAGTCGCGGATAAAGTGGCAGAAAGAATCGAAGAAATTTGGCATACAGCATCTCTTCCTTTTATTTCGCGCCAACGGATAGTACAGATGATCCGCGCATACAACGAAAAATACATAAAGGTAAAGAAATATTTTGGTATGAAAACATTGTCAACAACAACTTTAGAAACGAAGCTTAAAACCATGACAGACTCACAGAAATTGTTCGACATTTCTTCATTTAAGTGTGTTTCTTTTAATAAATGTTCTTGCCCAAAGCATAAAAGGATTCCTGAAATAGAAAGAACTTTTCTTATAGACCAACGGGCACTTAGGCAAATGTCCATAGGCACAGTTGACTTAAAAGAAACTGAAAAGCTGAGGAAACGAGCCGATAGGAAGCAGAAACAGACAGAAGCAGTGAGTCTTAAAATAAACGTTTCGCCATCTGTTACACCATCTAGGCTCACATTTCCTGATCCAGATTCTGACGTGGATCTCCATAATTCCGATAGTAACACAGATTACTTGAAGCCTTCCACATCCAGGATGACTCAATCTGAGGGGAAAAAGACGTCACTATCAAGCCGATACCCAGCAGTAGATATAGCTTGTGACAGGACAGGAGTTTCAGATCGGGCTGGAGCCATGATTGCAAGCGCTATTTTGGAAAATTTGGGGATGATTACCGAAACAGACACATTAAATGTAATTGATAGACATAAAATAAGAAGAGAGAGGAAAAAAATTCGGACAAAATATCAACAAGGAAATGAAATATATCTGGAACCACTGAAGGGACTTTATTTTGACGGAAGGAAGGACAAAACTCTAATGCAAGAAAGCGTAGGGAGAAAGATGTACCAGAAAACAGTCCTGAAAGAACATGTTACAATGATTAAGGTTCCTGGAAGCAAGTACCTTGGACACATAGCGCTAAATTCGTCATCAGCTTTGAGAATTTCTCAAATTATGCTGCAATTCATGGAGAATAAAATTTTTGACATTCATCAACTAGTAGCAATAGGGTGCGATGGAAGAGTCGTTAATACTGGCTATAAAACCGGCGCAATTCGCCGTTTTGAAGCCATTGAGAAACCTTTGCACTGGTTTATCTGCCACATACACGCAAGTGTGTTGCCACTCCGACATTTAGTGCAGCATTTGGATGGTGGAACGAGTGGTCCTAATGCATATTCTGGTCCTACTGGGAAAGCATTGGCAAATTGTAAAAACCTCCCAGTTGTGAGATTTGTAGACATTTCGAGCGAATTTCCGGAAATCGACCTAAAGGATCTTAGCACAGACCAGAGATACCTTTGGGATATTTGTCAAGCTGTCACAAATGGGAACTGCTCATCAAGTTTGTCACAAAAGCACCTTGGTAAAATGTCTCATGCACGTTGGCTAACAACTGCAAATAGAATAATGCGTTTATACATTAGCTCTTCAGAGCCTTCAAACCAACTTCAAATTCTGGCAGAGTTCATCATGAAAGTGTAAGCACCTATGTGGTTTCCAGTCAAATTAAATCCATATTGCACGGGTGGTCCACGAAATTTATGGAAGACAATAAACGTCTCGCGCTATCTTAAAAACGAATTAAAGACTGTGGTCGATCCCATTATCCATTGAAATGGCTATTTCGGCCACCCGGAAGCAATAATCTTGTCAATGATCACAGACGACAGACAGCCCATTCGAGAACTTGGACTTCGTAGGATTTTACAAGCAAGAAAGGAAAGAAAGGAAGGAATCAGACACTACAACATTCCGTCACTCAACTTCGAGGCAGTTTCATATATTGACCTTATTGATTGGCAGAAATGCAATTTGACGGAACCCCCAATAACATCTCACTTAACAGAAGATGATTTGACAAATTTAATTTCTAGTGGAGAATCTGTAGCTCAACACCTGGGAAGTCTAAAATTTCCTTGCCACACCCAAAGTGTTGAACGTTTCGTGAAACTAGTAACAGAGGTTTCTGCGGCTGTGTGTGGAGAAAATAAGCGTGACGGTTTAGTTAGAACCCGAACAGAGTCGAGAAAAGCTATGCCATCATTTGAAACCAAATGCGAGTACCGAGTAAAACCAGAATAACTGCAAGGCAAAGGAGTTAAATGCCCATATGGTTGGATGGATGGGTGGGCACGGGTGGAACTCGTAATGCAGCCACCTCCCCATGGTGAGTTCTGGGTTTTTTCTGAATTTTATTTCAGAAAAAAGCGAAGAGCTGCATACAAAACAATGTAAATACACATTTTTAACTATACGCTAAAAATCACGGGCTAAATGGAGACGGAAGATATTTTTTGTTTTTCCCAAAACTTTGCATACGTGACCTCAGTACACAACTTTTCCGCACTAGGGCAAAAACAAAATCGAAATATTTTTTTTTACGCTCCGCCCTAATGTATATATATATATATATATATATATATATATATATATATATATATATATATATATATATATATATATATATATATATATATATATATATATATATATATATATATATATGTATATATATATATTACTGTATTTTAATATTTTTTGTCAATTTAGATCCTTGTTATGCATGTGACACAAAATTTTTGTAAAGTATCGCAAAAAGAAAAGAAACCACGTGAACAGCATTGAATACATTAAATTCTATAAATTAATCTTTAAAAATTCACCAAAAATCAGAAAATGGTGGTAAAGATTCAAAAAAGATCTCATTTTAAAGGAATTTTTTCGATCTTTGTCGTAATATAAATTTTATAACCCCCAAATTATTATTTTAAATGCAAACTTAAAAAAGTTACTAAAACGGCTTAAAAATTTAATGTAATAAAATCTAAGAAGAATTTTTCAAAAATCTTTCTTAGTGCACCCTTACACTATAAAAAACGCCATGCAAAATTTCATCCCTTTAGGTCCAGCGGTTTGGTCTTAGCGTTATCTATCAGTCCGTCAGTCAGTCCGTCAGTCAGTCAGTTTCGGAACTGGTTTATATATATAGATTCCTTGTTTCACTATGCACAAACATTCACGTTTAATACTTAATTACTAAATAGTACTAAAACATTGCTTAATACTAAACTTAACTTATAGTACTAAAACATTGCTTAATACTAAACTTAACTTATAGTACTAAAACATTGCTTAATACTAAACTTAACTTATAGTACTGAAACATTGCTTAATACTTAGTCACACATATTAATTTTTAAATTCTCTATTATTTCATATTTGAACATGAGTAATTTTTCTTTAAAATTAGCCTTACCATTATAAACACTTTTAATTAAATATTTGTTACAGTCATACGTTTTTAAATGTCGCACAGAAAAACAATGACTTCCGTAATAAAAAAACCAATCCTCTGCTAAAAGTTTCATTAAAAACACTGAAATTTCCATGTATTATAAAATGCGTTTTTATTATAGTCGTCATATTTTAGGCGACGACTTTGTTAAAATATTGGCAAGTAACTGTTCTTCAATAAAGATTTACTGCTGCCGTGAACTAATGATTTTTATCCCTTTTCCGAATTAATAAGAAAGCAAACGAGAAAAAAGATGTTTGTTTTAATATTTATTTAGCTGCTAGCGTGGAAGAAAATAATTTATTTCTCGTGATAAATCGTTATTTTATTCTCTTGTTAAAGTTTCTTTGGAACGGAACATTTTAAACGTATAATAAAAGCATTTTGTGTCATATTTTTCATTTCTTTTATGTGTTTATACGCTTTAAGATTCTTTAACCAGTTTAAATTTATGGTCATGTAATTTTATTTATATTATACTTGTGTGTGGGTTTTAACTTTATTTTTAATACTTTATAAAATATACTTCTGTCTTTAAAAAAAAAAAACTTAAATTTAAATAATGTATTGTTTTTCAGCCCGTACAACGGGAATGGCGATAGTTTTTTTTTCTTGTTCAAATTTTGATTAACATCAAAAATCAGATTTAATTAATAATTTTAAAGCAACAATAAAATTTGAGTTTTGCGAAGGTAAAATTAAAACCCTTCATGAATGAACAAATTGTGGTTTTAGAAAGATTTAGGAAGATCAACGAAATATTCTAACTGAAAATGACACATACTGCATTCTTTTTTGTCAACTAATGCTTTGAAATAATATTTATAAAGACTTTTTTTCGAATGTGAAGGCACTTGTCGCTAGACATTCGCCTGTGTGTAAACCGCGAGACTGCTGGCCATTCATTTAAGGAGACCCCGTATAGGTGGCAAGCACTAACCCTACAAGGCGGTCTCGTAATTTAGAACCGAGTCAAGTGATGAGACCGGTACACTTGACCCCGCACCTCCAGAGGTAAATATGAGAACTTGGAGGACATTGCAGCCACGACAGATTTTCGCACCAGCCACCATTAGTGTACACGGCGGTGGATTTGTCACAGACGGGCATCGAAATAGTGATGTTCAGATCACTGGCGCGTTGCCTTTGCAAACTCGGCCGTATTTATAATGGTAAATATAACTTAGTGAACATCCGTGCTTCGTTACGGTCTACATTAGTACCATTGATTATGTAATTTGGTAAATTTAATTTTAATTATGTTAAATTACTTTTTACAATTGTGTCAAAATTTTAGTTAATTTAATTTAAACAATGTTTGATTCTAACGTGTTGTAATGCCGCACAAGACTTTTTCACAAGATTAAACGACAATGCTCCAAAATTAAAAATGGGCTCGTTATTACTTTTAAATTTTTTATTTTTATTTTAGGTATTTAAGCCCATTTTATAACATCCATAAATATTCAGTTTTTAAAACAGCATGTAGGAATCCACAATTCAAGATTTTAGCTTCCCATGCTTTATGAAATAGCAAAACGTAATGCACTTGACACATTAGTAATAAATGAAATATTTAAATAACTTCTACCTCCGTCCATTTGTGGTCGATTTTTATGAAATTACTAGCTGAAAACCACCGCACTTCGCTACGGAGTACATTCAACGATCCTTGAGTTGTACTTTCATTAAAAAACAGTCCGGTTGAGATTCGATATTAATAAGGGGTTTAGAAATGTGTTTTTCATTTTTAGGATTTAAGACCCTATCTAATCGTTTTGGTGACATATTTTTGTCAATCTGAAGGTCCATTGTCGCCTTAAGCACCACTGTAATCGGACTTGACGATATTCAGCCATGAGAGGTATGCGGCATAACGGTCGACACAGGCGTAGTGTCGTCTGATAATGGCCATGTTGGACATTTGTATGCAGGCTCCACGTTGGATGGTTGATAATGACGAATATGCTGCTGTGACAGCTGATCTGACAATCGCGACGAAATGTCTTCCCGACGAAATTTCTTTACAAACTAACAACTCCTTCTCGGTGCGTTAGATGTTTCGTTATAGAGTGTATATAAATTAATTAATAATTATTATTAATTCTGTATTGGTTTATTTAAAAAAAATATTATAGGTAAGTGTCCCAAATATCGCCTATCCTACCATTCTTTCGACATATCATCGACTTTTTAGTTTCTGATTAAAGCTGGAAACTCAAAGAACATCCCTAAGAACTACTATTTCCTTTGGTATCCTGAGATCAACCAGATCCAAAACCAGTGCCAGTTTAAGTTATGTAGCTAAATTTGAAAGATTGAAATTTCCAGGGAACTCCAGAGCGATTTCTAATATCGCCTACCTCTGTTCCTCTTACCACCAACCAGGCGAAATTAGGAGCACCTGTTAAAAGGCATTGCTAGCAAAGTCTCTGTTTAAAGCCGTTTCAAATGGTATAAGCAAAATTAGAATTTGGATGCACCTACCTGGTCTATCACTGGATTCTGATTCGTTGGAGCCAAAGTTTACGAAAACAACAGCCAAAATAACTTCAGATGCCACATAGTTTCTGTTGTCAGTGATAAGAGCGTTGTCGCTACCGCCGCTGTTAGTACAAACCCAGAACTAAGAAGTCACTGCATTTTCTCATACATAGCGCGAATCATACTGAAGAAACACGAGTACGCGATATTTGGGACACTCACCCTATAACTAAACTTCTTCTCAAATGCAGAGGCACTTGTCGTTTCTAGACATTCGCCCGAATGTTAATTACCGGGAATACAACGATGTGCATACACCAGACCAGTAGTGGTCGACATCGAATGCTGACGGCAGCCCTAACTCACACCGCAAGACTGCTGGCCATTCATTTAAGGGAGCACCATATAGGCGGACAACACTATCCTCTACAATCCGGTCCCGTAATTTAGAACGGAGTCAAGTTTATATAACCAAACAGAATATTTTATAAGCTAAAATGTGATAAGAGCTAAGTGTGAGAATTAGCATATTAATTATCATTTTGTACGGATTTATTCGAACAGCGGGATCAACATTATGTAGCGCTAAACCACCGAAATTAAATTTTGAAACAGTAATTTAGTGATACGTATTCCGAAAAGGGAGAACTGAGATAAAACCTTGTTAGAATAGTCAGTTTAATTCTCATATCTGTTTCAATATCAAAGTGAGTTCCTAATCTTGTGAGCTACAGAAGTCGGCATTCACAGATCTGGCTTCATAATGAACTGCATTAATATTAATACTTAAATCACTCTGTTTTAGGTGTTCACAATAAATCCGACAATATGTAATACGAATTCAATAACTAATTCAAAGGACACAATTATTGTTTAAATATTTGTAAAAGAGGATGGATTTCCTATCTTGCGTGAAACATATAAATATGCTTTTGAACCATTCTTGTTATTTTTTACGTAATATTTTGCGCTGAATAGGTTATTCATTAGTTTTATACAGTTTATTGTGGTATAATTCCTTTGAAGTATTTTTTTCTTAACTACATAGTATTTTTTTTTCTTACTACTTGTTCTAGCGGATTGTCTAGTTGTCTGTAGACACCTTGGGTTGGTTCTCTGAACATACGGATTTTGTTACAGAGCCATTCTTTAAATAAACGATTTTTAACAGCAACATAGAGGGAGTTTCGGACCCGATTCGGACTTTATGAAACTAATGCCGTACCTGATAGAAAAAAAATCCTGCGATGGTTTTCAAACAGGAGAGCAAGTGGGTATGCATTGCCAAGGAGAAAATGTGGTCATCCTCGGAACATTAGAACACCTGAAACTGTGCAACAAGTCCGTGAGTCCACTATTAGTGAAGAAGTTGCCACCATCCCCACCCCTCATCCCCCAGAGATGTCCAACAGAATAGTGGGAAACTTAAAAGAACGGCTTCGGCAGTGCATCGCAAGCACTGTTACCACCTGTGTGTTGTCATTTTCAAAACCGAGTGCATAAAAAACTAGATTATTAGTAATTTTCCAAAATATAAAGTTTTTTTTCTGTCAATTGTTTCGTTCGTTTTTAACTACCCTTTGAAATGTGAGATTTCATTTTGCCGCATCCTGTACTTTCACCTACTACAGGGCATCCCAAAATCCCCTCAAGAAGTAATTTTGATAGAAAAACACAGGTTTATAATTAAAAATTGTAAATATTTTATTGATTCATAAAGTATGCAGTATAGGGTTATGTATGGAATATTATATCTGGTAAATAGCCTCCACGGCTTTGCTGGCACATACACACTCTTTTGTTAAAATTTTTGTTGATCTTTTTCCATAAATGTAGCTAAATTTTGTTGATACAGCGTTCAAATTTCCTCCTTCAAGGCGTGGGTGGTCGTGGGCTTGTTTGCATAAACATTAGACTTCGAAATATCCCAAAGAAAAAAGTCCAACGGCTTTAAATCGCATGATCTGGGTGGCCAATTCTTATCACCAAAACGGGAAGCTACGTGACCAGGAAATGACTCATGCAGTAGTTGAATTGCTTCTCGGGCTATATGGCATGTGGCATCGGCTTGTTGAAACCACATGTCATTCACATCCATATCTTACAATTCAGGCACAAAAAGAAGGATTATCATGTCGGGATATCGAGCACCATTAACTCTTAAAACCTTCATTCAACAATGAAAACGCGTTGTTCTTTCGTGTAGCGCTCCATTTTTAGTAACCCTGAACTGTCAGCTGTCACGCTTTCTTTTTCTTACACTGGCACCGCAAAAATGGTGCAAAATTCAAATCTTGAGTGAATTTTCGGACACCCCATATAAGATCCAAAAAGAATGTCCATACCCCAGTTTAAACTATATCTCATTTTATTGGTTAAGGGATTTGCTATTTTTTAAATTTTATAAACTCAAAAATATTTTGCCTACCTGGAAACACTTTTATTCTCTTGCATTTTAACAAACCTAATATAAAGCAAAAAAGTGTATTTTTTGCATATTTCTCTAAAAGGTTCCCTGCAAAACTGGTCGTTAAATAAAATGACTTTAATTTTCAAAAAAATATAATGACACTCGATATAAAGTTAGTTCAGACCTAACTTTGCAGAAGCATTAAAAAAGCTCTGTAACTTAATGCTTCTTCATTTAGGGTGTTTTAATGCAGAAAGTTCTGTGAAAAGAAATTTCAATTTTTTTCTCACTCGGATATCTGTAATATGTAAAAGAAATTGCCTGGGGAATTGTTGAAGGGAGGGGGGGGGGGAGAGTTTAATTTCTTAAATTCTCTAAAGAAATTTCCATGAATAAATTTATATTTTTTAATAACGTGCTTCAATTAGATATGCGGATTTTCTAGCAACTACATTAGATCAAAGTAATTTTCAGACATCAAATTTTAAAAATAATCCTAAATAAAAGTATTTAGAATTTCTTTGATAAAACGTTTTTTTAAAATCAACAGTCGTCTTCTAATATTTCAAAAGAAGTGTTCGGTTGTTCATAAATAAATGAGAAAAATATAAATTTGTATTTTTTAAAAAGTAATATTTTTGTTATTTGCACTTAAGAAAGATTTAAGCAACTGCATTGATCGATTTAATGCAAAAAAGAAATATCAGGCAAGGCTTTAATCATAAATTATAACTTTACTAATTTTTATAATAATTGTTATCTTATTTTTTATTATTATTTTCAATTTTTTTTCGTTTTATTACATTATATATCATTCCCATATGTTTAGCACTCAATATTACATGTTTTTCACTGCATTAGGAGTTGTTCCTCAATTGTACAGTTAAAACGCAAATAAAGCTTTATTTTTTTTAAAGCAAGAACAGCGCTCTTGGTGTGTAATTTCTCTCGTAGTCCGACCACATTTTGAAGTGGTTTTCAGCAGATGCAAGGAATTTATGTTTCACATTCGTTCGTTACAAATTCCTGATTTAGAATAGGGATTCCTAAACTTTTTACTTTTTCGGCACCCTTGGGACTGGGATTAGAAACTCGGGGCATCCTTGCATTTTAGAATTTTCAAATTTTTAAATATTAAATAAGGACGTTTGGCGGCCCTGTGATACAGCGCGCTGATTTTCGGTGGTGGGGGTTCTTGGATCCAATCCCGGCGTTGCGCCACTAAAAACCTCAGTTTGTATCTCCCTTCATAGGGGGTACTGCTAGTCCACTTATATGGTGCCTCCATAATAAAATGGTTAGCAAACTGCGGTGTACTAAGGGTATGGTCCAAGATACTTTCTGCCGAATTGGGAATATATATATATATATATATATATATATATATATATATATATATAACATACAAAACCCAAAAGCCTGAACTAATTTCTAAATTCTTTTAAATTCCCTTAGGTGTAAAGTTAATTTCGTTTTCATTTTAAGAACAAAGGGATTGTAAATTTCCAAAAAACTGATAAGTAACTCATAGGTAATCAATATATTATCCCTAACCCCCAGGCTCCAAATCTTATATAACAGCCAAGGGACTCAATCCCAGAGAACTGGTCTGGGGTCCTCTGTCAGATCAATGCAAGAATGCAACGGTCATGGGATCATGACCTCAGGAAGTTTTAAAAGACCCACCAAGGTTTCTGTGAATTGTAGTTGCTTAACGAACATGTAAAAATTTATAGCAATAAACGTTTGTGTTCCTGTGCGGTGTGTCCCTGTCTGTCCAGGGCTGGAGGGGCCAGTGAGAGCATTTTTTACAAAGATATTCGAGATGCCGACTAAGCCACGACTTCCAGCTCGGGAACTGAATTATGTAGACTATGATGTCGAACTATCATTTCTGTGACGCATGGCTGGTAATATCAGCCTTTCTCCACCCGTGATGTCACACTGTCACACACACATTCACAAACACACACACACACACACACACACACACACATATATATATATATATATATATATATATATATATATATATATATATATATATATATATATATATATATATATATATATATATATATATATATATATATATATATATATGAAAAAATATATATACATGCGAAATTTAAGTTCAAATAAATACTTAACCCATTTCTGATTTTATTTATTTATTAAAATATATAACACACAAACACCAGAATAGAATACATTAATACAGTTTCAGATATGTTTTTTTTTTCTAATGGCTGGGAGCTGAACATATGCTCTTCTTCGGGAGAAGCCAGAAGTGGTCGACCGCTTCGCCGCAGGCGTTGCCCCGGGTGCACCACAGTGGGTGGGTCCACGCGGCACCCGTTTGAAACATACCGGTCCCGTAATTTTGAACCGAGTCAAGTGACGAGGCCGGAACTCTTGATCCCGCACCTCCAGAGGTAATGTTTGGAAACGAGGAGGACATTGGAGCTACGACAGATTTTTTTCGAGAATCAGCCGCCATTCGTGTACACGTCGGCGGTTTTGTCAGGGTCGGGTATCGAACCAGCAACTTGCATATCACTGGCGACTTGCATATCCCGACAGTTTCAAATATAGCCATGGGATTCAGTATAGTATTACATTAGAGGAATACAATGGAGATCACTAAGAAGAGTTTTATTAAAGTTAGACTTTCGATTGGTGTTAAGAAAACAATTGTTTGATAACTGGATCAATTTAATATTCATTTTAAGAGGACCGTACTAATATTTTTTGTTTATACCCCCAAAAATATCTTGCGGCACCCTTAAGTACCACCGCACAATGGTTGGGAATCACTGATTTGGAAGTTCAATTTCTGTGTGCAATAAATAACAAGGAATGCTACTGGAGTTTTTATGACGACAACAACTAAATATTTTTAAGCCGTCCCCGAAACATAATAAATCTAGTATAACAACTTGTTTTAAACTTTTATTTGTAATTAGTGGTAAAAGCTTGACGCCATTAACAGGATTTGATTGAAAGTATTACAAAGAGCATTTTATACTGCTTAAAACTGATTATAAAGGTCTTGGACATTAACTGAGTGCTTACAACTTTAATAATTAAGATGAAAGTGTAATTAAGGAGAATAACACATTCGGCAGAAATGCATATAATAAAGGTAGATGTAATTATTCGATTTTTTTCGATGTATATTATGTGGACCAGGGATCAAATCCATGTTTCGCTCGAGTATGAAAGTCGTTCTCCAGTCTCTTGTTATTTCAGCGCATTTTTTGTTAGACATAGATCGCCCTCGAAGACTTTTATCCCAATAATTCCACACCTTCCACTTATCGGAGAGTCGCAAAATAATATTATTTATCGGTCTATATGGGAATTTAGTCACTCATAGTAAAAATAATAGCAGCAGAGTAAAAAGAGCAGCAGAGTAGTAGCAAAACATTTAATAGGACTAAGAAACATATTAACGGAACAAAACATAGAAGCATGTTACAGAGAGCAATATTATTCTCTTTCTATCACCGCTCACAGAGCGTTCCCGTACAGGAGAAAAATATGATGACGTCGTAATTAACGTGTGCGCACGCATGCCGTAAGGAGCATAAGGAGAGAAAATGAACGTTGATTTTCAACAATTCCCCCTCACAACGTACATTTTCTATGAGAATACAATTTTATGCATATTTCACTCAGTAAAGAAAACTTATGAAATATATGCAGACTCACATTACAAAACTTATTATACTTGTGAATTCAAAACTTCTATAATAATGTAAACAAATTAAACATTACAATGTAAATACAAATAGATAATACTTAAATGCAACAAAACACATCATTACATACACTAATTATTATACTGAAAAGGATACTGGATGATATTAAGGATTTAAAACACTTAATCCAATTAAGTTACAACACATTTTATGCTTGTCTGCATTTAATGCCTTCGTTAAAATATCAGCAGGCATGTTTTCAGATGCTATGTATTTAACATCAATCTCTCCATCATTCAGGACATCTCGCACGAAATGATGGCGTATATCAATGTGTTTGGTGCGAGAGTGATATACAGGGTTTCGCGTCAGTTTTTGAGCAGACTGATTATCGCACATGATGTCAGTAGGAGCTGTTACTGTTCCGGGTGAAAGTTCATCTAAGAATCGTCTTAAGTGTAGAATTTCCTTGGAAGCCTCTGTTAAAGCCATGTATTCGGCCTCGGTTGTCGATAAAGCAACAGTTCGTTGCTTTCTTGACTCCCAAGATATAGCACCACCGGCGTACTTAAAAATATAACCGGTAAAGGACTTTCTGTCATTAACGTCTGATGCCCAGTCAGCATCAACATATCCAGTTAAAGGTTCTGGATTGCGATGAAAACACAGTCCTTGTAATTTGGTATCTTTCAGGTATCTCAAAATTCTTTTGGCTGCTAACCAGTGAGGTTTTCCTGGATTGTTGTTGAACTGGCTTAAAAAGTTCACAGCGTGTGTGATGTCTGGTCTAGTTGCTACAGATAAATACATTAACGATCCTATTAATTGGCGATAGGGTATGTCTTTCATTTCGGATTTTTCTTCCTCAGTTTCAGGACACATATCTTTAGTGAGTTTCACATTATTATCTAAAGGTGTACACACTGCTTTTGAATCTTGCATATTAAATTTGCACAGAATATCTTCAATATACTTTTCTGAGTAATCACGATTTTATCCTTGTTTTGCATAAATTTTATGCCTAAACAATCATGCAAATGACCCATATCTTTCATTTTAAATGAGTTAGATAATTCATCCCAAATGTATTTATAATCGTGTTCATTTTTTGTAAGAATTATTAAATCATCTACATACACGATAATAATTGCTTCAATTGATGATTTTGAAATGTAAACACATTTATCAGAATGTAAAGAATCAAATTTCACTTGTTTTAATTTTTCATCCAATTTCTTAAACCATTGCCGACCAGATTGTTTTAAACCGTAAAGGGAAACTTTAACAAACATACTTTATCAGTATTAGATTCATCCTCAAAACCTTCTGGCAGTTCCATATAGATTTCATCATTCAAATCACCATTTACATATGCCATTATAAAATCTAATTGATATGCTGTGAAACCATTTTGAATTGCATACGCGATTACAGTTCTAATTGAGCTTAATCTGGCAACAGGTGAAAAGTTTTCTTCATAATCAATTCCCGGTTTTTGTGAACAGCCTTTGGCTACTAGCCTAGCTTTAAATTTTTCGATAGTTCCATCTTGTTTATATTTTGTTTTTAACACCCATTTACAACCAATGATTTTTTTATGTTTTGGTTTTTCTACGAATTCCCATGCGTTTTCATTTAGTAGCGAATTATATTCACTTTTCATAGCTTCCAACCATTCCTCTTTAAATGGACCCGAGATCGCTTCACTTACTGATGGGCTGTTATCCGTAGACGAAACATGTAAAATTCTTTGGGCTTTTTCTACATCTTTCCCACGATATTGTTTACGAGACCACCCTCGTTTACCATCTCTTAATATTTTGGGTCGACCTGGCGCCCTGCCAGCTGTAGGTGGGTCGAAAATTTGTGTTTCCCCCTCATCAGAAAACATTTCTTGCGCGGGCGAGGGTGAATCATGCGTAATTTTCTCTTTTTCATTTTTATTTGAATTGGGAGACTCTTTAAATGGAAAAATTAGCTCTATTTCTTCGCTTTTTGGTAAATTGCTTTCGAACTCATCGATAAAACGAACATCGTGGCTTATAACAATTTTTCTAGAATTTTTATTCCACAGGCGATAAGCTTTAGATTGATGGCAATATCCTACAAATATATGTTCAGCCGATCTAGGATCAAACTTGCCTTTTGATCTCTTATTCAATGCAAAACATTTTTGTCCGAATACTTTAAGATGAGAGACGGTTGGCTTGATGCCAAGATATAATTCAAACGGAGTTTTCTTTTCAGTTAAACTTCTAGAGGGACATCTGTTTCGAATATAAGCAGAGCAATTTATCGCTTCTGCCCAAAACGTTTGCGGTAAATTGGAATGTAGTAATAAACATCTGGCCATTTCAGCTAAAGTCCTGTTCATTCGCTCTGCTCGAGCATTTTGTTGTGGAGTCATGGGACTTGATTTTTCACGCCTAATTCCGCATTGTTTAAGATATTTGTTAAATTCTTCCCCTAGATACTCTAGACCATTGTCTGTTCTCAGCGCTTTTATTTTCTTATCCAAACGATTTTCTACGACAGCTTTGAACTTTATAAACGCGTTTTTAACTTCGTCTTTCGTTTTTAAAAAACTAACGTCGACATAACGCGATTTGTCATCAATAAAAGTCACAAAATACCTAGAACCAGCATGAGATGGTACAGGCATAGGGCCGCATAAATCAGAGTGAATAAGATTTAATAAATCAGCACTTTCATATTTTGATACTTTGGGAAATGGTCTGACTGATTGTTTGCCTTCAATGCAAATTTTACAATCTTTTAAAGATTCATAATCATTAAAATTTAAATTTCGTACCATATTTTCAGATTTGAGTTTCTTTAAGTCATTTTCATTTAAATGTCCTAATTTAAGATGCCATTTTTGAAAGTCACTTACCTTGGCAACAGCAGCTGTTTCGATGAAGGGTTCTATATAATAAATATCACCTCTTCTGATAGCTTTTACAAGGGTAGAACCGTTCGGCTCTAATATTTTAGCATACCGCTCTTTAAAAATTATAGAACGGTTGTTTGCAGCGGCCTTTGAGGTTGATATTAAATTACACTTTAGCTCAGGAACACACAGTACGTTGTTTAAAGTAAGATATGTCTTACCGTTGTCAGTATGTACGGTTCTAAGAATTTTACCGATACCGATGACTTCAGCACTTTTATCCACAGCGAGTTGAATTCTCGAATTTTCTTGAGGATAAAATTCTGTGAATAAATTCTTATCGTTTCACATGTGGGACGTTGAGCCACTATCTAAGCACCAGGATGATGCTTGTTGAAGATTTTCTTTGCAGGCCATTGTAATTTGATTATCATAACTTGTAGCCATCATGGAACTGTTATTTCCTTTATTTGAAGCAGCTTTTCTGTCAGATATTTTCTTTCTGCATTCGTAGGCCTTGTGACCTGGCTTGTGACAATAATTGCACTTGAAATTTCTATAACTTCTTTCAGAAAAATTATTCCTATTCGGATATGACCGATATTTGTCATTTTTCTTCCGTTCTTGAGTATTCCTTTTTGTTTCTGTACTATAGTAAGCATTTTGAGATTCTGGAAATCCTTTTCCTTTTCATGCTTCCCATTCTTCTAGGAGTTTAATTTTCAGAGCGTCAGGCTTCGGTAACTCATCTCGTGCTTCGATTGCGCATCTAAAATTTTCGTAGTTTTCAGGTATAATGTAAAGAAGCAAAATCGAAAGTAGATCATCAGCAACATCAATGTCCATTTGCTTGAGCTTGTCAACAATTTCGAAGAAAATATTTATATGCTCATTCATTGTTTCATTTTCTCTCATTTTTCGGAATAACAGAGATTTTAATAATGAAGCCTTCTTCACCGGTCCTTTTGATTCATAAACTTCTTTCAATTTGTTCCATACTTCATTTGAAGTTGTACTTTGTTTCTCATATTCATGGTTGTATGGATAATATAATGTCAGCACGGACTTTTTGATCATGTTGAATCCAATTATTTTCATTTGGGGTACCAGCTTCTGGTTTCGTTTCTTTTCCAATCACATATTCCCAGTGGTCGTTTTTTATTAGAACAGCTTCAATTTGCAGCTTCCAGGAATCAAAATTGTCCTTGCCTAATTTTTCGATCGTACTCAATTGCGACATTTTGTTCGCGGAGATTTTCACAGCCTAGAAATCACAAGTCGAATAGCACAGCGCGGAGCGCTTCGTTAGGCTTAAAAAATGTTCGAATGGCACTACATCGAATGAAAATAATTATACTACTACTTATAACGCAGTGAATAGCAGCTGCCTGGGCCCATAACCCATTATGGGAATTTAGTCACTCATAGTAAAAATAATAGCAGCAGAGAAAAAAGAGCAGCAGAGTAGTAGCAAAACATTTAATAGGACTAAGTAACATATTAACGGAACATAACATAGAAGCATGTTGCAGAGAGCAATATTATTCTCTTTCTACCACCACTCACAGAGCGTTCCCGTACAGGAGAAAAATATGATGACGTCGTAATTAACGTGTGCGCACGCATGCCGTAAGGAGCATAAGGAGAGAAAATGAACGTTGATTTTCAACAGTCTACTTTAACAATCGTCCAAAAACGACAATTAAACGTAACTTCGCACCTAAATGAAGTTTATATTTAGTCATAACCACGCCGACTCTGCGATCTATTTTCCAATTGAATCTGTAATAAACGTTTTTCGTTCAGGAATTGTTGCATTATTAAGCTGTCAAATTTTTATGATGAGTTCATTCTCTTAACACTCTACCTCTCATTACATTTTTACTGGAATTGGTAATATGAGTTTGTAAAACATTAGCAGTAAAATTTATTTTGATACCGCATATACAAGGATGAAACTCTATATCGATAATGAGTAAGTGTTTGAATGGTATTAATATTATCTTATCCTGATTTCCGACTTATCATATGTTAATTCCAATTTTAATCTCAGAAGGCATTAATTTTAGACATAATTTGAGAAAAAAAGTTGCTTTTTCTTTGATGAATGTTTAAATTCCTAATTCAATCGTAATTAGAAGATTAAAACACCGAACCTAGTGAATAAATTAGGATCGTTAGATGATTTCATATAAAATAGTTACAAAAATCTCTCTTTTCTTCTCAGAGGCCTAATTGGTCTACAAGTAGCCGAGAAGCAAATTTCGCACCACGTAAGCTTTGCCCAAAAGATGGCGCAGGATGACAAAGTTTACCATATTTAGCGCTTTTGGGCCACCTCTACTTCAACACTGTGAGGGAAGTATTAAGAGGACAGTGAACCTTCAAACCTAACTTTTTTTGTTTTGAATGGATTTGCTTGAAATTTGAATATGGGATTAGTACCATAGATATGTAAAAGTGGTTAAAATTTAATGATGAAATATTCATAATTTATGAATTATGAATTATTAATTATATCAAAAATTGGCCTCATTAAAAATGCTCCAGGCGCATTTCTTTCGAATATAGTATGGTCATTTTTATTTACAGGATACCTTATAAAACTAACAATGAAACTTATTGCTTATTTTAAGCATTCGTTGAAAATATAAAGAGAAAAAAATAATAATAGCGAAAACACCCTTTTTATTACGCAAAATACCTATGAATCATCTTTTCCAGTACAAGATTTAGAAATTCTGAGGTACGAAGCATCATTTTTTCAATAAGATTTATTTGATATACAGTGGAGTATATAAAACTTAAATTTCAAAGCAATACGATCGTTAGAACTGCGCCCAGAGCAGTTTAAATATTCGTATGACGTGAAAATTTTTATTTTGAGAACAACACATTTAAAGTTATTGCTATTGGTAACCACATAATATCTAAATTAAATACAAATGCCTGTAACCAGGAAAGTAATCGCAGAAATTAAAAATTCTTTTTGCGACACATTCTTACTCGTTCGTAGTTTCACAATTCAATAAAATAAAAAAAATCGAATTTTGGACAAATTTCACAATTTTGAAAGTCCACTGTCGCCTTAAGGCCTCTGAAAAAGAAGGCTATTTTGACCTTTCAAATTAAAATTTTAATAGCTCTTTTTTTAAGATTTCTTGTTTATGAAGTCATTAATGTTTGATTTAAATTTAAAAGCTTCTGTGAACTTAAAAAAATTAAGAATTAAATTATAAAAATGTCTGATAGTTTTAATATCCTTCGTGTGATATATATAGATTGCAATTTTAAGTAATTAGAAAAATTATTTTTAAATCCTTGTTTCTCTTCATTTTTTAAAAACTACGATGAAAAGATTCTGTAATGCATACAATCATTTATAAAGGTTTCATTATCCTATTAAAATTTTACACTAGCTTCCAGTGTTTACTTTATATTTTAATGTCGAATAATTTTTCTTAATTTACAACTAAGAAGATGAGAGTTATGAGATCATTAGCTACTAGTTTTTAAACGATTTAATATTCATTTATTTTCCTTTTTTTGAAGGGGGAATTTCATGGCATAAAAAGAAAACATTTTTAGAGGTAAATAACATTTAACGTTACATTAAAACCTGAATTAGACTATAATTAGACATCAAATGAACCAATAATATTTAAGTTATCATTCAAGTAGGAGTAAAACATTGTATAATTGCAGAATAACGTAGATTACCACGTTACCTATTATATATATTAAAAAAAAAATTCTGACACAGCTTGTGTTGAATTTACACTAAGGTAGTTTTACACTTCGTTAATTCTTCTTTGGGAAAAGTAGTTTAGGTTTATATTCCTTCCTTAAAACTAATTACCGCTTTTATTATTCATGTTTTTGACCAATTAGTTTAAAAAAAGAGAGAGTATTCAAATTTTCTGTATTCGTTTCCTGCTTCAACACATTTAAAGAAAATGTTTCTATTTCTTTTTTTTTTCAGGAACATGTTATTGTTTTACGCAGAATCTAATTACTGAAAACAATGCTGAAGTATTAAAAAAACGCTGTTTTTCGTTCCACCGAAATAATTAGTTTTTCGGTTTCTATACTTTTTATCAGGCCTTCGTAAGTTGGAGTAATTAGGGAAAATTCGAAATTTCGGGAAAAAAAAAATTTTCTGTCTTAGAACTGTTGAAAGCTTTCTCTGAAATTAGAGCACTTAGGAGGGGCAAATCACTTTGCTTTTAAAAAATGGCCCCACTTTCTTTGGCTAAGAGTAACGAATTTTAAAGCGAAAACACAAATATATTCTAATGGTTTATCGCTATTTACTCAGTATAAAAAATTGCAAAACTCATATTACCTACATATTGAGAAAAATTAACTTTTTGTTTTCCTTTAACATATTTCAAATTTCGTCATAAAAGTAGTAAAAGAAAAATTATTTAACTAAATTCCGGGAGTAAACTTTATTTTTAATTAGCTTATGGAGTTTAGTAAAATGATATAAATTTGTCTTTAACAATTATTGTAATTACGAGACATATTATTTACATTCTGTTAAAAGAAAATTAGTATTGCAATGGTAGAAAAAAAACAATCTGTTCGCTAAACTATTTTATAAATAAGCAATGTTTGCATTATTCCATTGAAAAGATTCAAAATTATAAAGAATAGTGTAAATTTTAGTGATCAAGTCAGAATTTGAGTGAATAACAAATCTTGAGTACCCTAATTAATTTTAAAAAAAAGGAATGTGGATAAATGTTTCGAACTAGCGAATAGTTCATCATCAGGTCCGGGAACATTGGTGTGATTGTCCCAATGAACAATTCACATGTCAGAGTTTTCTTAATAAACAATAATCAAGTTGTCTGTTAAGGTAGCCAAATAGCGTTACGAGTCTATTTACCAGTAAATGACAAAACCGGCATACTTGCTGTTAATGGTATTAAAACTATTATACAATGGTGTCTACATACCTGTGTGTATGCTATAAATTCATATTTCCCCAAAAAATACCTTTATATTACTGTGTAGAATGATAAGGAAAGCCGGTAGAATGCAAGAAACTGTTTCAATGCATTTTAAATAATTATGTGACAATGCTGATATTCTTAGGGATTGCATTTAAGGATACTAAATAAATTTTCCAAACTTATTAGATTTCGATTTCCGTATATCTCGTTGCATAGATATTGTTTGTATTCCCCTAGGTGAAACAGGAAAAGTGTCATTTCTGAAATCTCTCAAAGGAAGGGGAACTATGTCCTTTGGAATATATTCCCCTTCCCCATAAAATATGCAACTATAATCAGATTCCGTCTTTGAGAAGTTTTTTTTTAAATTATAAGTTCCTCTAACTTTCTCTTCAAAAATGAGTCCAAATAAGTTTGTAAACTAAAACGAAACATTTCCTGACAGCTGATGGAGAATGAACGTTTGTAAGTTAAAAAAAATGTGAAAAAAGTACGACCAGGATATGAAATATGTAATCTACGAGAAAAAAACATTGAACTTATTTTTGTGCAAGATAAAAAAATGACGATAAAAAGCTGAGAAATGCTTGTTCCTTAAATCATTCGTTTCAATGTGCAAAAAAGATTGAGTAAGAATGAACATGTGTCTAATTAGCCACACTGAAAGGAAGCTTTAAAGAAAATAATATACACACGCCATGAAATATGAATTGCAAGTATTTACTTATCAATTAAGGATTCACAGTCACAGAAATAGAAACAAACTTGACGTAATATAATCTCGTTAAATTATATCTCAGTGATAAGAGTGCAAAAGAATGGAACCCAAATTTTGAATACCACTCTATTAACAAGTGGGGAGGTGTTGTGCAGGATAAACTAATCTATGATCTATGAATTTTAATTGCAGATAAAATATTTCGTGAAAGTAGGATTTTCGTATAATAATACTGACTAAAATTATGGTATTTACATTAAACAATAGTAAAAAAAATACATTTAAATGAAGTTATTTCGATGAAACACAATTTTCTCATTCATTCTTTCGTATGTAACTTTATGGTGGTGAAATGACTACCGGTCATAAAAACGTTATAGAAATTTTATGCTACATTACCCATAATCTGAACATTTCGTTTCAGTTTTAAAAAGTACTGAATGTGATTTTCAATTGAACTTAATCATATCGTTATTTATTTAAAATTGTAAAAGAAGAAAAACAGTCTGATTTAATCTCGGGAAAACCGAATATAATCTTCTTCTTGTTGTCGCTTATCCCACATGACCGACAGCAATATCAGGTCAAGTCCCGAAGGCCATGGGGGATGAAGTTGGGACACCTGTTTTGACTGGCACCACAAGAGTCGGAGTCCTACTTGGCCAAAGGACCAGTCCCGTAATTTTGAGCCGAGTCAAGTGACCAGATCACTTGACCCCGCATCTCCAGAGGTAATTTTGAGAACTTGGAGGACATTGCAGCCACGACATATTTTAAGTGCACTAGCCGGCATTAGTGTACACGACAGTCGGTTTGTCAACGACGAGCATCCGAACCAGTGACTTTCATATCCCTAACCCACTGCTCTTGCCAACTAGTCCACTGCGCCCTTGAATATAATCTTTAACACATAGACATTATGTTTAAATAGGGAATTCTTGTAATATTACGCCTTAATATCCAAAATAATTCCACATGACGTGCCAAAACTCTGCAGTTGTAATCAAATAATATTCTATTCAACGGAATACGAAACCTGGAGGAATATTTATAATTATCCATTTACTTATTCTGACCATAATAGACACTGTTTTATGTCGAAATAATAAGATACATAGTACTTTCTTTATAATATATTTGAAAATATCTTGTATGAGTACTAAAAGGATGTAATTATTATTAAATGTTCATACAGAATGATATTGAGATAGGTGCACGTTTTGGTACGTATCTTCTCAAACTAACTAAACCACTAATGTCTTCTCTTTTGCTAAATACTGTCTTCTTACAAATAAACTTTAATATGAACATAAACTTATAAATTCTCTCAATATTTCGATAAGGTGGCTGAGTCAAAATGCCTAAAGTAAATTTTAATTTTTGCGTACTTCATATCCAACATAAAAGCACATATTGAGAAAAAATCTCCTGCAGGTTCCATAAAATATTAATACTTTGGTTCCTTTTTACTGTACAATTAACCCTAAAAAGTGGTTATCATATGATGTAACATAAAAAGAAAATTAATGAAGAAAGATACTTTTTAAAAACTTCTGTTAGAAAAAAGTTTAATTTGTTGTTCCGCCTAACTCTGATTAGTTCTGTGAATTCTGGAAGTATGATTATGGGCAAATATACCTTAACAAAAAAAGATCTTTCTAAATTGAATGGTGACAGGGAATCCCATTAAAATTTTAAATTTTCCTTGATTGATCATTATTATTTGACTCAATAACAGGAAGATTGTTGGATATCGTTAACCGATGACCACCATCGACTGCTCCAAATTTTTAATTTAATTTAATTTGGTTTTTCCAAAGTGGCAACGTTTATTTTTTCCCCCGTTCATCGAATTAGAATCATACATGTTATGTATAAATGCTAAGGTCAGATAAGATTTTTTTGTCTTTACTTGATTGTTTCACCTGTTGCTGTTGCTTGTGGAAAACGGTAAACGTATATTCATTTTCTGTAAATATCTCATCATTTTTGCCTTCTTGCTTGCCGAATAAAAGGTGATTTTTTAATTGAAAAAAATGAGTACTTAATTGTACCTGCTGTCTTCATTAGAAAAATTTCTAGCTTTTAACCTTTAAAACAACAAGGATTGTTTTTTAATAGATTTAATATATATGTATATTTATGATATGGCTTTTGCTATTATAGATATTAAAGCCAAAAGTTGTACCAGTTTGACGCTTGTAATCTTACTATTGTTCATATGTGCCGTATAATTTACTTTCATTGCTAATAGGATATTTTAAATTATCTTATAAACAGAGGAGTTCAAATTTTTCGTGAGTTATTATATCTCTCTGTATAAAAAATTAGAGATGTACGTTGGAGAATATTTATCAACTATTTCCTCTGTGGGTGTGTGTGTGTATTTAATTCATTTATATTTCTATGTAAATTTCATTTCTGGTATTATTTAAGGATATCAAAAACTGCAATTACCAGGATCAAAATTGTCTGATCAATTAATAATACTGAATAAGAAGGGTTATGAACAGGGCCCGACTTAGCCTAATTGGGTCCCGGGGCAAAAACTTCTTTGGGGGCCCCCTTCTGCTTCACTACTTCAGTAATGAAGAACCGAACTTTATGGAGGTATTTAAATTTTTCACCTCATTATAGATATATAACAAGAAAATTGACTAGAACCTAAAATAGCTATAAAGCCCCCCCCCCTCCAATGGTCAGACGAAATATTTTTCTGTCCATTTTATTGATTTTCTGACAATTCTATGTCCATCATTAAAAGGGATATAGTAGATCTGAAGAGCCAAAATTTGACAAAAATGATATTTAAATTTATCCGTTATATTTCTGTGATTTTTCATTCTCAACAATTTGCAATTGATCCTGGCTTGTTATACCAACTTCAATAAATATTATTTCTTTTCTTTTTTTATCGTGAATAACAATATCAGGCAAATTCATAACCTTGCTGACATTAGGGCGGAATTCAGCTAAATTCCGCCCTAGAAAGCCATGGATTTACGAAATAGATTTTTTGTGTTCATACGATAGATTAATGAAGAAGCTAACATAAAACTGACGGATTTTACAATGTACTGATTTTTTTAAAAAAGTTCATTAAAGAAGGAAACGTAAAATAAACTTTCTATTCGATTTGG
Source organism: Dolomedes plantarius (assembly GCA_907164885.2). NCBI lineage: Eukaryota > Metazoa > Arthropoda > Arachnida > Araneae > Dolomedidae > Dolomedes > Dolomedes plantarius. The sequence continues at coordinate 67,713,640 of OU015491.1, forward strand.
GGGGGGCCCGGGGCAACTGCCCCGTATGCCCCTGCCTTAGTCAGGCTCTGGTTATGAAGCGAAGAGATGAGCTTACAGGTATGCAACATCTAATAACTCTTGCTTGGAGTATGGCAATTAACCACACAACTTTATAATTATTCACAGTTCATAAGTAAAATTATCTCAAAAGTCTAATAATCTACATATAAATCAAATTTTTGTAGATATACTAGCTGAATACCCGTACTTCGCTACGGAGTACATTCAAATTAAATACAACGATCAATGTAAGCAATTAATGCCAATATATATATATATATATATATATATATATATATATGTGTGTGTGGGGGGGGGACGCCCTCTGACACCCACTTATGACACCCGCCGTTGACAATTCTGCTTTACAGCCAGCGCCATCTGTACACTCTCCATGAACCACCCAGAAGAGAATTAACTTTCGTAGTGATATGACTTCCCAGCAAACGGCTGTGGTGACTTTTGTTTTCTGATAACGACGTAGTACGAAGAAGTAATTTATCTGTTATGAAGATTTGCCTAACTGTTTTCTATGTTTAGTTCTAATTGTTTTATGTTTAATGGTTCGTTTCGTCAAAGACAATTGTTCGTCTAATGTGAATAGTAATTTGTGAGTCGTGTAATGATTTAGAAGTTGATGACAACCCCTAAAACCTCTAGACAACCAACTATTTTTACATATATATATATATATATATATATATATATATATATATATATATATATATAATAAATACAACGGCCAATGTATGCAATTAATGGCAAAAGAAAACAAAACAATATATTTTTTAAAACAATCTCAACGGATATTTTTATAGACAAAATAATATAGAAGAAAATATACAAATGAAATCTAATAGAATATACTAAAGAATATAGTACAGTTAATACAGTACAGTTTGAGGAACATATCTTTTACTGTATTTTAATATTTTTTTGGATAATGTCCAATCCTCCGCCGCATTAGCAAGAAAGAAAAAATATGTTTTGTCTATTTCGTTGTTATGGATGTGACGCAAAATTAGTTTAAAGTATCACAAAAAGAAAAGAAACTACTTAATTAGCATTTAATAAATTAATCTCTAAAAATTAATCTCTAAAAATTCTATAATACTGAACACTGCTAGAATTTACATAAGACAAAGCAATGTTGAAAATACATCAAAACATGGACGACTAATGCCCTCTACACTTCAACTAATTTCCGTCATAAGTACCAGGCTGTGAGAGCTGTATGACTGTGAAAGGGGTCTATACCCCATAGAGTCATTTTATGCTAGATCCAACGTGGGTTTTGGACATTGCTGCTCTGAGAAGCCTCACTGTCGATCAAGAATAAGTACCATGACTGTTGTATGGCACACATTTTTCTCTTCTATAAATTCGTATCCATTCCAAATTTCATTAAAATCCGTCCATTAGTTTTCCAGAAATTCGATAAAATGTGCAAATTCTCTCAATTTTTAACACCGATGTAGTTTAGTCTCAAACGTAATATTAAGCATGGTTAAAAATATCCTTCAAATATCTTAAGCAAGCAACTCTAGTTACCTGCCTAAATTGCACTAATTTTTAAATATCTTGAAAGCCACAATGGTACACCTTTTTTTCTAATTCAGGAAACTCTTTTCATTCGGAAATTCCTAATGGGATTCAAGATTCTAAGACTCTCGTTTTATCTACATTATCTCTCTTATTCCTTCTTGAATAAATCTGTAACGGAACAAATCAATGTTTTACTCCTCTCTTAAAGCAATTTAATAATATAATGTTTCAAACCCCGCGTAATTCTTTAAAAATTGAATATAAATGAACCCTGAACGCCTGAGGTATTGTAAAATCTATAGATTCACAAAGCATGTCACTTGCCGTAATTAACATTATTACAGATTTTCCGAAAATGCTTTTAAAATATCATTTTACGCTCCCCCGACGGCTGACGAAAACAATCAAGTCAGGACAGAAACACAATACGTTAGTTTGCCGTAATTGCATTATGTGATCATTATGAAATGTTCTGGTGTACGAAGTCGAGTTTAGAAGAGGCAACTCCCGTTAATGGCGATTGCCTGCACTAACAGTGGGAAGTTAATGGATATTCAAAATTAGATTGTATTGTCAGTTTCTAGCTTTTACGAGCGGGTATTGTTTAACAGAGCTTGCGCTTTGTGCGTTTATGCCTCTTAGTTATTGTTTTCGGCAGGTAAAATGCACCCGTGATTTTGAATGCCTTGTGGTTAAATCAGATTAATATTTTTTTTTTCCAATAAAATAAGGTGCAGTGTGTCGGAAACTGTTATCGTTTTATTGGATTTGTTGTCGATCTTTCGCATTATAAGGCACATTTTGTGCGTTATGATCAGGAACAAAACAAATGAATTTAATTTTCTCTTTAGAAATTTTCATGAAATCTGGAGGGCTGGAGATTTCAAACGTTTATTTTTAAGATATTAAATACATTTAAAAATTTTGTTTGTACACAAAAGAATATCTTCCGTAAAAACATTGCTCGCTTTCAGCTTTTATAGGTAAGAATTTATATGACAGTGAGATAATAATTGCAGATTATTTACAATTCTAATAATTATACTAAAACAATTACGTCCTATGTTTTTTAACGTAAAATTTCGCATATATTTAAGTCTGAAAATAATTTAATGTACCTATCTTCTCTTGAAACTGAAATTTTAAATTGGGCTCTGAGAGACAAGATATAATTAGCGACATTCCGCAAGAAAAAAAAAATAAGCACATCATCTAAGTCTAAAAATCATTTGCAATGGCATAACAACCAAAATATAAAATAATTATTATAGGTGACATTATTTTCAAAATTTGATTTATGTGTAAATTTTTAACGTTTGAAATTCACGTTAAAACAAAATTCTTCTGAAAACCATTCACACTTCTCCATTAGTCATTGTCATTTCAGAAATAAATTTGTAACGCCATGAACTCAATCTTATTCTACTCTTTTTACTCTCTCTTTAATATACTATTATTATACTGTACTATTATTCTGTCGCAATCTCAAAAGGTTATTTTATGTCTTATTCATTCCATCTCTAGGGGCAAAATATAATAAGCTTTTGTAAAAATAGGAGGGCATTATACTTATACACACACACACACACACATATATATATATATATATATATATATATATATACAGTAGATCCCGGATTTTACGTTGTCCGTTTTGTACGTTTTCCCTCTTCATACGTCATTTTCTGCTGGTCCGAGAAAATTGCCTATAATATGCTTAGATTATGTTTTAACCCCGATTTTACGTTTTCCCGTTTCGTACTTTTTTTACAGTTGGTCCCATGAAAAACGTAAAATCAGGATTCCACTGTGTATATATATATATATATATATATATATATATATATATATATATATATATATATATGTGTGTGTGTGTATGTGTGTCACGACTGCGGCGCAGCTGCAGAATAATTGTAGATAAGTCCACTGTGCAGAAAAAATATATAAAAATGAAGACTCAGAGATTACAGGAACTCCATATCGATGCCGTGGCGTTTATTAAATTATTAATTAATCAGTCCGGTCCGCGAATTCAAATGAACCTCTGGAGTGGGAAAACGCGCGTCCTATCAAAGATATCCCTAAACTCCACGCTTTATTCTTTTTCGCGCGTTATGCAAAAGCATGGGTGATCATCCCAAGCCCCTCTCTTGAACATTCGGTGATTGCGTCAGGCAGCGCATGCGAGCAATTCGATGACCCTGTATTATCCGCTGCGAAAACAACAACACCTCGAAGTTCAGTATATTCGTTAGTGAATATTCTTTCTCTTTTATTAATAATTTCTAGATTTGGCATATATATATATATATATACATAATTAAGTTAGGGAATGCTGAAAATGTTTTGCCAGAACATGTATATAGGTGTGTATTTTTGTGTATGTGTTTACAAATTCATTGGCTGATTTATTATGACCACCTGTAAATTTTTAGCAAAAAACTATGGCATCACGTTTTTGCTGATAGAGGGTGAAATTAGTATAAGCAGGGATTTCTGTAGGATTTTAAAACAGTTGAAGTGCATTGCTTTTGAAGGAAATGGTAAAAAAAATAAACGATTTATCGGGCTTTGAACGTAGAGAGATTTTTTTGTGCTAGAAACAGTGGATGTATCAGATAATTTGTGTTCGAAATCATCTGTTGTTTATGTTTAGAAAGAGTGGGCTACGAAAGAAAACTCGAGTCTCAACGTATGGTGCGGTGTTATCAAACCATAGCCATACAGGTGCGGTACAGTTAACCTCAGTCGGTGACCAACTCCCATAATAACGTGTACGTACAGAACGCCTCTCAACGTTCTGTTCGCACACATGTCACTGTATTGGATATTGAAGCCAAGGTTCTGTTCGAAAGCCTTTGATATCTGCTGATAATACTCGATTACATAACAGATCCCAAGTATTGGACCGGAAGATAATCGAAATAGCGGAATGAGGTTCATAAACTACCTTTTCAATTACACCATGCAGATGGCAGGGTGCGAATATTGGAAAACTCTTGGGAAGGATGTATTATAAGTGCATTGCCACAAAACTACAAGCTGGTGGAGGCAATGTTATAGTTTGGAGGATGTTAACGTAGCTTTGTTTGGTCCCTATATTTCATGTGGAGCAATGTCTTAATGCCAAATGATATTTAAATATTATCGCCAACCAAGTAGATCTAGTCATATTTATGTTCCACCTGATTGGAGATAGGAACTTCCAGCAGAACAATACCATAAAGCTAACTTTGTCCACAAAGGATTTGAGACTTCAAATTCCATACTTTGACTCCAATATCACCAGATCTGATAAGAGTCGAGCACATAACGAATGAGGTCAAACGGACCACCAGGCAGTTGCACCCAGAATCATCAAATCTTACACAATTGGAAATTGCATTTCATGGGATATGGTATCATATTCCTTAGGCTGCCTTCCAACACCTCATAGTATCCATGTCAAATGATGTCGCAGCAGTATTGAGAGCAAAAAAAAGTGGCCTAACGATGTACTACGTAGGTGGCCAATAATGTGTATGTATCTGGGTACATTTTTAATAATAATGATGAGAATATTATTAATGTATATATATAAAACAGTTCCGTAACTGACTGACTCACTGACATACAAAGCACAGACCAAACCGCTAGACCTAAAGGGCTGAAATTTTGCATGGCGATTCTTCTTATAGTGTAGGGGTGAATTAAAGAAAGATTTTTGAAAAATTCTTCTTAGATGTTTTAAAATTAAATTTTTAAGCTGTTTTAGTAACTTCGTTTTAAGTTTGCATTTAAAATAATAACTTGGGAGTTATAAAATTTATATCACAAGAAAGACCATAAAAATTCCTTAAAAATGAAGTCTTTTTCGAATCTTTGCCTCCCTTTTCTGATTTTTGGTGAATTTTTAAAGATTAAATTTTAGAATATAATTTATTAAATGCTGATCACGTGATTTCTTTTTTAGTACTTTAAATAAATTTATCGTCACGTCCATAACAATGAAATAGACAAAAAAATATTTTTTCCCTTCCTAATGCGGCAGATGATTGGACATTATCCAACAAAATATCAAAATACAGTAAAAGATATGCTCCTCAAACGGTACTATATTAACTGCACTATATTCTTTAGTATGTCCTATTAGATTTAATTTGAATATTTTCTTCTATATTATTTTGTCTATAAAAATATCCCATATAATTTTTTTACAAATATATTTTTCTTGTTTTTTTTGCCATTTTATATATATATATACTAGCTGAAAACCCGCACTTCGCTACGGAGTACATTCAAATTAAATACAACGGTGAATGTATGCAATTAAACCCATAAAAAGATAAATATATATATATTTATAATCAATACGACGATCAATGTATACAATTGATGTAAAAGAAAAAATATATATTTATAAAAAAATCTTAAGGGATATTTTCATAGACAAAATAATCTTGAAGAAAATATTCAAATTAAATGCAATAGGACATACTAAAGAGTATAGTGCAGTTAATATAGTAGAGTTTTAGGAAACATTATATCTTTTATTGTATTTTAATATTTTTTTTGATAATGTCCAATCGTCTGCCGTATTAGCAAGAAAAAAAATAGTTTTTGTCTATTTAGTTGTTTTGCACGTGACGATAAATTTATTTAAAGTACCAGAAAAAGAAATCACGTGATCAGCATTTAATAAATTAAATTCTAAAGTGTAATCTTTAAAAATTCACCAAAAATCAGAAAATGGAGGTAAAGATTTGAAAAATCTCATTTTAAAGGAATTTTTATGATCTTTCTCGTGATATAAATTTTATAGTCCTCAGATTATTATTTTAAATGCAAACTTAAAAAAAGTTACAAAAACAGCTTAAAAATTTAATTTAAAAAAATCTAAGAAGAATTTTTCAAAAATCTTTCTTAGTGCACCCCTAAACTATAAGAAGAATCGCCATGCAAAATTTCAGCCCTTTAGGTCCAGCTATTTGGTCTGTGCGTTGTATGTCAGTGAGCGAGTGAGTGAGTGAGTGAGTCAGTGAATTACGGAACCGTTTTATATATATATATATATATATATATATATATATATATATATATAATTACAATTATTTTTATTTATTTCTATGCTTTGTCTAATGCTGCAATCATAAAACAAAGTGCAATATGCAAAATAGTAAATTAATTTCACCTTCCTACAGATTTAAATCCTTTTGAAATTGGTGAAATGAAACCAATCTTCTAATAAGCATACAACATTGACCTGAATAATAGTCATTGATGGTTTATTGGTAAAGAAAAGAGAACAAAATCGTATTGCCCTTAAAGGGTTTTTATGTACATATTCCCAAGTCGAATCTCCAGCTGTCAGTTCCATTTTCTTTCTAGAGCAGCAAGAAATGCCACAACAACCTTTTCTCCGATGCAAATCCGTAGACATCAGAAATAAGAATTGGATCACCTCAGTATTTTATTTTCTTGCCAGAAAAATATAAAGATGTTATATGCTTTAAGCCTTTTCACATAGCAGTACAGCTCTGTTAGTATTGTTATGTTCTTAAAAAACAGTGATAAATCGATTTCTACTGTATATTTATGAGCTATTGGATATTTTAATATTCGAGTAATTCTCCTATTGAATTCAACTCTATTATTTTTAATCTTTAATTCCATTGTTTATTTTTCTCACTTGTAAAATTAAAACGGTACATATTCACAAGCTATAAACATCTATTTTTTATACAGCAGCAACATTTAACATTTTTATGAGAATATCAGGAGTTCTATTTTTGATTTATAGACAAGTTAATTGTAGAATCAAAGCAATTATTCTTAATTTATTGTAGTAATTAGATTTATATTTCTCTTATTTTTGGATCATAATGTATATAATGCTATTTTGTGGGTTCATGGCTTATTGCAAACTGAATACCTGTTCTTTTCGCCCTTAACTTTTCATAAAATGGGTATTTTATAAGCCCATATTCTTATTCTACGTGATTTTTTTCATATCCTTCATACTCTGTTGGTTGAAGAAAAAGAAATTACAAGAGGATATACAGTTTTTATGATTTATATTTACTACAGAAACTATATTCTTACGAAAATCATCCATCATTTTTAAAGTTGGATCATATTTTACGTTCTTGAGCCTTTTAAATTTTCATGTAGATGATTTAAAGTGATAAAGGACATCTGATTTATCTTTTGGAGGATGAATAAGAAGTATAATGCTGCAATATGATTTATTAACCATATTAAATCATATTTGTAGCTGAGTTTTGTTTTCATCTCTGTCAATAATTCTTGATAAGTATCCACGTAAATATGTGCCAGGGGATTATTTGGCATTTGAATCAGAGACTGCAGTTGCTAAAATCATGCATTCAGTCTCCATTTTTCCATTGTAGTGACGGTTTTTTTCTTGTGTGGTGTGTTTGTTCTTGTGCATATGTTTGTGCTAGCGTGTGTTGGAATGGGGATGCTCTGATATATTCCGTAACTAAGAGAAAATATCAGAGTGTGACCGTACCTCTACATATGTTATGATAATATACTTAGATATGAATGAAATTCATAAATGAAAGTAAACATAAAATGATAATATTCGGCTTTATTGTCTAACCTATGTATATTGTTTAACATATTCGTGTATTTTTCTCTTATGCTTTTCTTTCCCACCAGTTTCCAACGGGAATGAAAAAGCACACGTTTTATTTAAGTTGTATTAGATGACCACGTGAAGCGTCCATACTGCTGTATTATTATTTTGATAGAAGACTGACTACAAATGGATCTAAACTGAAACCTGGATCCTCTGAAACCATAGTTTGAGAACAAGAATAAACGATTCAACGGTAAAGTGCAACTCAACCACTCTAGAATAACGATGAAATCTCCCTGTAACAATGTTTATTCTCTGATTGATGACCTCTGTGGTGCAACTTTTGTCATTATTAGTTGGCTTACAAACGGAAGATGGTCGGTTGCAATACAAAACACGTTGCAATTTGAAGAAGCACAAAATATTTAACAGGGTCTTCAATCGTAATATCCTTGAAATCTTAGTTCTTCTCTAAGAGTCTGTGGGTTCGAATCCCACTGTTGGCATAAATGTTGATAAGCATTCGGAATCTGATTTAAGCAATAGGTCTCAGTACAATTAGCACTTGTGTGGCAAAAAAAGGACCGTAGGTCTCTCAGCCCCTCCTCCCCCTAGTTCTAATCTTTTCATTTCATCCTTTTCGCTCGCAACTCAAGTTACATTCGATTTTTGAGTAGGCAACGTAATATATTTGCAAATCCTGCACTAGAAGGAGAAAAAAATTAAACTAACGTAAGAAGTTTTTAATTAAAAAAATTTTATACCCGATATATTTATGCAACTTTTATCAGAACCCATAACGCAAATTGCCCCACATTTATTATATATAAATAATTGTGATTATAATTCTTTTCGACTATATTATATTCATCCCTGTAAGTTCCATCCGAAGCTTTTTCTAATCCATAGATATATGCACTAAAATTATCTATTCACTTAAATTATTTATCAAATAAATTATCGTATGAGAAGCATTAACACGAAGTTGGATAGATGAGAACAACATAAAAGTGACAAAGATATTGTTCATTTTATAATTTTTTAACGAACATTTCAACCGTATTTAAGTTTTTAAAACACCCAGTTACACAACATTTTACCTTTTGAAACATGAGTATTTTTCTGATAATTTCGCTTTGTTCAAAATATATGAGAGGTAACAAATTTCACATACTTTATTTATAACAACAACAAGAAAACATTTTAAATATTTTAATATAGTATAAAATGTATATTTAGATGAAAATTCAAACTTCAACGACATGGAATTGCAGAAAAAAACTTTTAAACACTGGAACGGAAGGGAAATGCGTTACGCAAATGAGCAACTGGTAAAATAAGATAAACAGAGCTTAAAATTCAAATGACAATAAACTTGATTTATGAATGAGCCCAGTTTTAATGCACTTTCTGCACCATAAAGCTTCAAAACTTCTAAATAAAATGCTGACATACAATTTAGTTTTATATTCCCTTGCTGAGATTTATGAAGAATTTTGTGTAATTTATAGTGCAACAGAATGAGCGAGGTTTTCTTTCATTGGTCATTTGAATATATAATGTCCCTTTACGAATATTTAGAAGCGTTATTATGCGTTTTCCAGGAAAAAAAAAAACTAAAATTTTGTAGCGTAAAATAATAGTGCATTTTTATGTAAATAAGCTACGAAAATAGTAAAATGATAGTTAATTCAGATTTCTTTTTCTAATTCGGTTGACATTATAGGTATGAAAACGTACTATATTTCATAAAATTATGCCATACTAGTTACACGTATTTACAATTGCCACATTTGATTTTGGGAAACAAAAATTGCATTGAACAGAACTTTTTAAAATTTTATTTATTCATCGATTTGAATGCATAACGGTATATCTTTGAAGCCCGGTATAAATGGTTTAAATCAAAAACAGTGATTTTTAGATATTTGTCAGTATTGATAAAAAAAATCATTTGACTGGTATAAAAGGCTTGAGTCTATAAATTTTGTATACAAAATTACATTTCTTTTTACAAAAGACTCAAGTCGAAATTGTAGTTCTGCAATTGGTATAAAAGCCAATAACTTGGTATAGTTAAATCAATGTTTTTGACTTAAGCCCTTTATACTGGGCATCAAATATATGATACTAAAATTCTGTTTTGTAGAAATGAAAAATTGGGATTTTTTTAAGATCTAAAACATTTAGGGTTGTAGAATGTGCATTATAGAGGGTAAAAAATAACTCGTATTACGGAAATAAGTTTCATTAGTACCAAAAACACGGGGATACACGAAAGTAGAAACCTATGACAAATGACTAATATCTAGCTTATAGAAATCATTTCCAACTATTCAGGGGAAATTTAATAATATCTATATTTAGTCAAAAATAGAAGCAAACTTATTGAAGAAAGTTTAAAACTGAAAGCTTATAAATATAACCTGTTTAGATTTATTGAAAGAAAACCATAATGGAAAACAGGAGAAATTGTAATCTGCTACTGCAGAGTCAATTTCCTGCGATATGTTTTTTTAAAAATTTTTTTAGTATAAAAAACTCTTTTTCAAACAAATGCTCCAAGAATCAAAATGTCTGCTTCCAGACATTCATGGTATTTCTTCAACTAAAGGACCCAGTGGGAGACAAAAAAACCTGTTTCTTTGATGGTATAAGAAGATGTAAGTATAGAGGGAAATATGCCTTCTTCACGACTAAAATATGAGAAAAAATTGATCAGAAGAACTATTTAAAAAACAAGTTTGAATGCTCTCATGGGTAAACGAGCTCTAAAGTTATTCTGAAATTATTGGTTTACATTTTAGTAAGATTAAACCCGAGTGTATCACCCCAAAAATAGAGTGACTACATTGAAAAAAAATTTCTGAATTTTATAACTATAAAGGATTGTTCAGCATCAAGCCTTGAACTTTATCCTCTTGGCACATGCATATAAGTCTAGATGTAAAGTATATTGTACTCGTAATTTGGTAAATATAAATCCTTTTCCAGTAAAAAGACATTCAGGTACATAATAATACTCATGGTAATAAAATGATGATACTGAAGAAAAACCGAATTCCTAAGTGCAAGATGTGGCAGATTTTTTTTCACAGATTTTTTTAAGTGTGATAACAGTCAGGGGAAAGTTAGAATATCTGCCTTTAAACCATTCAAAACAGGGGTGCAACGTAGATCTACCTCCTCGTGGTGCACCCTGGGTAACACTAAGTGATCTACATTTCTGGCATTATGTACTGCGCTCAAAGAGGATTTTCCGTGAGGGTCCTTCAGTGGAATGCAGGTGGTCTTTCCCAAAGCAAGAGAACTGAATTAATGCAGCCTTTACGGGACCATGATATTGTCATTTTTACAGTGATGGAAGCAAATCTTACACCGGAAAAACTACAGTTCTTTCCTTTAAATGGTTACGACCTTTTTATTTTGCTGAAATCAAGACAAATAGCTAGTGGCATTTTAACCGGTGAAAAGAAGGGACTTCTGGTCAAATTCAAAATAATCAAGGACATGAGTCATAGTTCGGACAAAAGTGAGGTTACACTTTTAGATGTGTGGAAACACAACACACACTTTAAAATATATGCTATACACAATCCTCAGAACAACAAACCAAGTTTTACTTATCTCAATAACTCATCAAAGACAATTCTGATAGGAGATTTTAATGCCCATTCGCCAACATGGGGTTACCAGGATGTAAATTACCCTGGCAGAGAAGTGGAAGATCTTATAAACTCCTCTACGTTCGAATTGGTCTATGACCCCAAGGACTTAAAGACTTTTTTGCACTATAATGGAAAGTCTTATAATCCAGATCTTTTACTCTTTTCATCAGATATATCCCCTAATACCAAAAGACAAGTTCTAGATGACCCTGGTTCAGGACATTGACAGGTTATATCTGACGTTACTTTTTCTACTCCAGATCAGAATCTAGGAACATCAAAAATGTCTTGGAATTTCAAAAAAGCTAATTGGAACGGATTTAAAGAGCTAACGAACCATGCGCTTGGTCCCAACAAAATAGATTGGAAAGCTGGAGTTGATTCATCTACCCAACTTATTGCAAATAAATTTATCGAATGTGCCAAAAAATGTATTCCAAGAGGTAAAAGCAAAGCATATAGATTGTTCTGGAGAGAAGAACTTAAGACAATAAAGGATAAAAGAAACAGACTTCGGAAAAAGGCAGAAGTAACAGAACGTCCAACCGATGTTCAAACATGGCGTAGACAAGCCGCGCTTTTTTAAGAAAGTTGTTCTCTCAGAGAAAAGAACATCCTTTAATAACTTTATCTCCAAAATGAACTTCCAGAGAGATGGGAAGAGAGCTTTTTAAGTTCCTTGCAAATATTAAAAATGGCAATATCAGTACCGCAAAGAAACCATTTATAATCAACGATATGACCATTTCGTCATATCCAAAAATTGCAAATGCATTTGCACAACATTTCTCTGATATTAATAAAAAATCTAAGTATTGTAATAAACAATCCAAAACTTTGAAAAAGACTATTAAAGCTATTTGCAGTCCGACCTCCCCGCCCTAGCCCTCCCTGCCAATTTTCTCTGATCAAATTACTTTTGATGAACTCTCTACGGCTTTAAACCACTTAAAAATCCATAAATCTCCAGGTGATGACGCTATCCACGCCGAATTCTTGCTACACCTGGGATCACGAGCAGTGGAGACTATCTTAAAGCTGTTTAACCTCATATGGATCTCTGGCTGTGTCCCTTCTTTGTGAGGCAGATCTATCATAATTCCTATCCATAAAAAGGGAAAGGACAAGGGAGATTTTAGGGGTTATAGACCTATCTCATTAACAAGTATCCTATGCAAAACCATGGAAAGAATAATTGCAAGGAGGCTTAACTGGTATATCGAATTCTGTGGCTTTGTGGCCAATGAACAAGTAGGATTTAGACAGTTCAGATAAACTAACCAACATGTCGCTCTCCTTAGCCAGACGGTAAAGGATGCTCTGGATAAGAAACGCATTCTTTCACCTGTTTTCGTAGACTTAAAATCTGCCTATGATAAGGTTTGCAGGGAAAGCCTTTTGTTGAAGATGCATAATATTGGCATCCACTCGAGTATGTTTCATTGGTTCAGAAGTTTTCTCTGCCAGAGTACTAATTCAGATCGCCTTGTCACAACTCCAATGTCAAAGTGAAAATTTTTCAAGGGCTGTTATACTATCAGATTCCAGAGCTGCCCTCCTGACCATTGCTTCATCTGAGGCACCGGCGTCAGCCAATATTTTAAATATTCGTCTGGCTCTTAATGATCTAATTGAAAACCATAGAGAGGTTGCGTTGCAATGGGTGCCAGGGCACTGCGGACTCCTGGGAAATGAGGCAGCTGATTCTCTGGCAAAAAAGGCAACCGAAATTGCACGAATAACAGATAAACCAATTCCTTTCTATACCACCAAACATTTAGTTAAAAAATCTATTAGAGTGAACTTTTGGAATAACATAAAGGAGGCAAATAAAGACAAGAAATGGATCGAGGAAATCACTAATATTCCGCTATGGCCAAGAGACAAATCTGTTGCCATTTTCCGTCTCGCTACTGGCCACGATTGCCTCTCCAGGCGTCTATACCGAATAAAACTGCTTTCAAGTCCTCTCTGCCAATTGTGTAACATTCGTGAGGAAATGGACGTGAACCATTTGGTTCACTGCCCTGCACTGGTCTCGGGACACTTGTGGGATAAATACTGGAGAGCTCGGCACAAGATGAATGATTTATAGACTTACTGTATTTCAGTTTTGTTACTTGTTCTTGTTCTATTGTTTTTTTCTGTCTACAGTTGTCTTATATTCTGCCATTAGAAATAAAATAAAAAAAATATTGAAAATGGTAAGTTAAACTGATTTTTGTGTATATTCGGGAATTTTCGAGTATAATCATATTTTCATTCCATCATTTTATGTTACATTTAAATTCGATACAACACAACTTTACTCTCACATATCAGCATTTTATATGCCAATTCCCACGAACTTTGATAGGTTTCAAATGTATAAACAAGAGGCGAATAAAGAGATTTTTGCAATAAATAGAAAGATATTGCATCCTTTAGTTAAAAATACTTATTGTTAGTTAAAAATAGTTCTGTTCCATGGTTTATGTAATTAGTTTAAATAAACCTAGGTAAACTGGGTTTAGTTAATATTGAAGGCAACATTAGGTTTAGTTAAATTCAGTTCTGTTTCAAACTTTTCTAAATGCTTGCATCCTTTTAATTTTATCTGTTTTTATTTTTAATTATCAATTTATCACCGACTTATAGTAGCGATTATGACATTGAACTGAAAGACATATTATAAAATGCCAACGTTGGTAATCTCATACTTAAATATTTTATTTTACGTAAGTAACAAATTTTGACATACAGTTGAACCCCGTTATAGCGAACTCGGTATATAACAAACTCACGGATATAACAAATGGAAATTTTAGTCCCGCCGTTTTCCTATTGTACGAAATTTAATTAGTATTGTATCAGTTTAATGTAATTGATTTTAGTCGATTTAATTCATTGATTATCAATTTTTAACAGATTTTATCATTTTTAAATACATCATTATTGAAAAAACATTGCCACTAATGAGTTATATATTTTGTAAACTCTAGCATTTTTATTAACGATTCGGATATAGCAAACTAAACCTTTGGTCCCTTGAAGTTCATTATAACGGGTTCGACTGTATTTTCATAGTAAGTCTATCATAGATAAACAGTTTTTATGGCTTAAAAATAATACTCAGCTTTCCGATAATCGTAGTTCAAAGGTATTGAGAACCTAAATTAACATTTATCAGCAATTTTTAACAATTATTCACAGAAATCAGTTTTTAAAATATTTACTTTTATAACTCCCATTTTGATGTAAGGTTTCGTCGAAACATTTAGGTTGCTTTGAATACACGAAATTGTAGTATTCATAGTTAATTTATATTATTCAATATAAGGAAGGGCTTTTATATGTATTTAAATATTCTATTTATCGGAGGGAAACATTTTTTACGGCTTGAAAAAAGTTCTCAGCTTTTAGTTAGTCGTAATTCAAGAGTTTTGTAATATTTATGCAAATATTTAATTAGCATGTTTTGAGAGGAATTCAGAGAAATAAGAGTAATTTTTTAAACGCTTTTATGTACTTTATTTTAGGTTTCGTGGAATATTTTACTTTCAGAACTCCTTTTTTGATTAAAGGTTTCGCTGAAACATTTAGTTATAATTTTCAATAGCCTAAATTGGAGTTTTCATAATTGATATATATTATTTAACATAAAAATTACTTTTACGTACTTTTACATAGTCTATTCAATAGAGGGAAACAGTTTTTCTTATGGTTTGCAAATAGTTCGTAGTTTTAACTTAGTCATACATTTGAATAATTTTCCGATATTTATGTTAATATTTAATCAGCATAATTTGTTTTAGTTATTCAGATAAATAAGCATTTTATTTTTTAAATGTTTAACTTTTAGAACTGTCTATTTAATTTAATGTTTCGGGGAAATACTTGTCTGTGACTTTTATAATAGCAAAAATTGTGGTGTTCGGAATCATTAACATTTTAAATCATAATGGCTAAAAGATAACATTTTCTGCTCCTCAGCACTCTCCCTTTCCGCAATTGTCTAGAATAATCAGAAACAATCGTTATCATTTTAACGAGCTCAGTTAGTATACAGAAACATATACTCTTCATTCGTTTAGAAATATCATACGCAGTACCTCAAAATTCAGATGAGAAAAGGTCTTGCATTACGAAATCTAACTACCCATCTAGAGTAGAATGTACAATACATTGTCCTTTTAAGAGGACATTAGAATTCATAGTACGTCAAGTAATGGGATTCCAAAGACTGTGTTCCAAAATGAGGGTAGTTTTCGAATTTTGCAAAGAATAAGTATTTCTTTTAGGTTAATTTCAACGTTTGTGATTATTGCATTCAGATCATGATTTCCGATAAACGTTATAACATATGAAATCTTATCCAGACTGGAACCGGTTTAATTACTGTTCATATGTAATAATTGTTGCTTCTGTGTGTAATAGTTAATGACTAATTAAAGAACTTAATCTTGAATGACAATTTAAAATGCGGGTAAATATGCTTTACAATTAAGGTTAAGGATATATTGAATATTAATCTAACATACTTGAATGAAATAAGATATTTGTTTGCTTGTACATAGAGAATGTTAGTATCTAACATACTTATTTCTTGTATATGTTTCTGAGTTTAATCTAAACAGTTCAAAAGTATCATTTTTTACCATATATCATAACGTACTTTTTTTAATGTCAATTTTAAATTATTAAAAACTAGATATATTTTCCAATGAGATTTTTTTTATTAGTATATAAAGGTTGCCCAAATGAAAGTGAGACTTTTGTATTAGTGGCAGTGGTTAAATACTTAGAGGTTTATGATTCCTCCAGTAGATGTCGTTGTATGGTACTAAACAAAGCCGTTATCGTCGGAAAGTGTCAGTGTGGTGTTTGAACGTATCCAAGACAAGTAACTACAGACGTTCGTGACATGAATTCGTCCAAACAAAGACTGAGAACGATTATTCAGTTTTTGGCACCAGGAAATGTTAGTGAAGGTGAAGTTTTTCGTCGCATGAATATTGTGTATAGGTATGAGTGTCTATCACACTGTACAGTGCTCAGGTGGTTTTGGGAATTAAGTGAACAACGTGTGAGCACGGAACAGGCTGTGACCTTCTCAAACGCACTTGTCCATTACCATGGAATCCATTGTTGCCGTGGACAATATTTGCTGCAGCGCTTCCCCTGGGAGATCCTCAACCATTAAGCCCCCCCCCCCCATACACGTGTTTCGTGTCCACACACATCCTATATCTCCAACTCTGAAACTGCCACAACTTTGCCCCCCTGAAAAAGGCTCTCTAAGGACGCCAATTTGCTAACGATGCAGCGGTTCCACCAAGGTTGGGTCC
This sequence comes from Dolomedes plantarius, assembly GCA_907164885.2. Classification (NCBI taxonomy): domain Eukaryota; kingdom Metazoa; phylum Arthropoda; class Arachnida; order Araneae; family Dolomedidae; genus Dolomedes; species Dolomedes plantarius. The sequence goes on from OU015491.1 coordinate 67,730,787, forward strand.
GCAGCCAACAACGGACGATCTTTGCTTATGGTATCCAAAATATAGATGCACTGGAACACGAGCTTTAACCTTCAAGGCTACTCTGTGTAGTGGTTATGTATCTCGTGTATCACTCATAGTGTCTGCATGTTCACCTATTCCAACCAATAAACCATTACAGGAAATAACCAAAAGTCTCAAATTCATTTGTGAAACCCTTATCATTCAAATCAAGTTAAAATTTACTCAATTGAAACAATATGAAGCTCTCACTACATCGAATGTACTCTATCACTTTCTGATTTTAAAGCATGGAATCTTTTTTAATTTTAAAAAGTCATCAAATAAATACTCTGAAAAATTCCTTTCTGATTACTTGAAAGTTAAAATATAGTACTGAAGTAGTTTAGTAGCAATAGATTTCCCCAAAATTTGAACTTCAGTTGGTTTATAGAAAATCATAGAAAAACTAATTACTTCAAATCTATTTATAGAGATAGTTTTTTTTTTACTTTTAACTAAAGAATATATAAAATATTTGAAAGGGGTATTATTTTCTAAACATTTCCGCTTTTAGTTTTGATACAGTTTAGTTTCGATAACAAATTGTTCATCTCTACTTAAAATTATATCTCGCCCGAATCTAGAGAACAATTGATTTTTTATTGCTATGGAAATCCCCTATAGACCGCATCTTTCCACAGAACACGCTACAAAAATTCCTTATTAATTCCCCCCCCCCCCGATATAAAGAAACTAGTTTTCAGAAAATATAAATTCTTTACTTGTACTATTTACTTTATTTTGTTATCATCTGCCACAGTTTAGTGCATCCCCCAAAGGATTCATTATCTAGTCTAATTATTTACGTATTCTCACATGTGTTATTTCAGAATTCATAGTTTTCTTCGCAGTCATAATTATCCGACTTGTTATTAAACTGAATCAACATCTTATTGGCTTCGTTGGGGATTAGGTATAACATTGAACAATCCAGAACTGGAGATGGTTCTTGAAATCCTGAAATTCAGCGAATAGACCACAACTACCTACGGAGTCCAAAAAGTGTGCCCTATGGGGTCACTTTCGTCGGCATTAATTGATAGAAGTTTCATAGCAAATTTCGCCAAGAACATTCTAAATAGTATTTATTCGTTTTATTGTGGCTGAAAAGTAGCACTAACGTTTGAAACGCAGATTAATTCTAGCACGGATATTTAATAACTGAAAAGAAGTTCTAACTGTGATAGATATATGTTCTTTTTACAGTTATCATCTTCATAGACACCAAAAATTTTATATTATTTAAATAATTTCCTATTACTGGCTCATAATATTTTTTACAGGACTTTAATCCTTACTCCAGGAAATAAAATTGACAAATGAGAGACTTTCATGAGAATAAAATTCGTTGTTATTAATAGCACACTTCAAAACATCTTCCCGTGTATTGCGAAACTCAGTTTCAAAATTCAGATTTTAATTAGGGTTTCGGTGTTGAAATAACAGACAATAGAATAGAGACTGTCATATAAAGGTGAGGTGCAAAGTATTTTCTTCATCTCATTAGAATGATCTTTTTATGTAAATGAACGGTCTCAAGTTACTCGGCTATTAGAAAACGGAGTCGCGTTTCGTGAAACTCTGGGAAACACTGCTTTAAATAGAAAGGCAATTACTAGCTAATATTTAGTGCTTCCTTTAAACTTTAAAAGTATACCTTAAAAACGCCATAATTTAATTTTCTTATATTCAGCCCTAGAGAAAAAGCTATTTCACCAGCATACATTTTATTGATGAAGGTTTAGATTTAAACGTAACAAAAACATACTCTATGGACGTTAAATTATTACGATTATAAATTCGAAAGTTATATGTGTCACAAGGAAAAAAATTAAATACTTTGTATCGACTTCTTGAAAAAAACCAATTTCTACCAATTAAACTGAAAATTAAATCCCGTAAAATAAGTACATTATCCCCGTTTAGAATTGTATAAAAATTGAGTCTCGCATTTTAATTGTCGTCCAAATACTAAACTATTATTCTGTAAAATAAATGTATATTAAATAAAATATATATATATATGCATTGCAATTAAATCAAAATTTAGGCTTTCGTATATTAATGAGAAATACTCAAACTACATCTACGGTTTTAAGAAAAGAAATCTTGTATTTTTTTATCGATTTGCAGTCTCTTGGTATTGTAACTAAATAATAAGGCTGATAATTGTTTTATGGAACAATGAAGTTTTGGTCTCTTCTTTAATTATTAAATCTAAATAAATTAACTAAATTCATAAAAATTGTTTCCATCGCCTTTAGCATTAAATTGTCTCTATATTTCTATTCAAGTGTTTTCTTTTCACGTTTTAAGCCTATTATTAAAACAAAGCTTATTTTCGCAGGAGTGATCACTTTCAAATATTTTAACCTTCATTTAGAGATTTTCTGATTATAAGGTGCTTTATTATTTCACGCTATGCACTTTTAATCAGATGAAAGGAAAATGAATTTTTAAGTATATAATGGAAGTGGATATAAACCTTTTGATTTATCTCATACAGAAATTTTATAACTTTTAAAACTACTAAGCCTTTAAGAACGTAATAGATTTCTACTATTAGTATTTGATATTCCTGGATTTAAGTTTTAAATCTCAAAGTTGCTTGTAAGGGAGACTTTTAGGTACTTCCTCTCACAAGAACCGTTGTAGAGGAGTTCAAATAAGATATGGTGCAGCAAAATTGTTTAAGTCTCAGAATAACCAAGGCAGAAAGCAGTCGCCTTGTTTTGAATAGAGATAAGCCATCATTGCCTATTGAAACATCACTGCCATATAAATATTGTCCCAGAACCCCTTTGAAATCTCTACAACCGACGAGAGGACATGGACTTTAGCTATATTTTGTCTTGCCATATTCTTCAGCTCCAGTGAGGGAGAAATATGGGATAACTAGGAGATTTTAGGGTTCACGGAAGTATTAGTTAGCTTTTGCTGCTTTGATTTGCTTTTTGTATTTACATTTAGTCATGTAGCCCGCCATTAGAAATTAAAGAAAAAAGTTTTAAATCCCTGCTTGATCTTAAAAGTTCTTCAGCAGTGAGTAGGAACTAAAGGACTAAACAGATTAGGTGGTTGTATACAGTCTATTATTCTTTCTCCCTTAATAACGACAGGGTAGAAAACCCATAGACTCTGATAATAGATATCATATAACACAGGTCCACAGTGGTTTTGGTGCAGGGGTATTTGAAGCTGGTTTCATATGAATTTGATACCCTGAATTTAAATATGGCATTAGTTTTTGCCTAGGAGCTCAAATTTCTAAGATATAAAATTTTAGGGAAATATACGTTACACTATTTTAAGTTAAATCCATGGAGCAAATTAAAAACTAAACACGGATTTTTTTATTATTATTAAATTTTTTTTAATGTTAAAGGAACATAAAAATCATAGAGAATATTGCAGTAGTACTTATCTAATTACAAAGAGCAAGAAAGATGAAAAAGTCATCGATGAAACCAACTAGTCACTGAACACTTCGGAAACTTCTTTTCCGTGACATTCTTGAATGTATTTTGGAAGAGTCCCTTTTTAAACTCCAGCAGTAATCTGCCATCATGTGCATATCCCATCGTTCTTGGTAGCGGTCCTCCATAATTTTAATATCCTGGTGAAATCATTCACCTTGTTCCTCACTGGTGTCTCCTAAATTTTCAGGAAAATGGCCAAAGTGGTTGTGTAAATAATGCACCTTAATGCTCATGTTACACACAAGGTATTGGATACCGTTTAGCATCCCGTTTACCAGTTCAACATAGTTTTCAACTTTGCATTTGCTCATAAAATTTACGACAACTGCAGAAAATGATGTCCAGGCATTTTGATCAGCCTAATTCATGGAGTATACGATGGCAGGATCCTTAATGAGTTGTCTTATTTGTGGGCCATCAAATATTCCTGCTTTAATTTCTTCCGTACTCAACTTAGACATTTCCCCCCTATATATGCAAAGCATGATCCGTTCATATAAAGAATCTGTACAAACTCCTTCATTAGGCCCAGCATGATATGCAGTGGAGAAAAGATGATTTTCTTTCGTCCAAGTAACGGGTCGCTAATGACATTCTTTTCCCCAACGTCCATGTTTTCTCTCCTAGACCACTCTTTTGTAACCCAATGATGTGTTTTGTCTCTGCTATCCCAGAGGCACACGATGCAAGGATATTTAGTGTAGCCACTTTGCCGTCCAAGGAGAAAGTTTACCATTTTTAAGTCCATACAAATCACCCATTGATGTTCATGATAATTTATCATCTCCAAGACCAAAGCTATGGTATCATATTCTTCTTTCATTTTCGTTGAGCAATTGGTATTGAACCATATTTGTTCCCATTGTGTAGAAGGACACATTTCAAACTTCGCTTTGAGGTGTCAATAAATAGGCGCCAATCATCTGGAAAATATTCAGGAAGACCCATTTTTCCCAGAAGTCCAGTTTTCCAGGAGGACAAATCACCTATACTTGAATGTATTGAATAGAAAAAAACATTGATAGATAAGTGGATGTATAGTAAAACCTCGTTTATCCGGCTCTCGTTGATCCATATCTCTGAATAAACCGGATCAGATTTGTAGACATTTTTATTTAATGTTCACATTAGATAATAATTTTTCACTATGATAGCAAGAGTCACTATGATAGCAAGAATATTTGGCGTAACTACAAGTACGCCAAATATTCGCCTTCTAGTTTGATTCAATGTACAGATCCTGCATAGACTGTACAATAAATTATGGTAATAAAATACTTTTTTTTTAGTTTCAGAAAGCTTTACTAGAGTTACCAATTCTTTGTTAAGAAATGATGTGAAAAGTTATTTTTATATTTTGTAATGTATTGTAAACCCTACTATGTAATTTTGTTACAAAGCAAAGTGAGTCTTCTTAGTTAAGGATTTTGTATTGCTTATTACTCATATTACCCGGATTATCACGATTTTTGATTGTCCGTATTGCCTATGGTCCCAGTTAGTCCGGATAAACGACGTTTTATTGTATCTAAAAAAGTAGAGCTGATAGAAAAAAAACCGCTTTCATATTGAGATTCAGCGCCCCATATATAGCTAAAATCAGTTCTAAAATCCTAGGCACCATTTTCTTTTGTAGCCCTGTGTAATTCTTCGTCAGTCTTCAATTCGGTATTTTCGGGGAGTTTAACGATTTTTTCACCTATATCCAACACCATATTCGAATGTTACGTATACATCCATGTTTCTTTGTTATAGTTATAAACATTTATAACTTTAACTTAAATGTATAATTTCAATAGGGTCATAAATTTCAAATTATCCTAAGAATTTAGTTTATTAACAACAGCTCATGGAAATATAAATAGTATGTACCTTTCTGATTCCCTATAGAAGAAATGATTTTTTTTCTAACGTATGGTCCATGTAAATTGTTCCTCCGTTATGAAAGCCTTACATAAGCGTTCACAAAAACAAACATTCACTATTTGAAAACGTAAAGTAAAATGAAGCAATAAGCTTTATTTTTCATATTCCATCTTATAAAATAATAAATTTCTTTCAAAAGTCTCTTTTTACACATCATTAAGTCGTGGGATTACAAAACGATAGGCAACGAGTTTTTTTTTGGATTCTTTTGAAATAACTGATAATTTAAGTCGAAGAAATTTAAAACTCATTTAAAAGAAACACATTTTCTTATTATATACCCACTTTCTTGCAAAATTCTCATAAGTCTTTCAGAGAAATTTGTCAAAACCATATTCGTAATATTTCCTAATAGGATAAATGACCAAAAAAATTCTTTCATCGACAGTGATTTTATTCTGACTGTGATAAATTAATTCTACAAAAAATATTCGGTTGAAATGTCATGTAAGTAAGGTACAACATTTTTCATGTCTCAAAAACATAAGCTGTTCAGCATGCAGAAATTGCATTTGTTCTGTGTTATGTTACCTGTGCAGCCTCAAAATGCAGGGATTTTTTTTTTTTGAAATGCACGTGTTCTCATACATTAGCATAAATCAGCAGAAATTTTTGATTACCTATTACCTCGGACCACCATACAGGTCAGTCAACATTGTTCCTTAGGTGCCACATCAATTTTGAAGTAACACACCCAGGGGAGATATACGGAGGGATTGTACCGTCTCACAACCTCTATAACCTCATAGAAGGACTTCCCGATCCAAGGAATTAACGTGCCAATATCCGACCTAGGTACGAAAGTATCTAACGGCGCTTGTCGGGATTCGAACAGAGCATCCTCGGCATCGAAAGCCGACTCGCTACCCTCAGGCTATCTCGTGCCCTCGGTGACACTCATGTCAGAGAAAAACATGTACCGTTACTTTTAATATCACATGTAAACGGAATTAGGAACTCGCATCTTCTTAACATCCACAATATAATCAAAGGAATGGCTATACGTTGTGAACTAATAAATAACACTGGGTGTGATGATGATTATCATGATGTCGTTTCTACGATGAAACCTATTCAAATAGAACCGTAGGCGGAAATGACAGCCCTGGCAGTCTACACTAAATTGTCATAGTAGAGGTTCAGTTCCGTAAACAAGACTCCATTTTTTAAGAGTTTTCCCGCCCTCTCTGTCAATTTTCAATCCTCTGTGATGGCTAGTTCTAAGCCTGACTATGAATTTAGTTATAAGTCGATCTCCATTGTTGTTGTGGACCTGGTTTTTTATTTAAATCGAGTGTTCCCTCAATCTGTATTTGACCACACTAGGAGTAATTTCAACAATAATTAGAACTTATTTTTTAACCAATTTGGAGGCACTTGTAATCAAACATTCGCCTATACTACGCCGCAGTTTTACTGTCCATTTTATTGTGGGGGCACGATATAGGCAGACAGCATTACCCCCTATGAAGGAACGACACAAACGGAGGCATTTTTCATGGCGCAACGCCGGGATACGATCTAAGAACCCTCAGCACCGAAAACCAGTGCGCTGTACCACAGGGCCGCCACAAGCCTATTATAATTAGAACTATTTGATATAAAAAGGAAAGACAGAGAAAATTTTAGAAGAAACAGCACAGGGGTGGCGGAACGCTCAAAAGAGAAATGGAGGAAGAGATGTTTTGTGATCACCAGCCCAAACACGGGACATATCTGTTAACGAAGCTAAGAGATATTGAAGAAAAACTGAGAGGAAGGTAGGAAAACAGAGCTGAGAAGTCGCCCTAACACTAGAAGCTCCAAATTTTCTCCCTACCTAGAAGCGCCAACGGCAGTCAAGTTGACTGCTCAATGAATTTAATGCATATCTTAAATTGCAAATGTTTTATACAACTTTAAAATACTTTTCATTATTTTTAATTATATCTTTTAAGAACTTCTTTAGCAAACAACGGTTTATTTAAAAAAATAATTTTTTATATAATTTTTTTTAACCCTTAATAAACACATTTTATTGCTTTTCGCAATTTTTACACAATAAAACATTTTCAACGCTGGAAGTGCATTTTCCACATACACAATTTTTACACACATCACTTGTTTTATTGTTGTTACAATGTCCAATTTGGCATTGACGTCTTTTCTTTGAGAGCCAAATGATCGTGTTGGAAATTTCCTGGGGCAATCTTGAGCTTGTTTTCCTCTTCAAATGAAGCTGCCTTAACTCCTCCACTAATTGAAATAAGAAGCTAGCCTTGAAATATTTTTACCAATTAATTATCTGTAAATAACATAAGCATTTGATCCCACCAAATCCAGCACGTTATAAAAAACATGCACTGGCCATCTACGTGAAGCAGCCCGTACGGAATATTTACGCGTCATCTGGTCAACGATATCAACTCCACATTTGGTTTTGTTGTAGAACTCGACTATCTCTGGAAGTTTCTTCTTATTATGGGATTCTACATTTACATTTTGATGCAAGGTACTTAGTACCAAGACATTTTTAATCTTTTTACCTTGATAAACCGTCAAGCAGTTTCTCTTCTTTAATAAATCAGTTTCATACAGCTGGGTTCTTTACTTCATGCGGAATTTCTTTTCGATGTCTTCTGTGCCCACAAAACTTTATTTTTCCTTTCAAGTCTTTTAGCCAATGAAAGTGAGGAAAAATAGTTGTTCGCTGTCACATTTCTACCTGCATTCAGATAAGGGCTTATAAGACGTATTACTGTATTTTCAAGAAGGCTTTCAGCTTCATCCTTTGATTTATCTTTTTCAAGATATGGAAAAGCATTGCACATAAACTTCGAGTTTACATCAACCAGCATGCAACATTTTATTCCAAATTTGTCGGTTTTATTCGGCATGTACTGTATAAATTTACACCTGGCTTTGGATGGAAATAACTGTTCATCCACAACAAGATTTTCTCCTGGCCTGTATGAACTAGCATAATTCACCATAAATTTATTCCAAACTTCAGAATACAGAGCAAACTTATCAGTTTCTAAACGCTCAGTTGTTGTTGACTTCAAATCAAACCTTAGGTTTTTCATTATATCTCAAAAACGATTGCGAGATATTGTTTTTCGAAAAAAAGGAGCACTCCATGAATTATTCCATACCCGAGTGTTGCTCGTCCATGCTTTTTTAAGAATTACTAGAAATACTTTTTGCTTCAAAGTTTTGTGCAGGCTCGTAATCCATATCATCATCAATACTATGTTCTTCAACATCATATTCATTTTCAGATATATCCTGCAAAAGTTGTACAATTTCCTCTGGACTACGATAACGCTGTCTTCGAGTAGCTATTACAGTGCGCTTGAAAGATTGAAATGCCACAAAAAGATAACCTGACACAACTACTGCAAAGTGTGTACTGTTACATTTCTACAAAAAGGGGTAGACGGTAGAGAGGGAGAGGGAAGGGAGGAAGTATTTCCTGTTGTAAAGAATCAGTGAATGAAAGGAATGTGTAGGGGCAATATTTTTCCAAGAAAAGTTTTTTTCCTTGAGAGAAAACAAGATGAATCTATTCAATTTTACAAGCAGTCAATTTGACTGCTTTTGGAGCTTCTAGGTATAACCACAAATAACTTCGTTAGATTTAATTTCTTTCGATTAATACTTGATACCAATAATTTTTTAGGTTTTTTAGGAAAACTAAAAAAATTGTGAGTTCGTAAGATAGCTGGTTTTATTAGGAATCCAATCTGAAAAACGAAAACAGTCAAAATGACTGCTCTGGAAAAAATAGATATAGAAAAAAGAGCTGAAAAAAGAGCTAAAAATAGAGCTAAAAAAGATAGATATAGAGGAACATTAGAAATAGAGGAATATTAAATAAAGAAGAACAACAATAATTGTTTAGGCAAAAAAGGAGGAGATTTAGGTCGAATATTAATTGATACATGTAGATATATTTGCATGAAAACCGGTCTATTTTATTATCAGTCTCTCCACCGTCTTTTTTCCCTCTTATTTAGAAATGCATTAAGAGTTTGTAACAGTGTGAGTAAAAATAGAATGTAAGGGAGAGTGGGTATAAATAAGTCTAAAAACAGTTTTAGAATTAAAAAAACTGACTTTTTCGTTTTCAATTTGTAATGGTTCATCCAGTAAGATGTTTTTTGCGACAAATAGAGAGCAGATATTAATTAAATCAATTAAAATATGCAGTTTTGAGGATTATTACAAAATACTCTGTCTTAAACATGTTTGAAACTTTCTGATATCGAAGTAGCGTTTTCAGTTACTTAGCTGATGTTTCTGCTCTTTTAATCGTTGAGTTTGTTTAAATGTAACTGACAGGATATAAAACAAAAGTAATTTTATCGTTACAGTGTTGCCTATGGAATATTAAAAGCAATTACTGTGGCCTTACTTTTGGTTAATATAGCGTTATTTTGTATCTTTTCCACAAATTGTCATTGCAAAATTGTAAATTTTATATTAATATTTTATTTCTGAAAGTAATTAAATATATCTTGAAAGTATATGTTTATAATTGAAGTTCTATGAAACTGTATAAGATGTATCACAGGATTTATGACCTAAGCAGTTTATAGATATTATTGTGTTTGACGATAAGGAAAATATGATTTACACTGCTAGCCACTGTAGATGCAACACCCTGAAGGAAACATGCAAATAACATGAAATTTACAACATGCATTAGCGGAGGTGAGACATGCAAATGATTAGAATTTCAGCGCAGATGCACATCACGCGCGCCTGTGGCGCCAGTTCAAAGCGTTATTTAAGGCTTGGAGATTTCGACGATTTCAAGTTCGGCAATTGTGTTTTTCTTGTGGTTTTTTTTCAAAAAAAACGATCAATTAAGCCTCGTCGACCTTTCGCATATAGACCTATAATACTGTATTTAAGCTGAAAGAAACTTATGAAAAAAAACATTGAAAATTAAAAATAATACTTCATTATTAAACCTCTGATACCATCTAAAATGGAATATAGGGTAAGCTATGTAAGCATCTTTTGAAGGCTAGCTATTGAAGAAATTATTAAAATCATATCATTAACGTTCCTTTCGAATTTCTTGCGTAAGGAAATCAAACTCAAGATTCATTTGTAAAGTTCCATAGCTTGATTTCAAAAATTAACCATATATACAAAATTTTAGATAATGTCGTGAGATACAAATCTGCAATAGTGTACACCGGGAGTTTTGAATGGTGTTGAAGATGTTTTAATTGGTATTAAAATTCAAGTAAAACTTTTATAACAATAAGAATCCTTCCTCATAATGTTTATCAAAAACAAAATTCGCTAAATTTAGAAGTACAATGGTAGTCTACTTCAGTAGAGTTATAAATATCGTAGAGTTAAAAAATAGACGAATATTTGGGTCATTTTCAGTAGTATTAGTTGGAAACATATAGAAATACATTATGGAACTTTGTAGCAATATTATTATCAATAAAATAACTAAATACGTAAACAACAATTCAAATAGAATTTTAAAAGGAAAAACATTAAAAACAAAATTACTTTGTACGAACTAAATGGAAGTGCATAATTCAAAAGATACCAAAAATTAACTAAGAAAAAATAAATTTATCGTATACGTTTGGTTATCGGAAAGCAAATTTTCCTTGGAGTTAACTCTTTCACCCATTGCCACAATTTTCTTTATAGGCAAATTTTACAAAATAACTAATTCATTCGCCAAGAGGAACTTGCTAACATTAATAAATTGTGTTACTTTAATTGATTTTTACTTTTATTATTTTTTACAAACTTTCTACTACGATTTATTTTTTTCAAATTATATTTTTTAAATTACGAATTATGATTTTTGTATTTTTATTATTTTTTACATTACTTTAATTACTTTTTACGGACTAACTGAAAGTATATATTCAAAAGATACAAAAAAAAATAACTGAAAAGAAATAAATTTGTACAATATGATTAATTACTTGAAAACAAATTTTCTTGGAAGCTGACTGTTTTATAATTTACTTTATAGGCAATTTTTACAAAATTACCAATTCGCTCGCTAGGAGAAAATTGCTAACATAATTTTACGGCATGATTTTTATTGTTTTTAACGAATTATTATATTTTATTTTACTGATTTTTTTACTTATATTTTGAAAAAAAATTTACATTTTATTGCGAATTTTTATGATTTTTTTAATTTTTAACGAATTATTATTTTTTTTAAATTATTATTATTTTCTTTTTTCTTTTGCTTCTTTATCTATTCTTTACGAACTAAATGAAAGTGGATAATTCAAAAGATACAAACAATTACCTAAAAATAAATAAATTTGTCGCATATGTTTGATTACCTGAAAGCAAATTTTCCTTGACGCTGACTTATTCACCCATTGCCACAGTTTACTATATAGGCAATTTTTTCAAAATAACTAATTCTCTCGCCAAGAGAAAATTGCTAACATTAATAAATTGCGTTACTTTTCCTTTCATTATGGCCATAAACGCACTTTCAATGTATTTAATCTCAAGTTTTGAAAAATAATTTTTTTCTATTTTTGTTTAATCATAATCAAAACTTTTATTGGGAAATAAGAAGCGAACTTAATGAAATGCAATAAAAGTTTTCTGCTGTCCCTATATCTATAAATGATTACGTTCATCTGATAAAAATTCGGGCCTTTAGTTCATTATATTAAAAGAGAAAATGACGAGGAAACAAAAGCAATTTTTAAGCAGAGAAAATCACTCTATTAAAAGAAAAATGATATTTTTTTCCCATGCAAGCAGTTGTCCCAACATTATTAAAATATTCAACACTGCATAAGAGAGTTGATTAAAAACTTTTCTGAGATTAACATAAAATTCTTTAATTATGAACTTAATGTTTTGGTATTACATAAAGAAAAAAATCCTTTATTAGTTAACTTCTTATTAAATCTATAAACATGTTTCATACAATACCGATTTAGAAACTGTGCAACAAGGTAAGCAGGAAAAACTTAAAACTTTTTTCTAATTTTGGATGAAAATTGATCATTAAATTTAGTAGATTATTTAAAAGAATTTAATGTAAAAGAAATTTTATTTTAAAAAAGATTAAATATGATTTTCAAATTATAATAGAATGAAGGAACGAAGTAACAACTATTACGTAGCTACATTAACTAAAGGAGTAAGAAGTTTTTTAAACACAATTTTGTCTGACTTAAAAATTATTTCAACAAAGAGGCACGTAAACACATTATCGTATAAAAGTTTTCACTTCGTTATAAGGATTTTCTTTTATATTTTAAAATAGGTAATGTGTAATACAGACAAAATTATAGCTAATTTATTTTCATTTAAGAAATCTACATCATTAAACTTGAGTCCAAACAATGAAAAAAAAGTTATGAAAGTTTATATAAAACTATACCTATTTGTCAAAATATTAAATAAACAATACTTTTTTTGCGACTGAAATTTTTGTCTTTAGATTGCTCAATTTCTTTTAGAACGCATGAATAATGTTTAATACATAGAAGTTTCATCAAGAATAACCGTCGAAAGATAATGTATCACAAACTCCCAATACTTAAAAATTAACGAATACATATTAATGAATCCCTCTTATGATTTCATCCCACAAACGTATCATTAGATTAAGATCCGATGATTAGAGAAGTCAATGAAGCAAAGAAATGTCTGCTGCAAGCTCTTGAAAATGTTTTTGGTTTCTTGGTTTTTTTTTACAATCGTTTCGTATGAAATGTAGAATTCACCTGCTAAAAGCGTTCATTTGAAGAGACAATCGGAAGTGACGATACTAAAGCAATTCCTTCCTAGTTGAAGTTGTTTTTAAAAGTTCAAAAATTCCGCACAATCGCATGTAAACAAGACGCATGAGGTAGCACCGTCTAAGGCCTGCGACACACTGACAAAGGACGTGTCTGAAACACGCATGCCTGGAACAAGCTGTGTTGAATAACTGTCAAAGACCGCACATTGAAATTATAAGTTTCGGGCATTAGACCTGCCATGCTTGCGACGTTGAGCGATATGCTACAAAAATGCTGCATGTTTTACTTCTGCAACAGCGAAGAGACAAAATGGCCCTATCATGTCGCATGTCTGATTGGTATAAGCACTCGGCGCAGAAATAACTGGTGTTTCAACGCAGCTTGTGTCAGACATGCGCTTTTCAGATACGCGCATGTTTGACACAAGCTGCGTTTAACGCGCATGTCTCACATAAGATGCGTATGGCAGATGCGTATACCTAAGATAATAATGCTCTCTCTATCAACATGAATGAACACTCAACAGAAAACAATGGTTTCAGGGCTATCCATCTAGTTTTGTGCACTATAATAGATTAATATTCATGTTGAACAGACTTAAAGGACCTCACACATGGTTATTAAACCATTCACTTGCAATTTAATGATTTATCGACTATCTGTACAGCTGCGAAGGTATGGTAACTCTGTGTCTGGTAATTCAGTTGGAGCCTCCAGTACTCGATTACAGACTTTGCTTTAAGACCTTGTCTGCAACCTACGCTACATAAACTTTTGTAATTGACAGTTTAAATCCTCCCTGAAGCTATGTCGTAAATATTTGAGAGAACTGCTGGTTGAATTGAATGCATTTACGTCTGTTTGTCAAGTCGCAAGTGTAATTATTTATTAAGCAGTTAGAGTATCTTCGTATAATCCGCTTCCTATTTTTAAATGCAAAAGTGGTTTATAACAAGTATCTCAGGAACTACCAATTCGCATAAAAGTCTTTAATATTCTTGCCGAGTTTGCAAAATGTTGAATTACGTCATAAAATTTGCAACCTTAAAATCAATATTATTTTAATGTGATTTTAAATACTTATTTTGAACACATACAATTGATTATCGTCTGGATAGTCAATTTTTTTTATTTATTCAATACTAGCTGAATACCCGTGCTTCGCTACGGGGTACATTCAAGTTAAATACAACAGTCAATGCATGCAATTAATGTCAGTATATATAAATATATATATATATATATATATATATATATATATATATATATATATATATACAAGTATAGTCAATAAGTTTGGGGACTATCTTTCCCCCTCATGCCCGGTATGTGGTGGAACCGAAATAACGATGTGGTTTGTAAGTCTGGTTATCTGCGTACGCGTGAGACGTCACATGACGCTTTGCACAACTGCTAAGGCGCGCAGTTCACCATTTGGCTGCAGACTGTCAGCCTATGATGTCGATGTAGCAAAATGTCCTTTTTTGAGCAACGTTCCAAAATTAAATTCCGCTAAAAATTAGGAAAAACCACTGCAGAAACGTTACGGTTACTGCAAAAAGCGTATCTAGATGAAGCTATGTGCAGATCGAAAGTTTTCAAATGGTACAGTTTGTTTAAAAATGGGAGAGACGCTGTTACAGATGATCCTCGAAGTGGGTGGCCAGTGACCCCACAAACGGAGGCGAACATGTAATGGGTAGGAGCAGTAGTTGTTTAGTTGGTTGAAGTTTATTAGCGCAAGGTCCAGAAAGGACAAGCTGCGCCAAACACTAGGTAACATCGTCAACAAATGGTATGTACAGGTTCTTCGTCGTCTCTGGGAGGCAATCCGTGGTAAACGTCCACACGTTTGGATATCCAACATGTGGATGTTGTTGCATGACAATGTCCTGGCGCACCGATCCCATATGGTGCAACAAGCCCTTGCTAAACACGACACCACAGTTCTGCCACAGCCCCCGTATTCTCCAGACCTCGCTCCTTGCGATTTCTACCTGTTCCCGAAACTGAAAGATCGCATCAAGGGCAAGCGGTTTGTTAATGCCAAAGAAGTAATGGCAACAGCGACAATCGCTTTACGACAGCTCTCACGCAACGATTTCCAGGACTGTTTCCAGAAGCTGTATCAACGCTGGCAGAAGTGTATAGTTGTGGAAGGATATTATTTTGTAGGTGATTGTGTTCAGAAGACTTTGTAAGTGTATTCGTAGTTGTAGTAAATAAAGTCCCCGAATTTATTGACTGTACGAGTATATATATATATATATATATATATATATATATATATATATATAATAAATACAACGGTCAATGTATGCAATAAATTTGTATGTTAAATATCCATAAAACATACTATTTTGAATTAAATTCTTAAAAACCTTCATATCAATTTGTCTAGTGGTTAAATTTTACCGTATTACAGTATTTTTTTTTGTTTGTCAATTTATTTTTTTG
The DNA here is from genome assembly GCA_907164885.2 of Dolomedes plantarius. NCBI lineage: Eukaryota > Metazoa > Arthropoda > Arachnida > Araneae > Dolomedidae > Dolomedes > Dolomedes plantarius. Next base: position 67,746,445 of record OU015491.1, read on the forward strand.
CTATGCACGTGACGCATAATTGATTTAAAGTATCACAAAAAGAAAATAAATCTCGTTATCAACATTTAATAAATTAAATTCTAAAAATTAATCTTCAAAATTTCACTAAAAATCAGAAAATGGCGGTAAAGATTCGAAAAAGATTTCATTTTAAACGAATTTTTACGATCTTTCTTGTGATATAAATTGTATAACCATCTGATAATTATTTTAAATGTAAACTTAAAAATTTTGTAAAAACAGCATAAAAACTTAATTGTCAAAAATCTAAGAATTTTTCAAAAATCTTTCTTAGAGCACCCCTACACTATAAGAATAATCTGTAAGCAAAATTTCAGCTCTAAACTTTCAGCTTTTAGTATAGCGGTTTGGTCTGTGCGTTATCTGTCAGTCAGTCATTTCCTGAGCTGCTTTATATATATAGATAAAATGAATCCAACGAGATTTACTATAGTATTTTTTATACATCTTACGCGTAATAAATTTACATTTTCGGCAAAAAGTGCAATATTCATCAATGGGGATATTAATGCAATATTTTCTTGTAATGTAATTCGTGTTTGTAACCAATTAATATTTTGGATTTAAATTGGTTAATAACAAAATATTTTTAAATTATATTAATGTTCATAATATTGATACGTGTGTGGGGCAATTTCTCTCCAAACCAACAAGATGTCAGTCTCAGGGTTGTTTCAATATCGAGATTCAAGTCAGGAGTTCAAAGTAATTTTGTTTAAAATCCTTTTCCTCTTTCAATCCGTCTATTTTTGAAGAAATGTATTCACATATGTGAATGCATATCCCTTGTGAGAAGAATGTAAACATTTCGGCTCCTACATATAGTTGCACGAAAGATTATATGCATGTCTATGCCATATTTTCATGCTTGGATTACACTCGGCAGAGATAGTGGGACCAAATATGTATAGAATATAAAAGTTTTTTCTTTGGTGTAATGTTGTCTTGCTGCCTACTCTGATAGAGTTTTGTTTATTTATTCAGAAGTTCCAAATATTCCTATACAAAAACATTTCTGAGGAAAAGAAAATATTTTTTGCAATAACATCCATGAAAATGCAGCGGGCATGGAGTTTGAAAATTTGTTTTATGCTTATACCGTCATTTTCCAATATGCAATGATGTAGAATTTTTTTTTTCTTCAAACATGCAGTGAAATGCAATTTTCATACTTATTTAATAACAACTTTATGAGATTTCTTTTGTATGGTTATTTGACGCAGAGGCAAAAGAAGCTCAGATTTTGCAGATTTACTTTTCACCGCAAAGGGAAAATTCGCGGGCCTTAAAAATTGCTTCAAACATTTTTAATATAATTTCTGATACACAATAAAGTTGGAAAAGAAGAAAATATGCAATGACTTATTTCCTGTTTTGAATTGATTCATTAATTGCTTTAGTCGTTTAAGGGAACAAAGGACCTTCAGCTTCGAATTTTTTAATTTACAATTTTTAACTCTATATACAAAATGAGAATAATTTGTATTCTGTTTTACTACATTTAAAACCCTTAGAATAAAAAATAAGGATTTTTTGGCAGAATAGTGCATTTTTTTCAAAATGTTTTTCAAAAATACTAGCATTTTTCAAAATGCTCCATGCGCATTCCAAATCATTAAATGACCTTAGGTTTTTTAGCATAAATTTACCGTACGTATATAAATATAATTGTGCTATGATTTTTTTTTTCTAGGAATCTAAAGCCATAAATAATTATTTTTAAAATTTGGCTGTTGTTTTTTATGCTTATTTACGTTTTTGCTTTATTTCATGTTCTACAAATTTTAAATATATTTGTGGTTTCAAATAAGTATGCACAGTTTTGTGGAAAACACTTCAGTTAACAATCCTGGGAAGTTTGAAAGAAATCAAATGAAAAGTAATGCGCATGGAGCATTTTGAAAAATACTATAATTTTTGTAAACCTTTTTGATAAACATGTCTTATTCTTAAACGAAATACTTATTTGAGAATTATAAGTGTTTTCAATAAAGTAAAAAAGAATATTAATTATTCTTATCTATATATATAAAACAGTTCCGTAACTGACTCATTCATTCATTCACTGACTGACTGACATACAACGCACAGACCAAACCACTGGACCTAAAGGGCTGAAAATTTACATGGCGATTCTTCTAATAGTGTAGGGGTGCACTAAGAAAGATTTTTCAAAAATTCTTCTTAGATTTTTTTAAATTAAATTTTTAAGCTGTTTTTTAAACTTTTTTTACGTTTGCATTTAAAATAATACATTGAGGGTTATAAAATTTATATCATGAGAAAGAGCATAAAATTTCCTTCAAAATGAAATTTTTTTCGAATTTGTACCTCCATATCCTGATTTTTGGTGAATTTTTAAAGATTAATTTTTAGAATTTAATTTATTAAATGCTGATCACGTGATTTCTTTTTAAATTTATTGTCACGTGCAAAAAAAAAAATAGACAAAAAAATATTTTTTTCTTGCTAATGCGGCAGACGATTGGACTTTATTTTGTCTATAAAAATATCCCTTACGATTTTTTTATAAATATGTTTTTTTTACATCAATTATATACATTGATCGTCGTATTTATTATAAATATATATATATTTATTATTTTGGTATTAATTGCATACATTGACAGTTGTATTTAATTTCAATGTACTCCGTAGCGAAGCGCGGGTTTTCAGCTAGTTTAGTATAAAGAGTAAAGTATTGAAAACTTAAAACAAACGAAGCTAGGGGTCCCTTGTCCCCTTAAGTGCAGTAATCACAGAAACATTTAATTCAATTAAAAGGAAGTGAATACATTATATCCAGTTAAAAAATAACTAATCGATTTCCCGGAGTTAAATTATAGAATATGCATTTTATGTTATATAGAGAAAAAGTAAATCTGAATGAATATGACTTATTAAATGCAAACATACTTTAATCCTCCTTACCTTTTTATTCGAGTAAATTTTTAGCGTTCTCTCTGAAATTACGCATAATTTTTCACCAGTTTTAATACCATCTGTCTAAGCCTTCTCTTTTTTCTTTATATTTTACCATTTTATAAACTATATTTGTTGCAATTATAATTCTTTGTTATATATTCTCATGTGTGTTATAACGAATCGTTATGTGCAATTAGAAAGTCAGATTTTGCAAATTTACTTTTCAACGAAAAGGAAAGAAATTACGGACTTTCAAAAATGCCGTCCCTTATTTTTTGCTTAAGCTCTGATAGATATTATAACTGGCAAAAGAGTGGAATATGAAATGACTTATTTACTGTTTTCAACTTATTTATTAAAGGGGCGCAGGACCTTAAAGCTCGACGAAATGACTATAAATATGGTCTAATTGTAACCACAAAAACACAAATAATATTAGAAAAAAAAATTTTCTTTCTTCATGCATATAAGGTACATATCTTTAAATATGTCATAAATAAAACTAGAAATTATAAATCTATAAATAATTTTCAAATTATCAGTTTACAATATTATATTATTTACTGCATATTTTGAGTTTGTGAGCAGCATTAATTTTAAACTATCAATAAGAAACTGATAAAACTACACTCATAAGTATATTTCATGTTATTCTACATTTTAAAACCAGAAAAATGTGCGATTCAGGAATACTTTTTTTTTTGTGGGAATATTAGGCAAATAATTGTGATAATTTTTGAAGATTTCCAATTTTATGATCAATTTTTAAATTAAATAATATTTATTTCTATTAATTTGGTTTCACATTACAGGTAAATATATTACAAGTGTATTCTGACCATTAACTTTTTTTTGGTAAGCATATATCTCAATTTTATGATGCGCACTGCACTTTATGATTTTTAATCACCAGTTAATCATATAAAAATCTAAACTACCAATTTGAAAATTATTTATAGACTTATAATTTCTATTTTTTTATATGACATATTTAAAGATGTATACTTTATAGGTATAAAGAAAGAAAATTTCTTTTTCTAATATTTTTTGAGTTTTTGTGGTTAGAATTAGACCATATTTATAGTAATTTCGTCAAGTTTCAAGGTCATGTGCCCTCTTTATTATATTATTCATTTAAGAACAGTAACGACAGCAACATTTAATTGAATTAAAAGCATATTAAAGCTTTATATCCAGTTAAAAAATAACTAAAATCGATTTCCTTGAGTTATGTTATAAAATATGCAATTTATGCCATATAGAGTAAAAGAAATATCTGAATGAACGAGAATTTTTTAATTACAAACGTAATTTAATCCTTTCTACATTTTCTATCCAAGTAAATTGTTAACGCTCTCAGAACTTACGTTTCATTTTCCTCAGTTTGAAGGCTACTGTGTGCTAACGTTATTGAATTCGCCCACCTTAGTGATAACCTGTGAAAACAATGCCTATTATTTACAGTTACATAAATGCTGATAAACCAATAAGAATGGTATTTTCAGATAGAGTGATCTTTTCCGAACCTTGCAGTAGGATTCATTTTATAAATTTTGTCCACAAAGGAATTTATGTGAAAAGAATATATCAATACTAAGTCTGATTAATTCTTCCTTGAATAGGTGAGAAAATGGCTAGATAAATGCTGTGTAAGTACTATTAAATAAAAAGAAATAGAAAGGAATCTCTAATATTCCTTTTTATCTATTAGAACTCAACAGAATTCAAGTTTTAAAATATTGTCATTATTTCTATTTACAAGAAATATAATTCATCATAACTACTAATTCGTTTATTTATTTGATCCTTTTTTATTATCTTTTAATTTATCAATAAATTTCCGAAATAGCCTTTGTCGTCATTCACGTTTAGCCTTTCGTGTCTGTTACCACCTCCTATTTAATGATAACTTATACCGCAAATCACAGATGAAGCAATTATATGAGCCGCAGGAAATTGCTCTTCCAACAAAAGGGTCACTGCTGCCATTCTCTGGAATACAATTCAATGCGTGCGTGGACGTATCCTTTAAATAGCCAACGGAAGGAACCTGTGTGGCTTTAATTTTCCTGTTAAAGCCGGAGAATTAACCGCATTTACGATGAATGTGATTCTGGATAAAGGCCTTATTGAAATTAGTAATTAATATTCCTCGGGAAACAATTGCGAATGTGTGGCCCTCTGTTACGTTTTACAAAAGAACTACGCCCAGGTAATGTAAGAAGCCCTGCTTATCAAAGACGAATAAAGTTAAAGTCAGGTTTATTTTCATAATTATGATTAACGGGACAAGGAAACAAAACAAATTTGGAGGCTTATTCGCTCTGATAGCATTTCATTTTTTATGCAAGGTATGAAGATAAATAATTGTTAGATTTATTCATTTGAACGTATTTATAAACACGTTAATAAAGATTAATTAGACACTCTTTTCGTTAAGTTGTCAACATAGTTTAATCCCTTTTTCCAGAAACTTTGGAACTTTAAAAGGAAATAAAACTCATAGAGTGAAGACCACCGACAGATTATACATTGCCATATTCCTCCTTGAAATCATTCGAAATTCAGATGGAAGGTCTCAATCATAGATTAATTATTCATAATTTAACTCTAGATATCATTAAAATGTTTATTTATAACTGAAGAATCGTTCATTTTGAGTTAAAGTCGCTCGATTATAACGCATGAATCACGAGTTTATAAAATATATCAATTAGTGATATATCTCAACACGTTAACTGAGAATTTTGTAATCAACGTATGGAGAAATTTTCTATGGAAGCTTGCCCTAAATTTTATGATCCGTAACTAAAGGTACTAAAAATGTTTCAATGGTTTTAATTAGTGGTTGGCTGTCCCTTCAACGTCCATACACAATAATTTACTGCTCCATCAACCACTTACTCTGCTGGGACAACACTATAAAATTTTTAACCACAAATACATGCGTCGTACACTTGGCTTTGCGATCAGTTTGCTCTCAGTCATCTAAAATCGTTACGATTCAGTGCGACTTTGAAATGATTGTAAATGAGCATAAGTGATTATGTACTAGGCACCCTGACTAATTTAAGAATTATTAAAATTTTATGAGGTATATAAAATGTAATTAAGTACTAAACTAATTCATCGTTCAAATAAGTAAGTACCTATATTTTAAACTAACCGACAACTCAAATAATCACCGATTTGAGTTCTTTTTTGTACCAAACTGCACAATGCTTATTAAAAATATATAGGTGTAATGATTTAAAAATTTTAATGTTAATGCAAATTTTTGAGAGGAATAAATTAATCTTCTTCAATTTTAAAGTACTTTGAAAAAATGGATTTTTTTTCGAAGCTTTCTGTTCCAATGAGTAAGAAGTTTTTGGTTAAAATAATTCTGAAAAACAAAAAGTGTTTTCATATCACATGCTATTGTGTAAATATTAGATCTAGAAAAATAACTCATTTCTTATTTTTTTTTATTACAAAAACTATCATAGTTATTTTTTATTAATACCCATTTGAATTTTTTTACACTAGGGTTACTAAATTAAAAATAAATAAAAAATTATTTAAAATTGATTTATATAAATTTTATATTTATTTAATTTTATATTATGAATAACAATATCAATTCTCCATTTTTGGAAAGAAATGCATTGATTTCATGTACATTCTGTAGAAAAGTGTAAATGATCCTCAAAAACTATGAAATCCATTAATTTTAATAAATAAGTCAACGACACATTTCAAGTTGTCAAATAAGTATTAAACTCTGAACTGCAGGAATCTTGAATTTGTTTTCAAAATTCACTGCGTGAATCCAAAGATTTCACTCAAATGAGTAAATTTAATTACTGAGAATATATATAAATTATTCCGCTTCTTATTGTTTGAAGACATTGATGGTGAAAGGGTAAAATGATATTTTAAGAGCATTTCAAAGTGGATAAATATAATTGGAAGTGAACAATTCTCTGCCTGAATAATTTCTACGAGAAGATTGTATTACATAATTGGATTTTAGAAGTCTTAAAAATGTGTTGATGACAATGAAACGTAAAAGAAAGTTTCCCCATTTCAATTAACACTCCAGAGAGAATGTTAAATCAAAGGAAAATATTCTATTCCTTTTCAGAGTCAAACATTGTTATTGGAACATTGTGCATGTATACACATATACATTACCAGCTGAATACCCGTGCTTCGCTACGGAGTACATTCAAATTAAATACAACGGTCAATGAATACAATTAATGCCTAAAAAAACAAAAAAATATATATATTTACATTAAATTTAATGATCAATGTATGCAATTAATTCCATATATATATATATATATATATATATATATATATATATATATATATATATATATATATATATATATATATATATATATATATAAATCGTAGTGGATATTTTTATAGACTAAAATAATGTAGAAGAAAATATTTCAAATAAATGCAACGGTCAGTGTATGCAATTATTTTGTATGTTTAATATCCATAAATCATACTAATTTGAATTACATTCTTAAAAAATATTTCAGGTAGTCTCCTCTAAAGACACTACTGCGGGTTATTAACATAGGAATACGTATCGTTTGCGTAACCTTTTTTAGGCATTTTGGTACTTTTTTGTTTAACTGTTTACTGCTATTGTGTTGGGCGCGCTGCCAAATTTATAACTCGCGACGCTGAGAAATTTTTTTCTCTCCGAAGGACCGTTATTGAGTAACGTAATACTACTCTACAAATTTCCATCTCAATTAGTCTAGTGGTTAAACTTTATCTTTTACCGTATTTTAATATTTTTTTCTGCCAATTTATTTCGTTGTTATGCACGTGACGCAGAATTAATTTATTGTCAAGTGTTCCAAAAAGAAAAGAAACCACGTGATCTACATTTAATAAATTAAATTCTAAAAATTAATCTTTAAAAATTCACCAAAAATGAGAAAATGGAGGTAAAGGTTTGAAAAAGATTTCATTTTAAAGGAATTTTTATCTTTCTCGTGATATTAATGTTATAACCCTCAAATTATTATTTTAAATGCAAACATTAAAGAATATTACAAAAACATCTTAAAAATTTAATTTAAAAAAATCTAAGAAGAATTTTTCAAAAATCTTTCTTAGTGCACTCCTACACTATAAGAAGAATCGCCATTGAAAATTTCATCCCTTTAGGACCAGCGATTTGGTATGTGCGTTATCTGTCAGTCAGTCAGTCAGTACCGGAACTGTTTTATATATATAGATTAACATCTCAATTATATGTATATGTAACTGGCATGCTAATTACTGCAACGCTAGTACTGTATGCGCATCATATGCATGTATACGTTTGTGTGTATAAGTATAACATCGGTACTGTCGAAGCTGTTATACTTTCGACACTTTTTTCCATTTTATCAGATTATTCCGAACTAGCATGGAACTCTGTAATAAAACCCGATGCTTCTTGCCTCATCACGCACCCAATCACGTTATGATCTATGTTAGGATGTCTCAGTCACAAGAAATCCTTTTATGTGACACTCAATAAAATATTAGCTTGCAAAATACTATCTATATATACCGGGTGGTTATAATAAACTTCCCCTATAAACAGCCTCGTACAGCTCAAACGGGTGAACGGAGTGTAACCACATTGGGTATATAATAGACTATACACGAGATGCGCTCACGGATTTTCGAAAAAACAATTTAGTTCAAAAATGTTCCCCAGAGGGCGCTTTTCATGGAAAAACATCAAATTTAACAAAATAAACGACTAAAATGGAATGCATAAACAATTTGAACATTTATACCTTTTTTTCGGTAAGATACCTTTTTTTCGGTATGGTGTAAATGAACAAAAAAAACTGAAAAAGTAGCTTCATTTCCATGGAGGAGAAGTTTGGTAGAATTTTAATGAAATTACCTTAAATGAAAGATTTCATATAGGAGTCGTCACTAAAATCCATAATTAAATTAGGTCAACCTTTTTAGTGTTCATAGAAACATAATCACTATCTTAAATTATAAGTAACAAAATTAATTGTAATGAATAAATGTTGATTCCTTACTGGTTTACAGTTTTAAATCTTATTTTCTTCTGATTGCTGAAAAAAAAAATTCTGTTTTCATACAAAACACAATGGAAAGATAATAGTCCATTTTAGTCACAGTGGTGTAAAAAATGTATGGCAATTTTTGAGTAACAATAACAAATAATTCTTGATTTTCATGACATATACTCACGTCATATAGAGGATTTCATTTCTTGATTTTGATTTATTAGGAAACGTTAGTTTTATGTTTTTATTATAATTTTTTTTTATTTTCTTGTTAAATTAATATATATATATATATATATATATATATATATATATATATATATATATGAAAGGATAACTTTTATAATCATTAAAGGAAACACCTATTCAAAAAATTCTTTTATATGATCGCAATATGAAAACTCCCCTCATCTTGACATTCGACCTGGGAATAACCAAAATCACTTATTAGTTTTCCCCCTAAAGTAACGCGCGGAAAGAGTTATATAACGAAGAATATTCGAAAACTATGACAAGGGATCACCCCATATGGCGTTTAAGTCAGGTGTCATGATTTCACCAATTAGGAGTTCAATGCGCCGGTACTCAGGGCGTGAACCTAGGTTTTTTCGCAGTCTTCTGTGTTCTGCTCTACTCCGACAAACATGTCGAATTTTGCGCTGCGGGAATTTCCCGTATGTCAGGCGATTTCTGAAAGATGTAATGAGATGTGTCGATCTGCGGTGTTATAATTTCGAGTAAAAGATGTCCAGTAACATTTCCAAGAATAAACTATGACCAAAAAGCCTCTTCTTTCATGGCGTTGTCCTTACCGTCAACGACTACCAATGGTTCGAGTTCAGCGATCCGTTTACACACACACACACATATATATATATATATGTGTGGGTGTGTATATATATATATGTATATATATCTATATATATGTATATATATATATATATATATATATATATATATATATATATATATATATATATATATGTATGTATGTATGTATGTATATATATATATGTATATATATCTATATATATGTATATATATCTATATATATATATATATATATATATATATATATATATATATATATATATATATATATATATATATATATGTATGTATGTATGTATGTATATATATATATATATATATATATATATATATATATATATATATATATATATATATATGTATGTATGTATATATATAGTTAAGTATTTTTATAAAAATAAATACTAAAGGAATATATATTTTTGTACTGCTCAAAATGAAAAAATAAATCGGTGAATAAATTATATTTGAATTTTGACTTCAGCAGCATATGTGTGAAGTATCTTCCATTTTTAAAGCTCTTTTGAAAAATTAAGTAGACATAATTAAAAAATGAGATATTAAATTACGTTAAATACATCAATGAATTAATACTACTTAAGACTAGTACATTCAGTACAATAACTGATGAGATATTGTTTCGGAGGTCATATGATAAATTATTTGAACTATTGCTTCTTAATTTCATAAAAATTTACGTTATTGAAGCTTTCAGTACTCAAAATCCTATGAATATAGGACTTCTGATATGCTTCTCAACAAACTTTAAAGTTTTAAGGTAGTTGTAAAATAAGTATGATGTCAAATATTAAATAACTTTTCAAAACCGTAAAAATATATAGAGTCATAAACAGCCTTTCTCTAATAACATAATCATTTTAGAATTTTTGTCATAATGTGCCCCCCCCCCTTCACTTTGAATATTAACAGTAGATATTACCTAATTCGGCTGCATAATTCATGGGAATTTAAACGCTGTTTTAAAATGCATATTTTTTAAAACAATGATCCCTTTTTTATAACAATATTATCCCCATAAAATTGAACAACAATATATACATTATTCTGACACGCTCTCAGTTACCAAGAACCTGATTTATCTATAGTATTTCTGACTTGTTCTGAAAAAATTTTCTTTTTCACCCTTAACACTAAATCAACAAACATTAATAAATATTAAAATGCAGTTTTTAATTTACGGCCATTTCCAAGAGTAAACATAGCAACTTCCAACTCAAATAAAGAATGTCATAATTTATTAATAAAGTTTCGCTTGATAATTAAAAACAAGTTTCTGTCTTATAACAAAAAATAATTAATTTTTCCTACTTCAGGTATTATAAATAATGCAAACTATTAAATGTTGAATATATTGAGCTTTACGAGAGTGTTATAATTTTGGAACATGGGATTTTTTTTAATGTAGCGCAAAGACATAATTTAACTTTATGGTACCTGCTGGACACTTTTGTGAAATTTATCAAGATTTATTTATAATTTTGAAGGTGAATTCCCTTATCTCTAAATAAATGTTATTTACTGTTATGCATTATTTTATGTCACATGTGCATTCTTTTATGGTGCTTCTTATGTGAAAAAAAGGAATGGTTGTTTTCTTTCAGGAAAAGAAATTGTCAGTAACTGTTTAAAAATAAAAAGTTTTAGGTAACATAATTAGAAAAAACTTCTAGTTAGCTTTTTTAATTTCTTAACTTTGATATGATATTACTCAGTTGATGTTATACACATTCCTTGTATATGTATATTTTCAGACAAATAGGTATTTGTTTAAAATACTATTGTTTTAATTTTCAATAAATGAAAATTATTTTGAACAATTACTACAAATTTGCTTTTGATAAATCTTACGATGAAGGACATCCCTTTCATATAATGAGATATAAAAATCAGTATAAATAATTCATGTATAAATCAGATAAGAAAATTACGATTGCATAATAGCCTAGATCAATTTTTTTATGTAATATCGTTGGCAATAGAAGTTAATCTCAGACAGGTGAATATGATTTGTCATCCACTTATCTGCAGTAATTACTTCATAATGTGTCATCAACGATAAATGAGTCATACGTTTCTGACTTATACTACAAAAAAGTATAAAAAATATCTATTTAACAATATTTTATGCAAATTAGTTCTACATCGCAGATAATGTACAAAATTAAATATATTTTATGCCCACGAGTTAGAATGAATTTTTTTTATTAGCTTATGAAATATCTTTCAGCAATAGCATTTTTCATTACACATATTTATATTCACTGAAAGCAGATTTAGAAATGAAAAAAAAAACTTTTTAAAAATCTGAAATCTAAACAGGAATAATAGTATTAGTTATGTCATAAGTAATATCATAAAATTTTAGGACTTATGCAATATTTTATATTGAACAACTATCATAAGGAAATAAAAACAGCACAATTTAATTTCAGAAATGGTATTTTGAGAAATTCTTCGGTATTATAAGGTATTTTGGATGATTTATAATGAAATTCCAAACACTTCCTCCCATTAGCTCGTTCGCTTTTCAAACTTTTCAAAATGAACTTATAGGATCATCATTCTTTCACGAGAATTAAATTTTCAAAGGAAGTATTTAATTTGGATAATGATGCGCAAGAACTTTTAGAAGGTAGTTTTATTTTCTACACCCCACTCAACATTACATATATTAACTGACTTTTTTCCTAAATGCAGTAGACTGAATTTTGTGAAATGGGACAAAAATATTCAGAGAATATTATAGATTCTTTTAACTTTCCCTGCTAAAAGACCGAAAACCTTTGCCGATTGCGTATGTGTCATTTATCGAGTATTTGGCGCGTGGTTTGCCATTCCTGGCAGCAATATTAAAAAGTTTTGGTCCCATCAGTGATCCTTGAAAGTTGACTGATTGGTAGGGATACACAAATTTCGCATAAAAAATATCCAAATTTCGCAATAACAAAAAATAAAATATATAAAATTTCGTATTTATTCGCAAAAAAATATAATTGAAAATTTTCGCATGTATTAACCTTTTCCTTACGGGGTGGTATAGCATGTATCCCAAGAATACGGGTCCAAGAATATATATATATATATATATATATATATATATATATATATATATATATATATATATATATATATATATACATATATATGTATATATATATATATATATATATATATATATATATATATATATATATTATATATATTATATATACATATATATATATATATATATTATATATATATATATACATATATATATATATATATATATATATATAGATATATATATATATATATATATAATATATATATATATATATAAATATATATATGTATATATATATATATATATATATATATATATATATATGTATATATATATATATATATATATATATATATATATATATATATATATATATATATATATATATATATATATATAATATATATATGATATATATATATATATATATATATACATATATATATGTATATGTATATATATATATATATATATATATATATATATATATATATATATATATATATATATATATATATATATATATTATATATCTAACCCCTTAATGGTCGTTCTAAAGATGGAATCGGAAAATTGGACCCCGTAAGCTAAAGGTTAATAAAAATTTAAATTTTACTTACTTGTATAGGTAAGTATCAAAATTTTTAGTTAAAAGCTAACACTGTAGTAGTCTCCACATTCTGTTCCTTAAGTCTTTGCCTTCTGTCATTAATTACTAAGTTGTACATACTAAAATATCTCAGTAGTTACTGTGTTAACGCGATTATAGAGGCTTTGTATAGCCTTTGCAAAGTTAAGGTAGCAGCATTTCGTTGCAATCAAAATCTTTATAACATCAGCAGGAGTGTTTTGGTTGACTATAGTAATTAGCTCAAATAACCTTGATTTTAGCGCTCAAGAGACGTTCTTAAATCTAATAAATTGTTCCATAAAACTTGATGGTTGATTTTTACAGTTAGATTTTTGGGTTCCACTCCGGTAAGAGCAAAGTGTCCGCATGAAACTCGTAGCAAATCCGAAGGAGAGTGAGATTTCGCAGTTAAAGACCGCGGATCGTCTTACTTAAGCAATTATGTTAATAAATTATTACTATTACTTCCTAATTTCGCTTAAAAAGCCGTTTATCTCCGAGTTTTCGATGAAAAGTAGTAAATAAATATTTTTCGCATTTATTCGCTCATATCGACAAATTTCGCATTTATTCGCATGCATTTCGTAAATACGAAAATTACGTATCCTTACTGACTGGTCATAGTTTGAATCGGTTGGGATAAAAATTATTCTTGATAGATACCATTGGTAGATTCCGAATCAAAAGTGATGTCCATACACTTGGGAAGGAATTGTTTGTTTTGAAGGTATTTATTTTTATATATGCGTCCGTCTGACACTAATTATTTCACTTCAAAACAACTCAGGGACTATTTTTTTTTCTAAATACAGTAGACTGTATTTTCTGAAGTGGGGAAAAATATTCAGTGAATATTATAGATTCCTCTTAACTTCCCCTACAAGAAGGCCGAAAAGCGTTGCCGATTGCGTATGTGTCACTTAGCGAGTATTTGGCGCTTGGTTTGCCATTCGTGGCAGCAATATTGAAGAGTTTTGGGCCTATCAGGGATCCTTGTAAGTTGGTTGATTCGTCATAGTTTGAAATGCTTGAGATAAAAATGATCCTTGATAGATACCATTGGTAGATTCCGAATTTAAAGTGATGGCTATACACGTGACAGGAAATTGTTTGTTTCAAAGGTATTTATTTTTATATATGCGTCCGTCTGGCACTTGTACATAAAATATGGGATCTTTGCGTCACAAATAGCATTTAATTATTCTTATTCCCCAACGCACTTTTCGTAGCGAATACTTGAACAAAAAATCAACAATCGCGTTCATCATAAAACTAAATTGTTCGATAGTGAGAAATGTGTTTGGTACATTGTGTACTTTATGGAGTTTTTACATATCTCACAGCTTTAGACACTTGAGAAAGCTACTTGGATCATGATTAATCCACTGATATGGCTATTTTTATCAAATATTTTCAATTGCACAAATTGTTGACATTGGATAATTATTATCAAATTCTTATATTGAAATTAAAATCAAAGAATAGTAAATAAAATTTTTCGAAAAAATTCTGATATTTTTATGCGATTTCGGGAATACTACTTGGATGAGAAAGCTACTTGGATCATGATTATTCCACCGATATGGTTATTTGTATCAAATATTTTCAATTGCACAAATTGTTGACATTGGATAATTATTATCAAATTCGTATATTGAAATT
The DNA here is from genome assembly GCA_907164885.2 of Dolomedes plantarius. NCBI lineage: Eukaryota > Metazoa > Arthropoda > Arachnida > Araneae > Dolomedidae > Dolomedes > Dolomedes plantarius. Next base: position 67,761,635 of record OU015491.1, read on the forward strand.
AAAATCAAAGAATAGTAAATAAAATTTTTCGAAAAAATTCTGATATTTTTATGCGATTTCGGGAATACTACTTGGATGAGAAAGCTACTTGGATCATGATTATTCCACCGATATGGTTATTTGTATCAAATATTTTCAATTGCACAAATTGTTGACATTGGATAATTATTATCAAATTCGTATATTGAAATTAAAATCAAAGAATAGTAAATAAAATTTTTTCGAAAAAATTCTGATATTTTTATGCGATTTCGGGAATACTACTTGGATGAGAAAGCTACTTGGATCATGATTATTCCACCGATATGGTTATTTTTATCAAATATTTTCAATTGCACAAATTGTTGACATTGGATAATTATTATCAAATTCTTATATTGAAATTAAAATCAAAGAATAGTAAATAAAATTTTTCGAAAAAATTCTGATATTTTTATGCGATTTCGGGATACTACTTGGATGAGAAAGCTACTTGGATCATGATTATTCCACCGATATGGTTATTTGTATCAAATATTTTCAATTGCACAAATTGTTGACATTGGATAATTATTATCAAATTCGTATATTGAAATTAAAATCAAAGAATAGTAAATAAAAGTTTTCGAAAAAATTCTGATATTTTTATGCGATTTCGGGAATACTACTTGGATGAGAAAGCTACTTGGATCATGATTATTCCACCGATATGGTTATTTGTATCAAATATTTTCAATTGCACAAATTGTTGACATTGGATAATTATTATCAAATTCGTATATTGAAATTAAAATCAAAGAATAGTAAATAAAATTTTTCGAAAAAATTCTGATATTTTTATGCGATTTCGGGAATACTACTTGGATGAGAAAGCTACTTGGATCATGATTATTCCACCGATATGGTTATTTGTATCAAATATTTTCAATTGCACAAATTGTTGACATTGGATAATTATTATCAAATTCGTATATTGAAATTAAAATCAAAGAATAGTAAATAAAATTTTTCGAAAAAATTCTGATATTTTTATGCGATTTCGGGAATACTACTTGGATGAGAAAGCTACTTGGATCATGATTATTCCACCGATATGGTTATTTTTATCAAATATTTTCAATTGCACAAATTGTTGACATTGGATAATTATTATCAAATTCTTATATTAAAATTAAAATCAAAGAATAGTAAATAAAATTTTTCCAAAAAAATTCTGATATTTTTATGCGATTTCGGGCAGCAAACTGAATTTCTCTTTCTGCAAGACTTAATTATTATAATCGTTTTAGACGTGTATGGAAGGTATAACTGGGAAATATATTGTTAACAGCTGGATCAAAATCTTCCTCATTAGTGGAACGAGAAACAAGAGTTATACCTGTTTATTTTCTACCTCTACTTTAGCCATTTGCTACCTCCAAATCATTCCTAGAAAACTATTTCTTATTAATTACTATTAGGTGTTTCTCTCATAAACGGGAATTCCCCCCCCCCCCCAAATAAAATCGTTCATTTATCAAGAACATTTATCTCTCATTGACACTAAGATTTATGCACACTTTTAGTTCTTTTTTTTCTTTTAGAACTGTTATCGTTGTTTGCCAATGCGGGGCACTTGTCCATTAAGACATTCGCACTCAATCAGCAAGAATCGTTGGTTGCCTTCAATAGGGACTCCGTATAGGCGAACCAATACCACCCCTTGGTGCGACCTCAATTTCGACCAAACAGCTCCAGGAATGATATCTGGGACGATCGCTCTTTCTCGATCCTTTGGAGGTCTCAATCACAAAGACCTAATAACATTGAGAAAAAACATCTTCTCTCACTCTGAGATAATTTTTTTAACGCAACTGCCTCAAACAAATCGGAAATAAGCTAAAACAATCACTCATAACGTTGATATGAAATGCAGAACGGGACAAAATACAACGAAAACAGAAACGTAATGAGGTTATTAGATTTTTCTTCTTCCCCTTTCGCGTTTGAATGCGTTTAACAGCGCTAGGAGCGTCTTTCGTGGTCAGGATATCGATGTCTAACGCCATTTACATTCTATAAAAATAAGGTTGTTGTTGTTGTCTATGTCCGTTGGGCCTCAGTATAAGGTTCCCAGTTCAGAGTACATATGAAGAGATAGAAAACAACGTACAATGAAACAATTATATAAATACACATAGATATTTTATTTTACACAAATGATGACCCCGGCGATGGAAAATGGTATTTTCACAGCTTCAGTTTCGAGACAGGATTCATATTTAAGGCGGAAGACTGACTTTACACTAGATGACAAATAAGCCTCACTCCATAATCGAAACGAATCCCACGACGTGGAAGGTGAAGACGCTATCCACTATGACAGTTAGGCAGCCTTAAAATAAGGCAAAATCATTATGCAAGCTTTATTTGAAATTTAGATAGGGATAGTTATTCGTCTAGAAAATTGACTCATTAGGATACAAATAGAAGGAAACTCGATGCTGTCAAATAATACTAGTCAATATATATCAATATAAGTTTTGTAGGCTTTACAAAATATTGAAAATTGCCAATTCTAAAGGTTACGCCGACCACAGCGATAAGCTTATACGGCAAAATTAAAGTCGCTTGTGAACATATTACAATTTACTATTACAGCTTACAATAATATACATACAATTTTGCATTCACTGTGCTCTTTCAATTACTCTTACTGTTACTATTACATTCACCATGTAATTCACTCTTTATTTAATTATCTATGATTATACTATTTCTGTAATATGTCTTTTATATACCATCTAAAAGCTAATTAATCGGCGCAAAATACTTATCGCTTGAAAGTCGTCCATTTTTACAACGACACAATAAAAGAATTTACGTATCTCAAACGTCCTTGTAAGCCAAGGGGTTAATAGCTACCACTGTATAAATCTAGGATATTTAAAATTTTTTTGTGTTTTAACGAAATTACGTTCTCATTTTAAGATACCGTATCTACAACATTATGTTCGTTCAAAATGACTTATATTACCCCCAAAGATTTCTTACCAAGTAAGAATGAAAAAAAACATTACTTTTATATGCAAGTACGAAATTTCCATATTTTTCGATTACGGCACAAGATTTCTTAACGTGTCTATGATGTCGTGCGTCGGCAACAAATGAAGCGTACCAAGATCATATAACCCTCTAAGGCGTGGCCGACGATAAAGCTCGTTTGCATTAAAAAATAATCCTCGGGAAAAGGTGTGTCCAGGCAACTTCCAATCAATTTAGGAAGAACATGAAAACTTGTAATTAAAATATGAGAACTTCTATCACGCAAATAATACAAGGCCAACGTAGGTAGGTATCGAAGGTAAACTCATGGGATCTTCGAAAGCTTAAATGTAGTGAAGTATTACCTATTTCAGATCAGATTTTTTTTTATTGAATCTGTTTGTAGTGATATATTCTTGATGTTTCGAACGTAATCGTTGTAAAACAAAATTGCTGGAAAATTCAAATAAAATAAGCTTTGGAATTATACACTATTAGGACTGACTGTAAATCTATTTAGATGTTATAGTTTATATATATGTTTACAAAGCTATTAAAGGAAGAATGTCAAAAGCAATAACATAATAATTAATAAATTTACGGTTCACAAGCCGCAAGCCGTTCTAACGACAAATGCAAGGGAACTCCATGACAATCCAAGCAACCTGCAGGAAGGGACGGCAAGGCAGGGGAGAACCCTGTAACAAATTTCCCGCTTAAACTCCTATCTTAGAGGATCTGGGATGATACGAGATTTTCAAAGTTCAATAACATAATGAAATTGTGCCTCTATGGTCACGGCGTCTGCGGCAAGTACATCTTTCCTTCCTTCGCAATTAAGATTAAGGCACTCGTGAAATGGTGATGGTTGATAGGAAAGAATGAGGTTGTAGGCTCTTAGACTAGTAAAAATTAACTATCTATATATTTAAGTTGCTAAGCCGACTTTTTGGGCAGACCGTGAGAGAAAACTACTGCATCAATTTACTTTATTTTGGCCTTAAACAAAAGATTGTAATCTGTAGATTTGTCAAATTTGGTTTCTATAACCCTAATTTCTATTAATTAGCGATAATTTACAATTAAAAATTTATTTCTGCGCATGCTGAGTGGCATGTTTAAATCTGTCTCTAGAAACTCGCTGTTTTTGAACATGCTCAGTAACATGTTTTAATGATGAACATATTTATTCCGAGGAGTCTCTCTAGATCTATCTCTACCATTTTTATTTTTATGATAATTATGTTTGTGAAATATAAGATTAAACCTGATGTAAATTGTTATTTCGCGCTGTTTAATTAGCGATAATTTACAATTAAAAAAATTGCTTTTTGCGCATGTTCAGTGGCACTTTTAAATCTGGCTTTAGATACTCACTAAGCACGAGGCCGCTTAAAAAAATAATTTGTTTCTGCGAATTATTATGATTTTAAACATTTGGCAATGACGTGTTGAGTATAATTTGTCTATTAGTACATTTATTTGCTATCTAGCCGTCATGTTTTGACGGGAACCAACTAGTTGAATCTTAAGCTTTACAGGAGCCCCAGATAGCCTAGTCATCTCGCGTCGGCTTTCGGGACAGAGGGTTTTCGGTTCGAATCCCGGCAAGCGTCATTAAATGCCTTCTTGTCTAGGTCAAATATGGGCACGCTAAATCCGTAAACTGTAAATTCCTTCTATGGAGTCAAACAGGATGGGAGAAGGAGTGATCCTCCCAGATATCACCCCTGGAGCTGTTCGGTCGAAATTGAGGTCGCACCAAGGGGTGGTATTGGTTCGCCTATACGGATTCCCTATTGAAAGAAACCAACGGTTCTTGCTGATTAAGTGCGAATGTCTAAATGGACAATTGCCCCGCATTGTCAAACAGAAACAACAGTTCTAAAAGAAAAAAAAGAACTAAATGAGCTCATAATTCTTAGTTTCAATGAGAGGTAAATGTTGTTGATAGATGAACGATTTTATTTCGGTTGGAATTCCCGTCTATCAGAGAAAAAACCTAATAGTAATTAATAAGATATAGTTTTCTGGGAATGATTTGTATGGGACAACTGGCTAGAGTTGGCCTTCGACCTTTGTGGTGTCATTGTAAACAGAAGCTGCACCCCCCCATCAGCCAGCATATAGACCTGGTCTGGAATACTCCGTCCAGGAGGCACAATAAGCAACAACAACAACAACCTTAAGCTTTACAAAAACTATAAACTATGAATCGACGTATCAAATAATTCGAACAGAGAGCTTGAAGAAATTTGAAGATAAATTTGCAATTTTTTTTTAACTTTCTTGATAACATGTATAATCTTGCAAAAATGTTTAAAATGTTATTTTTTTTAATTTAATGTTATAGGAAAACAATAAACACGAATAAGAGTGATGACTCAATGTCCTTTAACTTTCAAGGTACCCGAAAGGTCATAGTAGGCAAGATTATTTAAAATTTCGCAGCCAAAATGTATTGTAAAACTGATTGAACGATTTGGCTGGAATTTTCGAATAGTAAATTATTTTTATAAATCATAGGAATAACCATGAGAGAGGTATCAAAATTAATTATTGATTTTCACATTTATGATATATTCAACAATCTCAAACATTCCAGTGTTAGAATCTGCTTCGTGATCTTTCCCACCCCAAAAATATTCGTCAATAGAGTAGGATTGAAGAAGAAATACTTGAAAAAATTATGCTGTCATGGGAAATTTAGTGGTAAATTATTCCTCTATCCAAGCGAAAGTACGCCATGAAGCTTATGAATCGTTAACAGCATCTCTCTCGTACGTAAATATGTATTAATCAGTACCATTTAGAAATAGAATACTTACCTTTCTGTTACACAAAAGGTAAAGATGATGAAGACAAAAGATAAAGAAGATCTGACATTATATTTTTAGAAAAACATTTTATTAAATATTAATGTGATCCTAAAAACATAGAAAAACATTTTAAGCGGATAAAATCAGTAAAAGTCAAAAAGTATTAAAAAAAAGTATTATGCTCACATCCATTCAAAGCATTTTTTTTAGGATAATATTAATATTTCATCATATTAATTATTTTAATAAATTTGTTTATATGCTGGGAGAGTTTTTTATTTGCAAATTATTATCATGTAAAGAAGCAAACGAAACCTATTATAAAATGTTTCTTTAAATGTTTCTAAGATATTAAGTGTATTCTCATAGATTAAAATTAACTAATAAATTATAATGAATTCCTCATTTTATACAATTTAACATAATTGCTGCAAGGATTAAATTTTTTTAACATAAAAAATAATATTCTTTAATTAAAAAGTACATATTATAGAAGTATTTTAATTGATATTTCTGAAATTAATCCCACTTGTGTAGTTTAATTATTCTTCATAATAATCTGTAAAATTCCCGTAAATATCTATTTTAGATTTGAGTTACTGAAAACCATAAGCAAAATATTAAAAGTAAACATGTATTAAAGAAATTAATTCTTAAATAATGGTTTACTTAATTTAAAAATAAATTAAACTGAAAAAATATGAGAAAATAGGTTAATTAAGGAGCAGTTCTCATTAATTTAATCTCCCATATTATATTTTAAAGCTTTTTGCATGTAATATAGAGGAAAACTTTATTAGTTTACGTATTTACACAAAGCGGAGCTTAATTCAGAAAACAAACTTAAAAAGCTGTGTAAGATGATGACCAGTTTTAATTGCAATTACTGTTTATTGGAATATAATCAAATACCAAAATACATCATATATTTTTGTCGTATATTAAATTTTATAAATCTTTAGTTTACTCTTAGATTGTTAAGCATATTTGAATGTCTAATCCTTCTTACATTTATTGAAAATACATTTAATGATGGTCTAGTCGGACTTAAATTTGGGGCTTGAAAATTACTCTTAATTATCAAACTAAACAACTTTTATTTAATATCTCTTTAGGGTTATTAATAGAAATGAACTAAGCCAGATCTTCCCGGCACATTTATCACCCAGATTTGTTTATATTAGGCCATTAAAAATAATTGAAATGTCTCCAAATTGGTGATAAATGATGGGAAGATGCAGAAATTATGGAGTTGTATAAACCAATACTTATGACTTTCATCGTCAACGATAGATCAAATTTAGGATCAATGAATAATGATATACATTCGAGACAACATTACACTTAAGATAACGGTGTAGGTATGTAATTAATGCCTTATGAAAATGTAATTTTATAAACTTGTTGGAATACTTTCAAAAGAAAAGGGTAAAAAGGCCATAAAATGTGATTTGTGAATTACGAAGACTAAAAAAAATCTGCCTACCTCTCTCTCTCTCTCTTTCTATCTATCTATATGTAAAATAATATTATATATATATATATATATAGCGAGAGAGAGAGAGAGGGGGTGGATAGATAATCATAAATCCATATAATTGTGTATAAAGTGAATTAGCGGAAGTGAATATTTAGAACAATGTTCATGGCTGCCGAGGATTAAAGGATTAAAGTAAAAACCTTCTTTCGATCATCCTTTTAGTTATCACTAACGAGTCTCATTTTTATTCTCTGACGGTAAGACCAATTCCTTCTCCATTCCTTTATCGATACTAGAATTTTTCCTCGTACAAAAGAGAAAAAAGCCATAGAAGAAGTTTGCACTTCCACTGTTGCCAAGAAGTTACCAACTCCATCCAGTCCTTGATTGAAAGAACACATGAGTGTCCTATAATTCCCCCCTCACCATTTTTTCTTCTTCCAAAACTACCACTTTTCTATCTGTTTCTCTACTGCCCTCTGTCAGTGAAAGTCGAAATACCAAGGGTCGCTTAGTGCTTCTTCTTTCAAATTAATATCGCTCCTTTTTACACTGTCACATGGTACAAAATCCAATCACGTCTGGAGACAATTCATTTTCTAACCCCCCTTATCGACTCCTTTGCAGTCACATTCTCCTATTCCGAGAAACAGCCTAGATTGAAAGGAACATTTTGTTAGCGGCGGTGATTCTTCAAACGACACTTGCGATTAAAGATATATATATATATATATATATATATATATATATATATATATATATATATGTATATAAGATTTCATGTACATTCTGCCGAAAACTGTAAAGGTTCCCCAAGAACTGTGAAATCCATTAATTACAATAAATAAGTCAACGACACATTTCAAGTTGCCAAATAAGTATTAAACTCTGAATTGCTGGAATCTTGAATTTGTTTTCAAAATTCACTGCTTGAATCCAAAGATTTCACTCAAATGAGTAAATTTAATTACTGAGAATATATATAAATTATTCCGCTTCTTATTGTTTGAAGACATTGATGGTGAAACGGTAAAATGATATTTTAAGAGCATTTCAAAGTGGATAAATATAATTGGAAGTGAACAATTCTCTGCCTGAATAATTTCCACGAGATTATTGAATTACATAATTGGATCTGAGAATTCTTAAAAATGTGTTGATGACAATGAAACATAAAAGAAAGTATCCCCATTTCAGTTAATGCTCCAGAGAGAATGTTAAATCAAAGGAAAATATTCTATTCCTTTACAGAGTCAAACATTGTTAAAAGGAACATTATGCATGTATACACACCTAGATTATTAGCATGTCAATTATATGTATATACTAGCTGAACACCCGTGCTTCGCTTCGGAGTACATTCAAATTAAATAAAACGGTCAATGTATGCAATTAATGCCAATCAATATATATATATATATATATATATATATATATATATATATACACAGTGGAATCTCGATCTATCGTTTTCCAAGGGACCGACTGATTTGAATGATAAATTCGGGAAAACGATAGATCCGGGAATATAACAAAGCAATATCAACTTCGAGATTGCGTGATATAAACGACACATACGGGAAAACGATGATTCGGAAAACGATCAATCGATATTCAACTGTATTTATACACTGAAGTGCCACTGAATTAGGGATAGCAAAGCCTATGCAAATTGTGTAGCTCTGCGCATCATGTATGCGTAAGTGAGAGTGCTGTGGTAACTGCATATATAGCGCGTACTGTGGTTGTTCTGAATTAGTTGTTGGAATTGCCAGTATGGGTAAACTGCCTGATTTAGACGCCTTCGATCACGGACAAATCGTAGGTGCGCGACGCAGGGGCCATTCAATTTCCGAAATCGTCAGACATCTAGAATTTTCAAGGTCAACAGTGTCAAGAGTATATACCAAGAATACATGGATGGTGGAGAAAAACTAGCGATCGGGCAAACTGCAAAGGACAATTAGCCTTGCCAGTTCGTGGTGAGAGACGGCTCAGACGTATTGTAAGTAGCCAGCGAAGCCAAACATTAGCTCAAATTACCACCCAGTTTAATGACGGTGCCAGTCGTACAGTCAGTAAACGGACTGTGCAACGCTCGCTTCACCGTATGGGTTTCGGGAACCGTCGACCTACGAGAGTACCATTGCTCTATACTCGCCATCGGGCTGCACGTCTTGCCTGGGCAAGAGAGCACAGAGACTGGAGTGTAGAGGACTGGAAATGAGTAGCATGGAGTGATGAGTCTCGATTCCGACTAATTAACGCCGACGGGAGGCTGAGAATATGGCGTCAGGCTCATGAAGCCATGGATCCTGCATGCCTGGCTGGAACTATACAAGGGCATGGTGGCTCAATCATGGTCTGGGGTGTTTTTTCGTGGCACTGTTTGGGATCTTTGGTGCGTGTACCAACCTCCCTCAATGCAATTCGGTACGTAGAGTTGCTGGGTGCTCACCTCCATTCGTTTATGCTGTTCTGTTATCCGCACGGTAATGGAGTTTTCCAGCAAGACAACTGTATCTCTCACAAGTCCCGGTTGGCTACTGGCTGGTTGGATCAGCATTCCTCTGACATCTCTGTCATGAATTGGCCACCTAGAAGCCCAGACTTAAATTATATTGAGCATCTTCGGGATGTTTTGGAACAAGGCGTGAAAGGCTATCACACAGCACCAAAGAACCTTACTGAATTATGAACAGCTTTAGCCAATATTTGGCAAGCCATTCCCGTGGAACGTTTCCAGAAACTTGTTGAATCTATGCCTCGTCGTGTGGCAGCCGTTATTAAGGCCAGAGGAGTCCCAACTCGTTACTAGGTAGGTATCCCTAATTCAGTGGAACTTCTGTGTATATATATATATTCTCAAAGGATATTTAGTTTACATGCTTCCATTATGTATACGACTTCTAAATTTCCCCTCTGAGCTAAATATGGGGATGAGTGAATTGTCTTACCGTTAGTACTTTGGTGTTAAAAATTTGCATGCATAATTTTTTTGAACGATAGAACATGGTTGCAATATTATTCATTATCAAAGATAAAGATTAAATATATCTCATGTAAAATAAGTCTTTTGAGAATTCATATCGAATTTCTCCTCTGCAGAGTTTCTGTAAAATAAGAAAAGAATTTTTTTTAGTATTTTAAATTTATGATGAAGCATTGAATAGCTGTATAAAAGGAATATTGATAGAAACTAATCCTGCTTTGTTGAGACCAAATACTTTAAATATAGTTCCGATCATTTTATATCCTTTTCATTTTCAAAATAACTATTTTTAAGGGTATTGGTTTATAGTTTATGGATTATTGGTTTATGGATTTAAATATTCAGCTGGAAGTTTATCATCTCAATCCATTAAAAAAATAAAATTATGTAAAATAGTAATAAATAATTATGAACTAATGAACGTTATATTACCACATTTTTGCTTGCTATTTGGTCCTTTTATGTATCCTAGCCTTTGTTCTAAACTGAATTTAGAGATATAAATAATGCAACTAGGGTACCAGAAAAAAAAGAATATAAGTCAAAAACAACATTTTTCAGTAGAAAGAAAAAGACTTTACATTTCCTACTGTCTCATTTCCCAGTTTTAAAATGATTAAAGATGTCAATTATGAAACACAACTGACTCATAATTATTTTGCCAGTCGATAGAGTTAGTTCAACTTGTTCTGGTGTTTGACTTAACCCTTTTTGATTATTTTGTGACACATTCTTTATGCTGGACAGCCTGGTGAAATGCATAATAATATCGAAAATTCAGTTAAAGTTTAAAAATAATTTAATTTTAATTTTAAAGATACTTTTTTTTAAATTTACGATACGTTTAAAAAAATAGTTTTTATTACATCAAATTGACTTATCTTAAAACTAGACTGAGTTATTCATTCCTATGATGAACACTAAAGAAATCGGTGGCTAAGAACATAGCATAAATACGCTGAACCTCCCTGAAATATATCTTCTATAAAAAATATACAAGTTTGACGTGGATTCCTGTACTGTAAAATTGTTGTAATAAACCCTTCCTCCACGATTACAAATAGAAAAAAAGAGCTTATATCTAACTATTTTAATATTTTTTGACTGGAGCTCAACTTTTAAATCTATGATAAATCGCTACTCCGTTAACCCGCTTAGGTAAAATCATCTTTATTGTCTTTTGAAAAGTCAATACTGTGAATTTTTTTTAATACACTGGCACACACTCTTTCATCTCTCTTAACTTAGGTACTGAAGTAAATGCTGTTTCTGTTATAATTCAAAAACTCCATACCAATGTACTTTTGTGGTCAGTAATAAATCACATTTTAATGTCACATCTACTCTTTTCCTCTGCCTTCAGAGGTAACTTAATGTTAAAGGTTTAAGTCCCAAATTTAAGTATATTTAAACTAGAAGAATTATTCCCTGAACTACTGAAAATGTTTAGCGGGAAAATGTTTTATTATAATAAACACTGATATTTCATTTTCACTTACTCATATATAAAATCGAATTGTTTCGTTGCAATCTATTAAAATATAATTCTTAGACGACATTAGTGTATAATAGAAAAGCAATTCCCTGATCTACAGAAATTTTTTAGTGGAAAAAATTTTTGTTATAATAAACACTGATATCTCATTTTCACTTACTGATGTATAAACTAGAATTGTTTCGTTAAAATCAATTAAAATATAATTCTTAGTCAACATTAGTGTATAATTGAAAAAAAAATAATTCGAATCTTTTGAGAATGGACCTCTAAAAATAATATTTTTTCTGACGGTATTGAAATCAGAATGCATTCACATATTTCCAAAAAATATCACCTATGCACATTCAAAGTGAAACGAAGAAAATTGCATCCACATTTCTTGAGGAAAATTTAATGGGTAATATTATGAATGAAATACTCCAGAAATCCAGTTGGCTTATAATCATCAATTTTAATTAACACGACATAGGTGTAAAACTAATTTAACTTACTTCTATAAAACACTCAGAAAATTTTAAAACACGCACTAGTTAAGATCCTTCAAGGATTTTGCTCCAGAGAATTCCCCGGGAAACAAGGACGTTAAAAACTAAATTTATAACGAATGATTTAATCCAAGAATAGATAATTTGCATTTCTTCTGCGGTGACTGAATTCATTCTTGTTATTTTCTAGCCCGCAATTTAGAATTGTTAAAACTGGGGCGGAATGACGTAAAAGATAAAAAAAAGATGTTTAAATAAGAAGGAAAGTCAGCTATGTTGAATAGAAAACTCCAAGACGGGGTAAAATAATTCCGCGACTATTTTGTAGACGCAAGATATTCGTGACTATGACACTTGTGAAATTTCGATGCAAATTTTTTAATCATATTTATGCTCTTACAACATTGCGTTTTGTCTTGAATTAAAATAAAATTTCTAGCACTCTTATTGGAATTCCTAACTCATACTGCCTTATCTTGGTTACGAAATAATTTGTTTCAGCCTACGTATCTATTAAAACTTAGTTTACTCTGTAACATTAAGAAATACAAAATGCCAAAAATTTAGCTGCAATAAAAATTGCATGTAACCTATCTGACACTTAAAATAATACGGGAGAAGGCAGTTAGATTAATAGAATTATCTCTCATAGAGAGATTGAAATTTATTTGAGTATTTTGAAACTAACCAAGTTTCAAAATACTAGTTGTTGTTGATGTTGTTACTTATCCTCCGGTGTCTGACTCCGTCAGACAAGATTCATAAGGCCGTTGACCCTCAGAAAGTCGAGCACAAGAAGGGGATTGGAATAAATATATTTCCTAGATAAGCCCAATAACTTAAAATGTGCACGATGGAGGCCTGGTGAATTTGGAACGGTGGAGGTGACGAAGATCTGCTGGCCCTCTGAGAACGAGAGGCTTTTTATGTGACCACTAGCAAGTCGTGTGAGTGCAGTCTAGGACCCTCTGTCACATTCAAGGGTTAAAGCCAAACCCGGCCTATTACCTAAGTACCAATGATAGGCGGGAGGCACCTTCTACTTCACCATATTTTGTGATTTTGTCATGGAATATAATTCCAGGAACATAAGGGCCAAAGAGGAAGGGGTTAGATGACTACGACCCTATTTTGCTAGCTTGTTTGCTAATTCATTGCCAGCAAGTTATACATGAGATGGAATCCACGGTATATGGATTTCATGGTCCTGTGAAATTATTTTTAGTTTGTGAAGACACAGACACTTGTTTTGTGACGTACGAGTAAAATACTAGCAAATTTCTCAAGCGTTTACCTAGCAAAGGAATTTAAATTTGTTGTTGCTAATTTGGGAGCACTTGTCCGGAGATATTCGCACTATCAACTGGCTTAATTGTTGACTACTTTTTATTTGAAAGCGCCATACAGACGAATCAATATTGCTCCCTGCTACCACCCCAATATTGACCGAGACCATCCAAAGGCTGCCTGTGGTCGTACCTTCCCCTACCCACCATTCACACGGAGGTTTTATCCGGCCTACTGATTTAACGTGCGCTTACCAAGCGCAGACAAGGAGGCATTCAGATATTCTTGTCGAAATCCGAACTGAGGTTCCTCCGTCAGAATTGCAAGGTATTAACCACTCGGCTGCCTAGAGCATAGTAATAAAGTATTTATTATATGCTATTTCTTACACCCCACGACATTAATATTAAAGGATAGAGTACTCAAGATATCCGACAACACTTAAAACGTCAATTTTGGCGAAAGTTCTGATATTGTATTTATGCCTTTATTTTTATAAGATTGAAAATTTCTGTTTCTATATCTGCTTTTATTTTTTCTGTACGATCGTTGAAAATGAAATTAAACGTCAGTTGCAGTTATCAATTTCTATACAAGTTGTAAACATTGTGTTTTCTGAAGAACTTATTTTTCATCAAAAATGTAAACGACTGCTGCGTTACCTAAAATCTAACTATGATATTTCCATGAAACTCTTCGCTTATTTTTTTATTAATACTAAAAATGTAACGTACTACAGATTTGGCTCTAGGTATATTATTTGTTGATTAGCTTCATTTTTAAATAAAACCTCATGAAAAATTACTAAAATTTTCATATAATCACCTGCATTTTTCTTTTTAGATTTCGAGAAACCTATTAGTTTTTAGGTCATTACACTCAGGAGGTACTTGAGTACATATGGGAAACTAGATGAATACGCGTACTTCGCTACGGAGTACATTCAAATTAAATACAACGGTCGATGTATGCAATTAATGACAAAAAAAATATAGTTTTATAAAAAAATAGTAACGGATATTTTTATAGACAAAATAATGTAGAAGAAAATATTCAAATTAAATCTAATAGAATATACTAAATAATACAGTACAGTTAATATAGTATAGTTTGAGGCATATTTCTTTTACTGTATTTTAATATTTTTTTGGATAATGGTCAATTGTCTGCCATATTAGAAAGAAGAAAAATTGTTAGTTTAATCCGTTGTTATGCACGTGACGCAAAATTCGTTTAAAGTATCAAAAAAAGAAAAGAAACCATGTGATCAGCATTTAATAAATTAAATTTTGAAAATTAATCTTTAAAAATTCACCAAAAATCAGAAAAGAGAGGTAAAGATTCGAAAATGATTTCATTTTAAAGGACGTTTTATAGTCTTTCTCATGATATAAATTTTATAACCTTCAGATTATTATTTTAAATGAAAACTTAAAAGAATGTTACAAAAACAGCTTAAAAATTTAATTAAAAAAAATCTAAGAAGAATTTTTCAAAAGTCTTTCTTACTGCACCCCTACACTGTAAGAAGAATCCCCATGCAAAATTTCAACCCTTTAGGTCCAGCTGCTTGGTCTGTGCATTATCTGTCAGTCAGTCAGTTACGGAACTGTTTTATATATATTGTTACATGTTTGGGAGCCAATTTGGCGTTTTATCGCCAAAGTGCGATGTTTCGGGAGTTGTGGAATTAAAACCAAGGAGTAAGTGATAAATCTGGATATTTGGTTGATTGTTGGAAAATCGTTTGGTTGTGTAGTGTGGCAACGCGGGTTTTTGTTGTCCGAGATTAATAGGGTTTTAGAACAGTAATTGAGTTTAAGCGTAGTTTTTGAAGAGCTAGGTGAGCGTTTTCTTGGGAAGTTCAAGTTCTCTCGGTGTAGAGAGAGGTATTTTCTTGGAATAGGGTTCTACGGATCTTTGGTGAAAAAGGTCGTATAAGTTTACTATTAAGTGCTATAATAATTGTATTATTGTGTTCTAAAACTTGAGATTCCTGCTGTAAGAGTGGAATGTGTAGGTGCTGAGGATTGTTAATTTCAGCGAAGGTTTGCAGTAATATTGTCCTCTACTGCTGTTACTTGTGTAAAAGAAGATTCTATGTTATCTATGTTCTGCTGTTTATATAAATTTCCTCTGTTTCTCAATTTGTGGTAACTGGCATGATTTATTTCTGTTGTATTTGAAATTCACTTGTAGATTTTAATTTTCCCCGTACCACGAAGTTGGTACAATTTTTGGTGTCAGGAGTGGGATAATTTTAAGTGAATGCCAGTTACCCGAAAAATGGAAGAACAGCTAAAACTGATTTTAGAAAAGATTGGCGAAAACCAGAATCGTTTAGAAGCAAAATTTGGCGAAAGCCAGAACCAGTTAAAACAGGAAATTGGCGAAAGCCAGAATTTACTCGCCAATCAGTTAGAATCGAAAATTGGCGAAAGTCAGAATTTGCTCGCCAATCAATTAAAAGAGGAAATTGGCGAAAGCCAGAAACAACTGGCCAACCAGTTAAAAGAGGAAATTGGCGAAAGCCAGAAGAAGTTGGAAACAGGACTTGGCGAAATTAGCGAGAGTCAAGAACAGGTAAAAATTACCGTAGGCGAGAAATTTAATGAAATGGAAGAACGCGTCAACACTATCGAGTCGAAACTTAAAGCTACGGTCGAGAATGTTGACCAGAAAATTAGGGAAGCCATTAACAAACAAACAAACGGCCTAGAGAAGAAATTCGCAGAAGAATCAGCGCCAGTTTCTGTACCTTGCTACTCTGACGCTAGTATTGAGGAGGCGTACCCGGTGTCGAAATCGTCCCACCCTGCCGTAAAAGTGTCTACTTATGACGGCAAAACGTCTTGGCAGGTGTTTAAAACACAGTTTAATATGACATCGACTGCCAATGGATGGGACATTGCAATGCAAGCATGCCAATTGGCTACTTCACTCCGTGGCGAGGCTGCCGATGTACTGCAGACCACCGCAGTAGAGAAACAACTAGATTTTGAGGCCTTGTCGAGTGCTCTCGAAATGCGCTTTGGCGAGAAATGCTGCAAAGAGTATAGCCGCTTACAGCTGAAGTCTCGCCAACAGAAATCAACAGAGACACTACAGGAACTTTCGTCAGCTATTGAGGGATTAGCTCAATTAGCTTTCCCAGAATGTCCGACGGAAGTTAGGGATAACCTAGCATTAGAATACTTTGTGGACGCCATCCGCGATCCGGAGAGTCAACGAGCACTAAGAATGGCGGACATCAAAGACTTGAAGTCAGCTTTGGTGTACGCAATGAAGTACGAGTCCGCTCAGAGGGCGACACGCCGTGACCGCCAACTAGTGAGAGGAGTGACCGCCGCCGAAAACGACTCAATAGCCGCTCGATTTGAAGAAATAGAAAAACGAATCGTAGCCTTGGCAGGGGTGAATTCAAACATGCCGCCAAGAAAAAATCCTTTGAAGTGCTGGACCTGCGGGCGTGAGGGGCATCTCAGAAGGAATTGCCTAACGCGCCAAGCCGACGAATCAAAAGACGCCAAGGCTCAGGGAAACTAGTTCCCGGCCACCTTAAGGGGCGAAGGCAGCCGGGCGAGGAGAAGCCCTCTTTCAGTACACTGCATGTGTCGACGACACATCGCGAAGAGAACGGACCGTTTGTAGAAGGGTTCGTGAATGGACAACAGTGTTGCATGTTAGTTGACACAGGTGCTAACGTTACCATCGTCAGGACGGACATAGCCCAAGAATTTGGCGAGAAGTTACTTTTCACGCCGCCAAACATCACTTTGCAGACAGTGACCGGGGACAAGGTAAAGGTAAGAGGAAAAGTTGCTCTTAATATAAGTTTCGGGAATAGTAGTTATCGGCATACATATAAATATATGTTGCCGATATCTTTGACCCGATCATCCTAGGACTTGACTTTTTGACTGAAAACAACTTCATAATAGATTTTAAACTTAATCAAATCCATGCCATGACCGAAGATATAATTATATTTCGTAACAATAGTGAATCTTGCAACCAGATAATAGCTACCCAAGATATCAGCATTCCTTCCATGTCAGAAATAGTCACGACCGGTTTAGTTCAGAATGACAATAACTATACTCTCGCCATCACCGAATACCCCAACAATGACAATAGTAAAAGAGGTCTTTTAGTTGCCGCAACTCTTGTGGACCTGTCGAAAGGTGCGGTTCCTGTCAGGATTGCCAATGTCAGTGACAAAGAAGGAAATGATGGCAACTTGTACCCCGATCACCGGAATAAGCAGAAAGTGTGACCTGTCAGTCGTCGAACGCTCTAATTTGACAGAAGATTTATTAAAGAATGTAGAATTGACTGATCAACAGAGGATGGGGGCAGAAAAATAAGTTCCAAGACATTGTTCGCCCGTGCATCGGAAGTAGGTCGTACGAACTTGACGCAACACCGAATTGACACGGGGAACCACCCACCAATCAAGCAACATCCCAGAAGACTCCCTTTGGCGAAACAAGAGGAGGTTGGCGAAGTACTACAAGCGATGCTGAAGGATGATGTTATCGAGCCCTCCACCAGTCCGTGGGCTTCTCCTATCGTCCTAGTCCGGAAGAAGGATGGATCTACCAGGTTTTGCGTAGATTATCGTCGGTTAAATGACATAACTAAGAAGGACAGCTACCCGCTCCCTAGACTGTGACACCTTGGACACCCTCACCGGGCACAAGTGGTTTTTCCACTCTTGACCTGAAAAGCGGGTACTGGCAGGTTGAAATCAGACCCGAAGATAAAGAGAAGACAGCGTTCACTACTGGGCCAGGACAAGGGATATGGCAGTTCAAAGTTACGCCATTTGGACTATGCAATGCGCCCGCGACTTTCGAGCGTCTAATGGAAACAGTTTTGCAGGACTTTCCTACGAAGGCTGTCTGGTCTATTTGGCCGATATAATCGTTGTAGGGCGAGATTTCGAAGACCACCTAAGAAATCTCAGAAAGGTGCTACAAAGGCTACGGGGGGCTATTTTGAAGCTCAATTCTAAGAAATGCAACTTGTTTCACCACCAGGTGACGTACCTCGGTCATATCATCTTCGACAGAGGGGTCCAGACTGACCCTAACAAAGTGTCGGCAGTCAAAGACTGGTGCCGACCAGAAGATGTACATCAATTGCGGAGCTTTTTAGGTCTCTGCTCTTACTACAGGCGGTTTGTTAAAGGGTTCTCGAATTTAGCTCGACCCCTTCACAGATTGACAGAAGCAAACCAGAAGTTCGTCTGGATTGATGAGTGTGAAGACGCATTCAAGAAGCTTAAGAAAACCCTAACGTCTACACCCATCCTGGCCTACCCAGAGCCTGAGAAAGAATTTATCCTTGACACGGACGCAAGCTTTGGATGCGTCGGGGCAGTCCTGTCGCAGGAAATAGACGGACAAGAAAGAGTTATCGTCTACTGGAGCAAGTGCCTTTCCAAGAGTGAACGGAACTACTGCGTCACAAGAAAAGAATTGCTAGCCATGGTGAAGGCGTAGAACATTTCCATCATTACTTGTACGGCCGGAAGTTTGTGCTGCGAACCGACCACGCCTCTCTCACATGGCTTCTGAACTTTAAAAATCCTGAAGGCCAGGTGGCCAGATGAATACAGAGATTACAAGAATACACTATCGACCTGAAACACCGTAAGGGTTCTTCGCACGGTAATGCTGACGCGCTATCCAGAAGACCGTGCTCTGACAGTTGCCGATATTGCACCAAGGCCGAGAAGAAGTATGGCTTTGAAATTCCTACTGTTCAGCAAGTCACTGCTGTCACCCTGTCTCCGGACCCGTGGAGTGATGAGCAGCTTCGAAAAGAACAAAATGAAGACCCAGACATCAAACCCATAGGGCCATATGGCATAGGGCCATATGGTCCCAAACCCATAGGGACACATGGGGTTGTCCAGCACCAAACCAGGCTGGCAACAGATATCGACCTTTAGCCCGAATACCAAATACTACTGGGCCCTTTGTAACTCCCTGCACTTACGAAACGGTGTCCTATATCGAAAGTGGGAGTTAGACGATGGAAAAACAACAAGATGGCAGCTCGTGGTTCCTCGCTCGAAAATTCCTGCAATTTTAGAAGAACTCCACAGTAGTCCCTCCGGAGGGCATTTTGGGGTGATGAAGACCCTGAACAAGGTGCGAGAGCGATTCTTCTGGGGAAAAGCCAGAGACGAAGTCGAGAAGTGGTGCCAAGCCTGCGACGCCTGCGCAGCTCGCAAAGGACCAAAGAGACGTAGCCGAGGGAAGATGCAACGTTACAACGTAGGTGCCCCCTTCCAGCGCGTCGCCATCGACATCCTGGGACCTCTTCCACGTTCCACTGATGGCAACAAGTACATGCTCGTTGCCATGGACTATTTTACTAAGTGGCCAGAAGTTTACCCCATAGCTGATCAGGAGGCAGTCACCGTAGCTGAAACTTTAGTTCTGAATTGGGTATCCAGATTCGGAGCTCCCATGCAGATACACTCTGATCAGGGGACTAATTTCACATCTGCAATTTTCACCGAAATGTGCCGACTATTGGAGATCGAGAAAACCAGAACAATTCCTCTACACCCCCAGTCGGATGGTATGGTCGAACGCTTTTATAGAACCATTCTTAACCACATTTCTTTACTTGTATCTAGGCACCAGAAGGACTGGGACCGGCACCTACCTCTTTTCCTTTTAGCGTATCGCAGCGCCGTCCATGAGACAACGGGGCACACTCCTGCTGAGATGCTTTATGGACGGAATCTGCGGCTGCCGTGTGACCTCCTTTTTGGTTGCCCCCCTGATGCATCCTCTTCTACGGAGGAGTATGTCCGCGATGTCCAGGACAGACTGGAAGGAATCCACCACTTCGCCCGGGACCGGATCAACGTGGCCAGCGACAGAATAAAGAGGCGGTACGACGCGACAGCGACAGATCATCAGTTCCAGGAAGAAAGTAAAGTTTGGCTGTGGAGCACCGTTCGTAGGAAAGGCTTGTCCCCCAAGCTACAGTCCCACTGGAGCGGTCCCTTCGTCGTGGTCAACAGAATCAACGATGTCGTCGTACGGATTCGCAAATCTGCGAACAGCAAAGCGAAGGTCGTGCATTACGACCGGCTCGCTCCTTACCATGGGACGTGAGTGGGTCCTGAAGAGTTTGAGGATACCCGAGCCACGGTTCGTAAGCTGTTGCTCCTAAGTAGATCCAGGCTACCCAATTTATTTATTTATTTATTAATTATTATTTTATATACTAATGTTGCAACTGTTGTTTTTATGTGTTTATTTATTTAATTTGTAATGGTATATGTGTTGTGTTTTTATGAAATTGTATTTTGTAGTAGTATTTTTAAGACCGTTGTTGTTAGTGTAGGACTGTCCGGGACGTCCAGTCTTTTGAGGAGGGGGCAATGTTACATGTTTGGGAGCCAATTTGGCGTTTTATCGCCAAAGTGCGATGTTTCGGGAGTTGTGGAATTAAAACCAAGGAGTAAGTGATAAATCTGGATATTAGGTTGATTGTTGGAAAATCGTTTGGTTGTGTAGTGTGGCAAAGCGGGTTTTTGTTGTACGAGATTAATAGGGTTTTAGAACAGTAATTGAGTTTAAGCGTAGTTTTTGAAGAGCTAGGTGAGCGTTTTCTTGGGAAGTTCAAGTTCTCTAAGTGTAGAGAGAGGTATTTTCTTGGAATAGGGTTCTACGGATCTTTGGTGAAAAAGGTCGTATAAGTTTACTATTAAGTGCTATAATAATTGTATTATTGTATGTGTTCTAAAACTTGAGATTCCTGCTGTAAGAGTGGAATGTGTAGGTGCTGAGGATTGTTAATTTCAGCGAAGATTTGCAGTAATATTGTCCTCTACTGCTGTTACTTGTGTAAAAGAAGATTCTATGTTATCTATGTTCTGCTATTTATATAAATTTCCTCTGTTTCTCAATTTGTGGTAACTGGCATGATTTATTTCTGTTGTATTTGAAATTCACTTGTAGATTTGAATTTTCCCCGTACCACGAAGTTGGTACAATATAGATAATTAATGCTATATGCATATTTTTTTAGAGCTAGAGCCACTTTTGTAAACATTTGTTAAATTTCGACCCAATTTCCTCAATTTTGTAAAAAAATTTGAATAATTATTGTCTATTTTTCCATCATTTTTGTATTTCGGTGTTAAATTCCTTCGAAAAATAAGATAGAAATTTTTTGTCAGTACAGTTTCTGAAAAAGAAAAAGGTACTACGAACGTAGTAGAACAACTTAAAATAATAGATTTTAGATTTAAGAAAACGGGAATGTCTTCTATAAATACGTTTATTTTTTTATTATTTTATATATAAATTAGTTATATATTCTCCCCGGTATAAAAATTTATGATTCAAGAAACAGTTGTAATACACGTAACTCACAACATTTACATTTGCTCTATAAAATTACTTACTCTTCAAGAAAATATTTCGGTATTTCATGATTGTATTTCGGTGTTAATTTCCTTCGAAAAATAAGACAGAAATTTTTGCAAGTACAGTTTTTTAGAAAAAATGCTTAAAATAATAGATTTTAAATTTTAGATTTCCTAAAACACAAAATGTCGTCTAGAAACACGTTTATTTTTTATTATTTTATACATGCATTAGTCATATATTCTCCCCAGTATAAAACATTATGACTGAAGAAACAGTTGTAACACATGTAACTCACAACATTTACATTTGCTTCATAAAATTACTTACTCTTCAAGAAAATATTTTCATCAAAGCTTTACCTCATACTTACGCATATAAATGTCAAAGTAAGAGAAAAAAAAATCCGTATTGAATTTTATAGTTTTATCTCACAAAGGAGTCCCGGAAATGAAGATTTACTTTAGGATTCAGGAGCAATTTCTAGGGAATTACAGGGTTTTGGAGGATTCTTTTCGAGCCAGTTTCTTCTGCTTTTCATTCCATTTTTTTTGCTCTCAGCTCGATATGTGTAGAGATCTTCGTTTTTCATTTACCTCTAAGAAATGGAATTATATTTCCATTAGCAACCTTAATTTTTTCAGTAATTCTTTTGTTTGGTGTGTCGTAAAACTCTCCAGCTGAAAATAGAACAAGGGTTTTAAAGTAATCTAAAACAAAATCTCTAATTTTTCTAAAATTCTCCGAGCTTTCTTTTAGAGGTGAAAAAAAATATTTCCTTTTATAAATTTTTAAGTACTGATTTAATACATACAGGAAAATACAGGTTTTTAAAATCTTTTTGATTACACAAAGAAATTCTTATGCTATGGATTAATTTCTGGAGGCGGAGATTCTATTCAACTTATTTTAATAAGATCTGTAAAGGAAGTGTGTTAAACACTTTGCATGCGTGTGAAAGATATATATCATGGAATAATAATATTCATTTTTCATTCTGCATTCAGAAATTTTGCATTAAGAGTGTCTTCTAAAAGCTAACATAAAAACCTTAATTTATATGCAATAATTGCACAGATGTGTTAATATTTATATAATAATTTCCGATTAAAATAAGGGTTTTCAATTATAAATATTTAATGTTTAGATTAATCTTTTTTGCTTATGATATGGTCATGGATGTCTATTTTTCACCTTTCATATTAACATCACAATCAACATTAATATTTAATTTAAGATGAATACTTGTTTATGAAATGATCTATTCATGTATACTTGTTATTTATCTCAAATTAAGTTATTGTTTTTCTCACATAAATCCCAACCTATGAAATTTAAAAAAAAGAGGTCTTCATTTATTTTTCTTCGACTTTTGTCGAGGAGTAATCAGTTTTCCAGCTTATATAGGCAAACTGCCGATACTCACAGGTTTATATTTACTTATTTTCTTAAATGGCCATCAAAGCATTTACTTCATTAATAACCACGAATTTTCTTTCATGTAACTTAAAAAATAAAAGTGGTTTTTAGTGATAACAGCAGCTATATTGTAGGTAATAACTCTAAATGAAAAAGATTTGTTAGAGCTTCTTTGTCTACGTTTCAAACTTTCTTCAGATTTTTCATTGCTATAGTATGACAGTGTTCCAAGATTTCTCAACTGTTATACACCTTTATAGGCTTCCCATCTTAAAAACTTGTAGGTCAAGTTTGTATCGTTGATACTCGCTTACTGAAATAGCGCCCCAATTAAGATGCTAAATTGCTTTCAAACTGATACTAATTAAAAGAAAGTTTATCGTAAATTTTCAGCTTACAAATTTTACGTATACTGGTCCCGTCATAAATCATAAGGTTTTATTAAAAGGAATCTGAAAATAAAAAGTTTGTAGTTTTTGCTCATTTTGGAGCCAGAGTTTCTAAGTATTATATGTTCCAAAGTATGTTAAAATTCCACTAGCGTATTTTTACAATTACCTTCATTTCTAAAATTCTTATTCTTTCTTTCATCGGGTAAATTAGGAGACCAAAGATCTATCAAACGGTGCACATGAGTATGGACAAGAAGAACTATAAAATTCCTAAAACTAACTTCTTCAGTCTTTGTTTTATTGTTAAGAAAGATTTCTTACTACTCTGATAGTATATTTTTTTAAATCCGAAAAGTATAATTTACAAATATGACCACCATTATATAATTTCTATGAATATTCAGTATTATTAGTTACAAATACAAACAGTCAGGGCTAATTTGTGTTAGCCTTCAGTGTATGTCCAAATTTCGCAAGACAAACCGGAAAATCCTATTTTACAGTATTTTATCCGTTCATATCAAAGATTTCTAACTATTCATAACTATTCCTACGTTATCCGTTACTATTCCTTATGAGATTTTTTCTGAATGATAGTAATTTAACTTTATAGGCGGAGGTTGACTTATCTAATCCAGTATACCGGAACATCTAAGTTTTGTTTCATGAAATGAATTTGTTTCAAAAGCATGAAAGACAGAAAAGAGAGGGCGTATTTGTTTTTTGAGATTTGTTATTGAGTATCAGAGCAAAAGCAAAGTGCTTTCCATAAAGGGTTAGGGGGTACTGTGGTATCTCGCAGACTGGATTACTCGGAATGATAGTGGTATAGTTTGGCAACGTAGAAATCTATTCATCTGTCTATGGGTCAGAAGGAAGGTGAGGTGGGATGTTGATGTGAAAGATTAAGTCGCACATCTACAGAGTATTACATCTAAAAATAGCCATATTATCAGGAAGAGATAAAGAAGTTATATGTTGAAATTTTATTTATTGTTTTATGAATGCCTATAATAATTTTGGGAAAACATATTCTTATAACCACTTCAGATGGCAAAACTATATACATTAAAGTATTTTTCAATTTTTAAAACATGATTTTGAATTTTAATTACAAGATACAACCCTCTTCTAGTAACTTCATTTTGTCAACATGGACTGAAAAGCTTGAGGGAATACTGTCATATTTCTATGCTAATGCACAATCTATCTAAACTTAACACAATACAAAGAAAAAACCTTGATAACATGAAAAACATATTAGAATAAATGCAAATTTATTTTCCAAATAAAATTTAATGAACATTTTTATTACAAGAAGATTTTAATGTAACAACATTAGGCACTGACAAAAATCTTATTTTCATTCTTCGTGCATGAGCAAGATCCCCCTCCTAGTTGTGGACGAGGGTAATAAGCGCCATCTAGGAGATTGTGTTGGTACTAGGCTTATAATATTATTCCAGAATGAGAAGCACTTCTTATAGAGTACTGTGGTGGAATTATCTCAAAATCAAAAATTTCGGAGATGTAACACTCTTCTAGCACCGGTGAACTGGCTTTGGAGAAAGAATTTTGAGAGAAAATAAGTTGTCACTGGTTCTTTAAGAAAATTAGAAGTAATTTTGATTTATATTATTATTTTTGTTTTATGATTATCATGCGCCTATGGTAGACTCTATGATGACTACCATAAAGAGGAAACTGTAGTGTTCTAACTTCTATGATAAGATATAAAGTTGCGGCAGTTTTCTAACAATACTAAATTATAGCTCTTTTTTTAATTTTCCAATTCATCATACAGTTCTCGATCTCACCATTGACGTTCTTTAGTATAAAGAACGGGTTTTTTATACTCCTTAAACGAAATGAATACTGCAACAGGATTTATAAATACAATTTTAATACAACATAGACTTAATATTTTAATGGTTATATAGCGTTAAGCATTAGCAATTTATTTTCCCGCCTTTTGTTTCATTCACTTGGTATGTGATACTTTAAATATTGTCTAATCAAATCCAATTTGATGGTCCTACATTCCGGAATTGAAGTAAAATGCAAAAAAGTATTTCAAATGTCGATTTAACGATGAGATTATTTTAATTGCACGAAATGTCACAAGAGCCCTTAAATTAACGCTAACCTCTTGATGAACCCGGAAGAAAGAATAAAGTAAAAACACAAAAACATTTTATCATAGTTCAACAACAGATGTCGCATGATTAAAGTGGCTTAGCCGGAAAATTGGCTGCGGAAAGGCACTAATCCTACAAAAACAATGCGGACTTATTACACTGAGAACAAAGCGTTCAATTCACAATATCTTATACAGAAAAAAAAGGATACTATGTTACAAGCACTAATCTTCAAAGTTATTCCCGTCTGCATCGCTATTTTTCTTATCGGAAAGGGGATATTCGTCATAATTCTGGCAAGAAAAATGTTAGATGTATTTACCGAAGCAAATTCGTCTCGCTGACATTAGTTATATCCTTGTTTTGATTTAGAGAAAACGACAGCTGATGCTCTCCGCGAAAAATATGAGAAAAAGCGAGATGAGAGAAAGCCTTCGAAAGCTTCCTTTACTAAGATAAATATGGAATTTTTAGAATGATTCTAGATTAGTGTAAGCGTCCGGAACTTTTAATTTTTTTCATGTTCAAATGTGTTAAAGTTTTTAATTTTGTTATGGATTTAAAAATAATCCTTTTGTTTCATACTGAACTTTCAATGTTCGGAGAATATCAGTTCTTGAAACGTTCTTTTATACCAATTATTGCTATATAAATTTATTCTTCGGGACACTATTATTGTATATGGCTTGGATAATTTTTTACGCTTGCATGAGTTGCTATATATTTCAAAAGGTTATCTTTCTAATACTCCTCTATTATAATTATTTATAATAATTCCCCAGAACCTACTTTACCTGTAAGGAAGGTTGTAGAGAAAAGGCATTGGAGAAAACACTGCCAGTTTTTGCTTTAGTTATTCGATGGATAAAACACTGGTCCTCGGGAAATGCTTAGACAGGCGATATTGATGTTTGTTAATGGCAACTGATCGTTTCAAAAGACTGGCACTTTCTTACCGACAAAGAACGAGTAATACAGGTTCTTCAAAAATTGAAAATATAAGCACTTTATTTAGTTCGATTACTAAAAACTGGTAAAAAGTTGACCTAATATAAATATCTATTAATGGAACTGAATACGAGAAAGGGAAATAAAACTGTTTAAAACAAAAACCTGAAGACTTCAAGGTAATATGATTACCTAGTAACCTATTTTATGGTATGATACCCTTGAGTTTAATTTTGTTTTTCACTTTGAGTATTTTGAGCAAGGTTTTAGCAGCAAAAGACCAAATTGATTGAACTGATCCAAAACCAAAGGTCTACCAAAGGTTACCTGAGCTGAAGTAATCAGAAAAAACGTATAAATATGAGCTACAATGATATGTCTTTCTCGAAAACTTCTTAAATGTTTTTTTTCTATTTCAAAACAGTTTGCCATACGTCAGAGTGAGAAAATTCGTTGGAAAAAAACCTTTGCAAAATCTTACGTGAACATATAAGATACTCATACGTAATATGTCTAATAAAATAACATAAATGGGAGCATTTTAGACTGAACGCATGTATAAATGAGATCGCAAGGTTGAATTACCATAGAATACTCTTAGTTTTCAAATAATTCTGTAGCTTCTATTATAAGGAGGTCCGAGACGCAAAATTAAACTGTATTTGCGTTCCTGTTTTGAAATTGAAATTTTATTTTAATTATTACGATGTCTTTTGTAATACATTTCCTCCCTCAGGAAATATGCATTTTAATATATATTATATATACATAAATTCTTGAAGAATTTGAAATTTTGTATAAAAATATGAAATTTGAAAACTAAAGCATTGTTAATTGTCTTTGAAATATCAGCCAAATCACACTGAATAATTCCATTTTCCTATTTGATTTCACTTTAGTACAGAGGAAATCTAACGGAATCATTCTGTTGGAATTTATAAATGTTTGATTTATAAAATTTTTGATCAAATGAATAGCAACAAAATTTTTTTTTTCAAAAAAGTTTTTCTTCAAGGAAGACATCTGGAGAATTTTCATTCAACATAAAAAATACGGTAGTCTGTCTAATGAAACCAGAACGGAGAGTCTAAGTACAAAATTTCATTAAGATAGCTTGTACTAGATTTTGAGTATTTAAATTTAAAGTTGACATATCTTAATAAATTCCATTAAGAGATAAGCTTTTGATAATAAATGTGCATTAGGGCTCACATAGACAGTGCAGTGTTAAAATGTTGTATCTTGCAAAGTAATCATCTTAAAAACAGGCGGTTTGTATTGTTTGTTTCCAGAGCTGTAGAGTATATTTTTACTTTAGACATCAATAAAGTGACTAGGCTTACATAGTCTATATCATCACTATAATAACGGTCATTTATTTAAACAAATATTTCCTCATTTCATATAACAAATTAAAGTAAAATCATCATATTTTACTCTAAAATCACATATCTTTCGAAATATTACGCATATTGAGATAAATTTCATGCAGCTAAAAACAGTTCTAGAGAACAAATGTACATAATGGCTTACATAGAAAAACAATACAGAATTAAAACGTCGCATTTTGCAAAGTAATCATCTTAGAAACATGCGGTTTGTGTTGTTTGTTTCTAAAGCTGAGTAATGTTTTTGTAAGCTAAAGAATAACAGGAGGTGACTATGTCTATATAGGAAATAAATCAACACTCAGCATTTTATTCCTTTAAACATTTCGTGTGATAAACTGAATACAATACATTCGTTTCATTTCATTATAAATTAAATACAAATTATCATATTTTCCTCTAAATTCCGATTTATTTCTAAAAATTATACACATCGAGATAAATTTCATTCAGAGAAAAACAACTATAGCGAACAAATGTACATTATTGCTCACATAGACAGTGCAGCATTAAAATGATGTAACTCGCAAAGGAATCATCTTAGAAACATGTGGTTTGTACGGTTTCTTTCTAAATGTGTATAGTGTTTTTAAACCTTCTAAAATAATAAAATGACTACGCTTACATAGGAACTACATTCATTTTAACAAGCATTTCATCATTAAATTTGAAAATTCCCTAGTTAAATACAAACTATCATGTTTTATTCTGCACTCCCTTTTCACTCTAAAATGTATAAAAATATTTTTTTAAATCTTAGAAGAAACTTTGCAGGAAGTTTAGGGAATTACAATGAGGCACAGATTAAAAAAACCAAAAAAATACATACTAAATATTTATTTGTTTTATAAAAGGAGTGAGATTATATTTTGTTTTCCATCTACTAGCCAGAAATGTAATCCAAGCGTAGACAACAAAATATCGTTATATAAGAACTCAGACATATATGTTTTGTCTAAAAACTGGGGAAAAAAGTTGAATTTTTTTTTCTTTTTATAATCCATGTTAGTCATATGCATGAAACACAAGATTAGATAGTGCACTTTCATATATTTATATCTAGCTTCGAACATGTGAAATTTATTGTCCATAAAAATGGCTTCAGCAGATTTTCAGCAGCTCTTCCATTACTTTTCCTTCAGTAAGTCCTTGGGGAACCTGAGCTCACTGTTACATATGACGCCGATCTTAAGCCTTGTATACGATTTGTCACCTTGTTATTTCTTTCTTGGATTTATAGCCTACTGCCAGATTTCTGTAATGCATTTGATTCTCAACATACAATATTCAGTACAAAATATAGAATCAAAATAAGATATATTTCAAATATTAGATCACAATTTATATGAATCCGAAACTGTGAAATCGTGTTATTGAATATTGAATAACCTGAATGACTGACACCTATTGAATGTTCTGGTTAGCAAGTGTAGGCTTCATCTTTAATATTTTTTTAATGGTATCTTTCCTTTTAATTTCAATAGTTAGTAAATTTCAAATATATATGCTTGGTCAAAACAGATGGAACACTAAAATATTGTTATGCATTCAGATATTCTTGGGTTCTACAGATTATTTAATGCTAGATAGTACCCTCAAAACTTGATGGTAAAATACAAATTGTTATAAAAGTACTATTAAAAGTAATATTAAAAAAATAATAATAAACAGAAATTAAAAACATTCTCTTCGTAATAAAATGATTTACGAAAAATCACATGGAAGCCACATGTGAGCACATGAAAGCCACATGTGAGCACATGAAAGCCACATGTGAGCACATGAAAGCCATATGTGAGCACATGAAAGCCACGTTTGAGCACATAAAAGCCGCGTGTGTTGACAATTTAGAAATATTCAATTAAACACTTTTAAAAATTTAAGAAAGTTTTGTGGTTATGTTAGGTATTCGCTTTGAAAAGCACGCTACCGTACAGACAGTTTTGAACATATCACTACGCATGCGTCGAGTTTGCATCTTTCTGAAAATATTAAATTTGACATTATTGTAATATCTGGTTAAAAAAATGCATATATTATATGGTTAAAATATAAAGATATATATTAAAAAATAATGTAATGAAAAACTTTTACCGTGAAAAAAATTCTCTGATTAAAATTTTCTTAAATTAACGACGACGAATGTATCACAGTGAATGAATGACTCACTCGTGTTTACATTCTCAAGTTCTGAGTATATAAAATTAATGCTTTTTATTAATTTAATTGAATAACTATGATAGCGCGAAAGGTGACGAAAAAGAGATAATTCTCTAATGAATCTGAAAATCACAACGAAAATACGGTACAATGAAAGGATATTTTATGCTGAGAACAGTTTTAAACGGTGGCGAGCTTTCTTGAAACTGTCATAACCGTTTATTACAGCCGTCTAAAAATCGAAGCAAATTTGATTTGTGTCGATATTACGTTGTTTCTAATGAATTATTTGGGTTTAGATAGCAAATAATCTTTTTGAACTTTACTTTTGACTTGTTAAGCCTAACTCATAAAACAAAATGGACGCCATAGACTGATATATTTATGAAGCGGTCGCTCCGGAAGCGTTCATGACAGATACATACATACACCCTCAGCGCCACAGGGGAATAACTTCAAAGTTCTTAGTGTATTTAGTATTGATATCCGAATCACCTGAAACGATCTTGTGGTTAAATTCGAAAGAAAATTCAATGCCCTATGCAAAAATTTTGATCGCCAACAGTGTTAATAAATAATGTTAAAAATAAGGCTTTTTTGCTATTACCTTTCATATCTGTAAAGGGAAAAAGACTGCGGTCAATGAATAATAATGCAGTATTGTTGGTATGTATGTGCAAGCATTAATAATACCGCCCGAGTAAGGATAACTTATGGTAGACAGATAAAAGGGGAAAATATCTATTCAGAGCGCAAAATTTCTTGCTCCAGGATAATGTTATATCTCACCTTTGTAAACAGCAGAGAGTTCTTATAGAGCTTTTCTTAAGGGGTCAAGGAACATTGAACCACGATTTTTTTTATTTTCAATTTTTAACTTTATATACAAAATGAGAATAATTTGAGTTTTTTTAGTGCAACTGAAGATCATTAGAATTCAAAATAAGAATTTTTTGGCAGAATAATGGCTGTTTAAAAAAAAATTCAAAATACTAGCATTTTGAAAAATGCTTCAACTGAAGTCCAAATCATATAAAAACCTAAGTTGTTTTAATATAAGTTTACTGTATATGTATTAACATAATTGTGTAACGATTTTTATTTTGTATGAAACTAAAGCCATAAATAATTATTTTTTTATCTGCCTGTTATTTTTTTTACGTTTTTGCATGTTTTTGCTTTTCGTGGTCTTTAAATTTGAAAAAAAAATATTTGTGGTTTTAAAGAATTATGCACAATTTTGTGACAAACACTTCAATAAACAAACTTGAGAAATTTAGAAGAAATCGGGAGAAAGTAAATGCACATGGAGCATTTTGAATAAATCCTAGCATTTTTTAAGAACTTTTTGAAATACGGGTCTTATTCTCACAAAATACTTATTTGTGAATTCTGCAGATCCTCAATGTACTAGAAAAGAATATTAATTATTCTCATTTTGTAGTAGAGGAAAATATTGAAAATTTAAATAACGAGGTTGAAGGTCCCTTGCCCCCTTAAAACCAAATAACGTTAATCGAAGGACCATTCGTGGTTAGTCTGAACGGGAAAAAAATTAGAAAAATCTTACAATCTAAATGCCAGATAACGCCAAAAAATACCTGTAATTTAAAATAAAAATTGCACATAGTAAAAAGTCTAGTGATAAAAGAAATACACAACTTATTGTTTTATGGATGTATGTACTATGGAGAACCATTAGTGACTCCGATATTGAAAAAGAAAAAAACTTATCCGTTCGAATAGTACAAACCTCATATATACAGGTTGTTTCATATTGAATGGGACAAAAAGAATTGCATAGTACAAATTCTGTAATGGATTTATTTAGCAGAAACAAATTAATTCTGAAGCTACAATTGTACAAGTTTTATCTGGCAACAGTGAAAAATCTTCCGGTTACGAAATCACCCCTAGAAGCACTGTTAATCGTAATAGCGCCATCCATGCAAGAGAAAGCGTACTGTGTTTTGGAATACTCCAAAACATCTTCGTTTATCGTTCCCTCAGTTGGAGGAAGCAGTTCCCGGCTTCATTCTGCAGCAAAATGGTGCTCCACGACATTGGCATAAAAACGTACGTCAGTACTTGAACGATAGTCTACCTCGTTGCTGGATTGGTCGTGCTGGGTCAATCTATATGCCATTGCCTCGTTGGCCACCGAGATCCCCAGATCTACTTGATCTCCAGATCTACTTGATCCCCAGATCTACTTGATCGCAAGGGATCTCCAGATCCCTTGTGATTTTTTTCCTATAGGGTTTTTTTAAGATAAAGGGTCCGTGCCTCCATTTCCCAAGGACTTACAGCAACTGAAGCAGCGGATAACTGAAGTGCTCGAATCATTAACAAAGGATATTCTATCACGAGTGTAGCAGGAACTGGTATAACGCATAGATATTTGTCTTTTCACCGGAGGGGAACACATAGAACATCTATAGAAAGTTGGATAGCTATAGTTTCACTGTAAATTTGATTTATAAAAATCAAGTAATTACAGCGGTCACAGATATGCTTTCTTTTTATCCCATTCAATATGAAACACCCTCTATTAAAAGCAGGAATGATTATTTATTTCCAACAGAGAGTTTTAAGTACTTGATTACGTTGAATTTTGCAATTATCTCTTGTTAACACTTGTGACCTCCCTAAGGTATTAGAGATGCATAAAGATTTTCGAACAGATTCCCAAAATAAACCGGAATAAAGCATTGGTGTTTATAGGCGTGGGTTGAAAGATTTTGAAAAGACGTCTTTCTCAAGGGGATGGTGGACTTTCAAACTACCAAAAATCGAGCAAAAATGGGAATTTTATCTGGGGGTGTATTAATATTTTAAAAACATGTAAATATTGGAATGAAATGCATTTAAAATATGTAGTGCAAAGTAAAATGAAAACTTGGTGGCTTTAGAAAAGTAAGTATTAAAGGTAGGTGAAAAAACATCTCTTAAATGGATTTTTCTCAAAATGAGAAATTTCCAGATTTGCAAGTATTTAAAAGGCTCCTTGCGTCATAATTTTTGACGAAATTTTATGAAAATTTTCAAAAAGACTCCTGTAATACATGAAAATAAAGTTATGTATTCGTTTTAGGATTCGAGGTCATTCAGGTTATCAAAGTTTAACTTAAGTGTACAAAAGTATAAAAAATTCATGAAAATTCAGAGTACAAGCATAAAAATATTTTCTAAAAATTAACTCTTCAACGAAAGTACAAAAAAATACATAACTTTGTTCAAAATGTATTTATAAGCAATATAAATGTAAATTTAAGGGGCAAAATTAAACATTGAGTCCCAAGGAGCATTTTAAAAAAAGGTAATTTAATTTCAATTTTTTTATTATAAATTTTTTTTTGAAAATATTTATAAAATTTTATAAGGGGTTTAATATTGTTATACTTTAATGAATTTACAAGGGGTGTTCAAATGAAAAGGTACGAAACGGCGTAACAACCAAACTGGTTGAAATTTGAATATGCCGCTTTGAGATAACGTAGTGAGACACTTAGGGGCGCGAGTGTAGTGTCCGGCGTGGTTGTACGCATGCGCAGGCACCCGCACATTACGCAGGAGAGAAGCAGACAGTTGTGTGTTCCTTCCAATTGACGCGGCAGTGCGTGTGAGGACATCATGGCGTTTACATTGCAAAATTCGACCTCAGCAGGCAAGGTGATGTTCCCCGTCTTTTTCGACGTCCGATACTAATCGAATTCCTCGAGCTTGGAAATCCATTAACAGTGATGTGTACTGTGAGACACTCCGTAACCTACGCAAGTCCATCAAGAGCAAACGGCCTGGGCTGCCCACGGAGGAAGTGATTCTGCTCCACCTTAACGCGCGTCCACATGTCTCCAGGGTCACACAAACTGTACTGGCTATGTTCAAGTGGGAGCAGCTTGAGCAAACGCCCTACAGCCCCGACATGCCACCCTGCGACTTCTATTTGTTTGGTCTGCTAAAAAAGCATTTCACAGGGAAGCGCTTGGACGACGAACTGAAGGACACAGTGGAGGACTGGCTCTTGCCACAGCGACAGAAATTCTGGGAACAGGGAATCCTTCGGCTCGTAAACAGTGGGATAGTTGTGCTTAAGTCTGGTGATTAATTTTTAATAAAGACTTCAATTATACCTACAGTGTTGTTTCGTACCTTTTCATTTGAACATCCCCTGTATATTCAAAATTTCATATCTCTGAGGATCTTGATTTCATTGCGTCACTCACTGAAAGATATGATATCTGGATCCTGTCGAATAGCAGAAGTTCTATCCAACACTTGGACAATTGGCATAGAGTAAGGGATAATATAGCAGTGAGTATTATTAAAAAGCTGAAACGTCTATCCTCGTCTCATCGGATCCAGCTTCAGTGGGTTTGTTCTCATGTTGGCATCGAGGACAATGAGATCGCAGACTCCCTGGAGAGAGCGGGTGCTTGTGAGGCTTCGGTGCCTTCTGCACCTGTCACATAATATAGATCTTTTTTACATTACTAAACGTAAAAATAAAACCACTTGGATCGTTCCACCGGCGTATCACTAGAATCAGAGTAATCGTCCGGGTGGCTCTCTGGCACTTAGTTGTAACAGGCAAGATCAAACCATTCTTATTCGCTTTTCCAGCGGTCATCTTTGATATTTGACATATTCTGAGGGTTCTAAGTGTTTTGAAGTCTGCTCCAAGTGTTCTACTGAGAGGGCTTCCCCTGAACATATTCTTGCCTGGGGCTCCGTACACGATATCTAACTGCCAATCCATTGATGGTTCTGAATTTCCCTATGGTGTACAATGTCATGGACCTGATATAGCCCTTCTAGTCTTTGGGGATATGCAACGACAAGAACAACATGTTTTCTTTCGATGCTCGAATCATCTACAAAATTGCATGGGAATTTGATGCACATGGAATTCTTTAATGTTTAGTACATAGGGAATTGTGGTATGCTTCCAAGTCTATTTAAAATCCTAAAAGTCTCAGGTATTCAAAATGTATGAGAACTGAAGAAAAAATTGGTGAACTCACTGTACAATTTTTAAGTTATCTCTCTGGTCACAATTATCAGCAAAATTTCTTCCTAACAAGACCTTATGCATCCCTTACACGATTAAGCTAACCATAATTAAATCTCGACTTGCTAACTATCGGCTATGGCACAACGAGTGCATTGCGTAAAATAGTTAATAAATAGAGAGTGTCTGACTGTGAATAACAATATGGTATGACTCGAGGGTGAGCTGCCTCCGGATAAAGAAATATATGTATGGATTCTCTGAGGAATCAATACTAATATAAGACGGTTTGTATTTATACATAGAGAGTTATTCTTAAACGTTTGGAGTAAAGTGGAGTTTTGTTTCGTGGGGTGATGTCTTATTAGGAATCCGAATTATTTGTAACTTAAAAACTATTGTGACATATCTCTTTTTAGCTTAGCCGTTAAGTAAAATTTCAATGAATCTGTTACTTGTTTCTTGAGGTATAAATTAATTTCCTTCCACAGATTTTCTGGAAGCTCCCTAGTAGCAGGTTATGTAAAATTTGAGAATTCTGTTCAATCTTTATTCTAGATAATCATTTACTAAGTACGGGTTTCAATATTTGTAGGAACTGAAAGGAATAAAATGTGTCTGAATTACAGTAGATTAATAATGCTGTTGTTCCTCTTTTAATGCACTTTTATGGAATTTAAAACTCTTTTTTTAATCTGTTACGTATTTCAATTTTCTATTTTCAGTTGGATAACAAGATTGCTATATTTCAGACGACATCTATCTATCTATATGTCTACATAACAATTTCTAGACAAACCTTTAACCCTTTGAGGAGCGCCGTCTACACAGTGAGAACGCCTAAATCTAGACTTGTTTTCACTTTCATTCAATGTATTCCAGTTAAATGATCAGAAAAAGGGTTAGTACTGCCATCTGTTATCTGTTTAAAGAAGCAAAACCATTTTGCAAACTTTAATTGGAAAATTTTTCGAATCTTCCAAATTGGAATTGGAAGATTCCTTACGATAAATAAAATCGGGAAAACAATCTGCACCTGCAAACGCTGGAGGTTATTCCTCCTGAAAGGGTTAAATAAAAGTTAATAAGATCAGGTATCCTAGAGATTCACATTAGTTTATGAAACTTTTAATGTGAAGGATTAATGAGTTTAATCTAATTATACAAAGAGCGAAAATAGCATTTTTAACTTCATCATATACGTATCTAGTATACATCAAAGTCAAGGAAAAAATCAAATATTATCACTATAAATCAAATTACATCAGGAAATCTCCGAAACGTGTTAAAGAATGTGCAAGAAAAATACGGCTCTTAAACTCAGGAATTTTTAAGTCTTCAGCCCGCAGTAAACCCTAATTAACGTTTCGCATATTTACTCAATTATACACAAAAGGGGAATGAATTCGTTTCTCGCGCGCATAAATTATTTATTTCAGTAATCTCAATTCTTTCATTTCGCAGTAATAATTTTCCGTCCTTTCATTCAGGCAGGAAATTGGAAACTGCGCCGTTTCCCGTCACTCTGGGTCTCGCAGATGCAAAATGACATGATGGCGCAAACGTTTCATTACGGGAAAATTTCCTTTTCCATTTCGCACCATAATTTCCTGTCCCCCCCCCCCCCCACACACACAAAACAATGACCGCGCGCGAATATCTTTAATTTCGCGTTCAGAAATGTCTCCAGACACTCCGCGCCGATTCCGTAAATAGACTGAAATATTCAAGGAATCTTTTGTGCTCGATATTCTAATGAGCGATCATAAGTTCAAGATGCATGAAATACCTAACATTCAGTTCTTGAAGTTCAAATAAGGTAGCTCCATAAAGCACTGCAAGAGGGGAATGTTTATATCCATCTCAGTGAATTGTGATTTAGAAAATTAGCTAATATTCCGGCGGCAGCATCAAACACTTAACTTTAATCAATTGAACTTTAATGGAGATTTGTTTTAGTTATCTAAATTCAAGATAAACATAGGGATCTAAGAACATGGGGAAAAACGTAAATATATTTAGCAACTCAAAATAATATTTAACTAATTATAACACGTTTGATAACTACCATTAGTTAATAAAAAATTAAGAGCGTTCCAATATTAAGCCGAAATAAATTATAATCTCTATAAAATTCTAGTAAATACGACAAAATTGACATGTTATAAAAGCTTTAAGGTAACAAGGAACTTTCTATCTCGTTCTTCTTTAATTTTCAATATTTTACTCTATATACATCATCAGCATTGATGTTTATAGGCGGAGTTGAAATATTTAAAAAAGACGTATTTCTCAATGCGTGATAGAACACACTTGGCTGAAATCACTCTTAGGTAAAGACACTTTGAAAGCATTTATTTCTATAGATCATAAAATGAAAGTTTTCCCACTCATTTCACTTATTAGTTTTTCAATAGAGTTGATTTAATATAGATTTTTTTTAAACTGAGATATTTAATTTTTTTTTAGAAAACTCTGTTATATTCCTTTGTTATCGAGTCATACTGACATTTTTAAAAGCAATGTGTATTTTACATGTAAACGTTTTCTTTCGATGCTCGAATCATCTACAAAATTACATGGGAATTCGATGCACGTAGAATTCTTTAATGTTTACTACATAGGAAGTGTGGTATGCTTCCAAGCACATTTACCATCCTAAAAGCCTCAGGTAGTCGAAAAAAATACGAGAACTGAAAAAGAAAATCGGTGAACTCACTGTTGGCTTTTTAGTTTCTCTTTCAGTTCACAATTATCAGCGACATTTCATCCTAAAGAGAACTTATGCATTCCTTGCACGATGAAGCTAACCATATGTTCACGAATCACTGTTTAACTTCTCACAATACAAGTGAATGTTTGTGAACCTCATTTAAATCACCAATAATCTGACTTTGGATTAAAACAACCAATCAACATTTAATGGACGAAACACATTAAGGTTGCTATGTACTAACCCCATTGGATTCGCTCACGTCAATGTTAACCCATGGAGAAAATTTGTCCACGGATTGCCGACTTGGAATCAAAGATTTTTTTTTTTTAATTGCACTCCGTCATAGAGAAAGAGATTTTACATTTGTGTACCCTTTTCGGTTTTTTTAATGCAAATAATATTTTAAAATTTAAATTATTCGGGGAAAAAAATCTGGTATAGTGTGTTTTAAACGCTCATAAATTCCTTCAGTGGACGAAATTTATAAAATGAATCCGGTAGCGCTTTGCAGAAAAGATCAGGCTATCTGACAATACCAATTTTATTGGAGTATCAGCATTTATGTACCTGTAAATAGGTGACAAAAATATTTTAAATAAACAATTTGGGAGCAGCGCTTAACCCCCCCTATAGAGAGAGAACCATTACAATCCCTCAAAACGTCAATCCTAAGGGGGGGAGTGGAATTCTCGAACTGTCAACTGGACTCCTCCCACTACAAGAATCTGCAAGAAGAGGAAAAGGGAAATAAGATTTTTTTCTTAGTACATAGCAGCATTAACAATACTTGGTTAGGCAGCTTAAAGGAGATACGTCCTTCGCAGCTCTCAAACCTACAATAAATATAACATGAAATCCAACTGTTTCCAAAGCTAAAGTACAATTTTCCCTGCTGCCAGTTTCACAAAATACTGCAGTAAAATAAAAAGTAGGAAAATACAGTTACATGGTGTTAAACATTAGTTAAACATTCAGAATAAACATATGATGTACGTCAGTATCAGGGAAGATGCGAGAAATCACCTAACACATAATTATGTCTTGACTTGCTAACTAGCAGCTATGGCACAGCTTGCGAGTGAATTACAAAATAGTTAATAAATATAAAGTATGGGTAAGTAATAGGGGTCTTATTAAAGCTTTAAGGGAATAAGGGACCTTCTATCTCGTTCTTCTGTAATTTTCAATATTTTATTCTATATACACCATGAGTATAAGGAATATTCTTTTCTTCTACACTGATAATACTTAGAATTCCCAAATAAGCATTCCGTAAAGAAATAAAACCTGTTTATCAAAAATTTGTCAAAAATGCTAGAATTTTTCAAAAAGCTCCATGCTTTTTCATTTTCTGATGATATCTTCCCAATTTCTCGGGATTGTTAATTGAAGTGTTTGTCACAAAATTGTGCATAATGCTATGAAATTACAAATATTTTTCAAATTTATAGACCCTAAAATAAAGTAAAAACAAAAAAAAACTAACAGGCAGAATAAAAAAAATATATTAAGACTTAGATTCATACAAAAAAATTAAAAGCATCTTTATATTTATATACCTATAGTAATCTTATAATACAAAATTTAAGGTTTTTAATTAATATACAATACGCATAGGGTATTTTGAAAACATTAGCATTTTTAAAAACTTTTGAAAACAGGTATTATTGCCAAAAATTCCTTATTTTGATTTTTGAGGGTTTTCAATGTAGTAAAATAGAAAATTAATTATTCTGATTTTGTATATAGAGTTAAAATTTTTGAATTAAAAAATTCTAATTTGAAGGTCCCTTGTCCCTTAATAACTGTAATTAAGTACTCTTCATCGGAAAAAGGGATTCACGAGAAGTGTGTTTTCCGAAGTATATTTTTGTTTATACGATTTGTTGGTATACTATCCTTTTAAAGCATTGCTTAATTTTCCTCATGTTATCTTAACTTAAACCACTCAAAATAATATACCCGTGGGTTTTATGAAATTCAAATAATTGGGCTCCAGACGTTTCTCAGCCAACAGAAAGCAGACATGAAATTATATATTACACTGCACACTTTCGGGTTGACTTATAAATGAAGTTCTCTATTAAATGTCCTCACAATGTCTATAACTCAGTTATCCAGGGCCCGATTTTAGTGATATTGATTGCACTACATTTTTTACATACATGGAGCTGTTTTCATCCCCTTTTCTGCGTTAAGTTGCGTACAAAAACGTCAAAGTTTCATTATATACAGGTAACTTAATCATAATTCAACAATATAATTTAACAAAAGATTTATATATATTGAGCAGCAAAGTTTCCAAATATTTTTGTGCGTTATTATTAACTACAAATTTGTGTATGACGAAAATGAAATAATTTCTACAGACCTTTATGACGACTGCATAATATATTTTGAAATAAACAATTTTACTATACCGTCCCCATTTTATTCTGTTTTATCGTATTACCTGATCCTATATTTCTGAAAGATGTACTTATTACAGGTAAAAATTACCATTTGAATACTGGAGTTTTTGGTTCATTTAAGTTTCATAGAAAACCTAATTCTATTGTAATTTAGCTAGTTATCGAAAAAGTATTGGTGAAATATTTAAATCTTACAGAAAAATAAAGTTAATACGAAGACAATAAACGTCTTTACAGGATGAGATAGTGATTTTGTTTATAATAAATATGATGCAGATTTAGGAATCTAAATTTAAATATTAATACATTTCCTAAAAATAATATTATCTAGTTCTAAAAGAAGAAATCGTCTCTGTGATAGGCAAAT
The DNA here is from genome assembly GCA_907164885.2 of Dolomedes plantarius. Taxonomy (NCBI): domain Eukaryota; kingdom Metazoa; phylum Arthropoda; class Arachnida; order Araneae; family Dolomedidae; genus Dolomedes; species Dolomedes plantarius. The sequence goes on from OU015491.1 coordinate 67,802,551, forward strand.
TTCAATTTCTCAGTTCAACAAAAGAATTGTTCTAAGTTAGAGAATCTATAAAAAATTAAACAAGAAATGTTTATATCCTCTAAACAAAATTGTATTTTTATTTCGAAAATCTCTTCTTATCTGCTTTATCTCGGTTTCTCTTTCACTATTTATATAAATATATTGTGCACGTGCATGCAACCAAATAAAAGAGACTAGATAATACTGCGAAAAACCCATTGAATAAAAAAGGCTTCCAATGACAAGCAAGAGAAATTCCCAAATGGCAGCTAAACAATTCTACAAATCTTCAAGTTTCGTTTTTATGTTTGCACTTCCACAGAATTTTTTAGCACCTTTTAGTTTTTCCTCTCTTGTCAGATGTAATAGCTTATTACCCAAGAGGGTGCGATCATACAGTTATCATTTCAAATGTTAGATTAGCACAATTTATAAATTAGTGGAGACAAAATCGTAGGATTACAATACATAAAATGTTTGAGCGACACATTATGGACAGAGGCAAAAATTTTAAAGTTCTCTTGATTGAAGAATACTCTATTAATTGTTCAGACACGATAAATTGGAACTCTTTGGGATTAATTATCAAAAGGAAATGTGTTAAGCTATTAAATGCAAATAAATAATCCAACAGAGATTGATAAAAATAATACGAATATAGACAAAAAACAAACAGAAATCAAGCTCTCTGGGCATCCACGCACCAACGGCAAGATTCTGTATAAGTGCCGTATAAGTGCTGTAATGGGGGGTGGCGCTATAGTAATGTTACAATGACGTAACTTTTAGGATAGAATTGGCTGCTGTTTCGCCATAACCGTCACTTACGGAATTGGGGTGTGTATGCATCTTTTACTTTGCATTAGGATTATTTGTGTGCTTGCATGTACGGTGCGTTGAGCCCATACTGTAAGTTGTGTTTGTCTTTTCATTTTCTTTTTGACTTATTGCTTCCTTGGGGGACTCGGGCCTTGGGATGTCTTTTAGGCTTACCTGCATCCTATTCAGAAAGTTCCCCTTGAGGTAACTGATATGGTTAGGCTCCCTGATGACGAGACCTGTCGGTTACCTCTATGTTGTTTTATGGTTCAAATCCGGCACTTATACAGAATCTTGCCGTTGGTGCGTGGATGCCCAGAGTGCTTGATTTCTGTTTGTTTTTTGTCTATATTCGTATTATTTTTATCTATCTCTGTTGGATTATTTATTTGTTTTTTTTCATTATGGGGATATGAAGCTTCTGCGCTATCCTCTATTGAAAATGTTTTATGTTTTCTTTGCAGGATATGTTTTATGTTTTCTTTGCAGGATATGTTTTATGTTAAAGTGATTTAGCAGTCTATGCTTGAATTTTAATTTTTGTTTATTTCTATTGTTTATATTTTACATTGCTATTAAATGCACTTATATATATATATATTTTTTTTTTACATAGTCAAATATTTTATTAATTAGTATACAATTATAATACCTTATAATAAAAATAAATAAATAAATTTTCATTATTTAGTGTACAATTATTACACCATGGGCAGCTCACATTGTATAGTGGTTAGCGGTGAGGGCTTCCAAGCAGTGGGCTTGTGTTCAAATCCCGAATAAGGCTTAGTCGTTACCGTGTTGTCCCTTCATAGGGAGCAATGCTGGCCCACCTAAATAGGTGCTCCTATAATAAAGCAGCGAGCAAGACATCGCGGCAAATGACAAAAGGCGAATGTCTCCCGACGAAGCTTTGAAAAAAAAATTGTAATACCTTACAACTTATGATACATAAATTTCGTGTTTACAAAATAGATGACAATAAATGCAAATTTGTCGATATGAGAGAATAAATGCGAAAATTGTTTTTTTACTACTTTTCGGCGAAAACTAGGTGATAAAAGGCTTTGTAAGAGAAATTAGGTGATAATAATAATAATTTATTAACATAGTTGCGTAACTAAAACCATCCGCGGTCTTTAACTGAGAAATTTCACTCTCATTCGCATATGCTTCGAATTTCACCTGGACAGTTTGTCCGTACCGGTTTCGAACCGAAAAATCTAACTGTAAAAATCACCCATCAAGTTTTATGGAACAATTTAGTAGATTTTTGAATTTATATTTTTTTGCGAATAGATGCGAAATTTTATCTATTGTACTTTTTGTTGTTGCGAAATTTTGATATATTTCATGCGAAATTTACGTATCCCTACTTATACCATAATTAGTAAACAATTCCTGACAGTTCAAATAAGAAATGAAACAATATTTAGTAACTTTGCACCATCATTTCACATGATAAGTTTTATTTGTCTTTTTAAAATTTCGTTTTTCTTGATTCGATTAATCTTCTAAACTTTTCCTTGTGTTGTTAGTACTATCAAAAAACATATATTGCTTAAAGCAGAAACATATATTGCTAACACACCTATAAATAAAGATAAACAGCATATAAAAGAGGATCGTGTAAGAAGGTGAAAAGAGATGCAGGTTTCCATATTTAGGTAGTTTTTAATTACTAAAGTTAGATAAGTGCATTTTTTATCACGCATTCTATTTTATAATGTAGAGCTGCAGTAGTCCCAGATTCTATTGTTATTGAATTGGTATCAAAATTTATGGAAACGAAACATGAGTAATATTTAAAGAATTTTTTATTTTTTATATTTTAGGTACTCAGTAGCTTAATGAATAGCATTGTTGTCTATATTTTATTCCTACATTGAAATAATTATCCTAGTCAGACACACATGACTTTTGCTTAGATGCAAGGCTATTGAGTTCACTTAAGGTGTAAATAGTTGTCACTTTCAGTTTAGATGCCATCTCTTGTTAATAAAACTTTTATAGTGATTGTCTGATAGCAGCAATCTCTCAGCACTTTATTAAGACTCAACAAGTGGAGTGTTATTTTAAGTCAAAACCAATGATTTAAATATACCAAGTTATTTTACACCAATCGGCTTTTATACCAATCGCAGAAATAGAATTTCGACTTGAGTCTTTTGTACAGAGAAATGTACTTTTGTATACAAAATTGATAGACTTAATAAATGCCTTTTATACGAGTCAAAAGATTATTTTTATCAATACTAACAAATATCTAAAAATCCCTTTTTTTCACTTAATCCCTTTATACCGGGTACCATAGATATTTTCCTCCTATAAATTACAATCGAATATACTTATCACATTTTATACCCCTTCTGTATGCATTTGTAGACAAACATTCGTGTATTTGAAATTTTAAAAAAAAATCGTTCATTCTGGACTCGAACATTTAATATAACAGCATCACTTAAATGTGAAACCAAACTGTCGTAGTGTCTAATTAAAACTGTTTGATGCCTAAGCTCAAGCTTGTTCTATAAATAACCTATCCGTAAAGGTAATTTCTCTGATGTACGACAACTTAAAATATTAAAACTACCTCCGTAAATATTAAAGCCTAACATGAAAGTAAATGCATGGTGGGCTTAATGAAGAAAATTCAAACTTCTGTAAACACAAGTAGAAAGATTCACAGCTGTCTAGAAATTTAATAGATCAAAATTAATAGATCAACAAATGGTTAGATAATAATTGCTGCATTAAAAATTGCTGAAGGAGATTTCATATGAATTAAGTTGTTCTATGGAAAATTATACCATAGATTTTAGTATTCCTAAGTAAAAATATACAAATAAATGCAGTTCCCAATTTTCCTTCAATACTCTACGACACTTTTAATATTCTCGACGGAATTTAATAGGATTTATTTTTAACGTCCTAAACAGGTTTTATTTGTGAAAATCATATGCATTTTTAAAGAGGCTATCTTAACCAATTTATCTATAGAAATCTGAAAAAAAATTGTGTAACTACGAATGGAATGTACAATTATCACACAGCCAAAAAACTTAATGCATTTGTATAAATGTTGGTCTGCTCTGATGCGGCTCTTAAGTGTTTCATTGGTTCTCATACAGAAAATATTATCTTGTTCTGAAATTTATGGCAAAACTACTGCGACATTCTGTTCAGTAAGACATATTGATAAATATTATTTTCGGGAACTATATTGCTTGTTATACCAACAGGTAGAATTCCAACTTCTTTTGTGACAATGGCATCCATCTTCTATGCATAGAAAGAAACCACTAATTTTGGACATTAACTGCTCCAGAACAATTGCTTCTACAATAGATAGACTAAAAACTAATCGCTTTAAGGCTATGAACCCCCCCCCCCCTCGGGGCACTTTTCAACATCCTTTATCAACTATAGAAATTGTCCAGAAACCAAGCTTTCGCCAGAACATATCTTTGACTGGGAATCACATGAACCAAATAATCATGATCCATTTTCATTAAGATGTTAGATATTTAAAGTCTTATCAAAAAATGTCATATGCAAGCAGGATCATTGAATCACCATTATACGAAGTTCTTTACTAAGATTCTGATGTTCTAAATACTAATTAAAAGCTAACACATTGAAAGAAATATTTTAGTTCTGCATTAATAACATAAATGTATTCTTTGTTATCTAAACTGATTTAAATGTGTTAACCTCTTTGATAGCAACTTAAAGCAAAAATGAAAAAATTACAAATCTGAAGATTATAACGACCATAAAATGTTTTATTTTCTATTCGGCATAAAGAAAAAACTTACGCCTTGTTTTATAAAATGAAGTAGTAATATACATATATATATATATATATATATATATATATATATATATATATATATATATATATATATATATATATATATAAAAAAGAGCTCGTCTGTTTGTCCGCTATAGAATCCTAGACTGTTTCACCCATTGGGACCAAATTCGGCTCAGTTAATGTTTAGGACCCGAGAAACTTAACGCAGCAAAAACGAAATTTGGGGCTCTATTAGTATTTTTAATGATTTTTTGTGCCCCTAAGAGGTGCGCGTACCACTTAAATGCGGATACAGCCATTTCAGCACAACACGTTATCAGTGAAATCCCGATGCGCGGGGTGAGAAGAGGGTTGGTAATAACCATGAAGCTACAAAGCTTCATGGTAATAATCTTTGGCCCTGCCTAACTGACTGACTGACTGACAGATAACGCACAGACCAAACCGTTGGACACAAAGAGCTGAAATTTTGCATGGCGATTCTTCTTACAGTTGAGGGGTGCACTGAAAGATTTTTGAAAAATTCTTCTTTGATTTTTTTAAATTTTAATTTTTTTATCTGTTTTTGTAATTTTTTTAAGTTTGCATTTAAAATAATAATCCGAGGTTTATAAAATTTATATCACGTGAAAGATCATAAAAATTCCTTTAAAACGAAATCTTGTTCGAATCTTTACATTCATTTTCTGATTTTTTGTGAATTTTTAAAGATGAATTTTTAGAATTTAATTTATGAAATGCTGATCGCGCGGTTTCTTTTCTTTTTGTGATACTTTAAATTAATTTTGCGTCACGTGCATAACAACGAAATAAATGGACAAAAGAAATATAAAAGAACGGTAAAATATAAAATTTAACCACTAGACTAACTGAGATGGAAGTTTTAAAGAACGCAATTCAAATTAGTATATTTGAACACAACTTGCCTGGCTCTGCTTTGTGTCCTTTGTTATTTGCAGTTTTTCTCATCGCTTGAACCGATTTACAATTTGCTTTTTCTACGGTTTTTGGCCTTGGGAAAAGAAAAAACCGATACGGTTTTTGGCCTGTCAACAATAAAAAACCGAATCACCAAAGTAAGGAAAATAGGATTCATGCGGAATCCCGCCTTTGATTAAATAAAGGGGATAATTCATCTTGCACTCTACGTCTTCGGTGATGTGGAAAAAAGTGCGCCTCTTGGGTGATGTGGAAAAAACTGCGTTTTTAAGGGAAAAATAAATAATAAAGGCAAATGTAAATTATAAAACTTATTTCTAATTGAACAGTGGAACAAACAAATCTAATTAAATCTAATTAAACATTATCTAATAAATATAATTTCACAGTAATCTTATTCAATCCAAACGTGCAAATCATGCAACACTGTGCTATTAATTCTGAATAAAATCAGACGTATAATCAGACGAAGGTCCACAGACTCAAAGTTTCTTTCTTTCTTACTGTTTGTATATCATTTCAGTAGAAACGCGCTAAGCGCATTCTGTCTAGCCAGATGAACATGAAGAGCAAGGGTTGCAGCCTAGTAATTTTTTGATGGAATGTATGAAACATTTTATATCTATATATCTACCCGGGCAACGCCGAGCAATAATGCTAGTATATATATATATATATATATATATATATATATATATATATATATATATATATATATATATATATATATATAAGGTCGTTCGCACTTTATGGAAAAGATTTTGATAGTTAAGTTTTATATATAAACTAGCTGAGTGGCAACCCGATGTGTTGCTTTTCAGATTCAAAATGATGTTTTTTTATTTCTTAAAGATTAAAAACTGTTTAAGGACTTTTACAAATGTATTAGAATTTTTAAAAACGAAATAATTATTTAAAATTCTTTTTATCAAATTTTGGTTTTTGGCTTTTGAAATAATTCTTTCAAATTTCCGTTCTCAAATTTTGCTTTTTAAACAAAAAAGAAGTTCATTGAATTAGAATAAATTCTAAAGATTATAACTGCTCATTTCCTAAAACAAAAATTATTTCTTGTGCTTTAAAATTATTTCTGGATTTCAATTATTAAATAAATGACTCGTTCTCAACTATTTTGGTATTTGGTTATTTTCCTTTTGGCAACATGGCGGAATGTAAACATTACATCTCATGGGACAAAAATTGCTTAAAAAATAGAAAGACAGTTCGGATGAATTCAAAATTGGTGGCGGAAGAATCCTCATCACTTCCTCATTAATTAGAAATAAATTTCACGAATTTCCTGGAATTATTAGTGAGTAAAATAATAAGTCTAAAAATTACGAACTCGGCATTCAAGTTACATTAAGATACAATGGCGACCAATGCGGGAAATTTCAAAAGTGAGTTTTGGAAGTACGCTTTTTTAGAATGATAACATTTTTTCTATTAAATGTATTTGGTATATTTTTGAAGCTGAACATCTATAAAATACCGATAAATCGTAAAATTGACATTAATAGGTGCAGAAAACCGAAATATTTGTCCATCAAAATTGTCGATTTCGTGAAATTCGGAAAACTACTTTGGGGAAAAAGCTTCTTTTGCAGTGAAAAACATTTTTAACTTTTTGAAAATGTGCATATCCTTAAAGATGAAGAGTTGTAGAACACATGGAAATAAAAAAATTGTCGACTGATCGGCGGAACTGGTGGGCAGTTTAATTTTGCATGCATGAAAATAGTGGAAATTTGCGAAACGGAAAGGAGCTGGCCCACCCGGAATGACATCTGTTTCTATTAGCCGTTTCTTTTGAGTTCGGCGGTTTTAATTGAATAATTTAAAAAGTTTAAAGTTTTAAAAGTTGAGGATGGTATCAGTGCACGCGTCTCGTCCGACCGCGTCCATCGGTACCAGTCGCGATATCCTGCTATGCTCGGTTCGCCAGATTAACCTGTCCCCGTGTCTGCTGACTATCTAACAAACTAACATATGGTTACCTTCAGCTGTTATTATATAGATACCATATTTTTTGCGGCGATTTGCTTCTGTCTGATAGCCATGATTCTTGACAATAGCTTTACCTCGAATTTTCCATGAAAGTAAACTTTTTCTTAGTAATGTCATGTCAATTTTACCCTATTCCCCTTGGACCGTTTTCCAAATTCTATTCAGTGTTTTTGGATGCCGTTTTACTAAACCGAAAGCGCAAAAGTCCATTGGAGAGGCATCAAGGGATTTTACAGGTATTTCATTAAATGGGATACACTTTATTCCAGTTTCTGATTATTTCTTTGCAAAATAAGCGGCAGTTGATTTAGACGTGGGACTAGAGGCTTTGTCCATATGAAGGTCAACTTTATCAACGTCTTTTCCATAAAAGGCTGGAATTTCTTCTTCAAAAACTGGTTCTAAAATATTCTGCTGATAGTAGAGTGAATTAATTTTGGTTATACTTGAGACTTTTTTTATTTTTAATTTGCCGTTGTAACAAAATCCTGCTACTATCATGAACTCCTTTGAAAACTTTTCTGTACACTGACGTAGCCATATCGTACGGTCATTCCCGTCAGTTGAGCAATAGAAAATTGATCTTTTTTTATTACAGTCACTTAAATACACCCATGCCCCATCGAGTGTTACCACAAATTTTCATTTTTCAATAGGTAGGTGTTTTTCATATAATTTTCTACATTTTTTTTTTCTTTCAGCAATATGCTTTGGCAAGAGCAGATTAATGTTAGCGTACATGTAAAACATGCACGTCAACAATTCTAATAATTCTTTTATTATATATATTTAAATAGCAGTGTAAAAACTGCGCCGTAAAAGCTATGTTTGTTAAAAAAGGTATACGTTAAAACCATTAAAGATGCCCAAAATAATGTATAGACGACAAGCCTTTTAACAATAACATAAAAGTATTTATTCATTTGAAAAACTAGTTAAAATTAGTTACAAACAACAATGTCAATATCTTCATTTTTCACTAGTAACACTTAGTAGTGTACGCCGGGTTTTCGCATTGAATCAATTTCTTAAACAAACTGTCTATTTCCTATACTGTGATGGACTATCAAAAATGAGTTAAATGTCGAAGTAAAATAAAATACCTTACTTTCAGCAGGCTTAATACAACATCTTGTTATCTTATCAGAAGAGACACAAACTTCTTAATAAAAGCATTGATGACAGAGCAGCTTGATGCTACCTGATAATACCCTCTATCTCACCGATACTCATCTCATATCTTGTCTTCACCTCTCATCTCTTCCTGAAAGTGTCCACGGCTTATATACACGTTTCAAAAGGTGATATTCAAATATAGGGTTGTAACTTCTACGAAATACGCCATCTACTAGAGACTTTTATGTTTAATTATATGACGTACGGCAGTTTGCCAAACATGACGTAATCAAAAGAAACCTGCGTCAGAGATTCGGCTTAGTTATGAATTGAATCGCTTTAACTTGAACAGGCTTAAAATGGAAATGCAAAATATGACGTCAAACTTCGTAAAGGCAAGTAATTAATGGACCTTTAAAGTAATTCTTAGTTCATATTGCTAACAATGAACTTTAGGTTTAAGCATCTTTTTTAACTTTAAATCTTTATGAATGATTTTACTTACAGTGCCAAAAGACATTCCTAGTTTCGATGCAATGGATCTTTGAGTCCGCGGATTTCTTAGGTGGATTTTCTTTTAGGATCAGAGACTTCAATTTCTTGATAATTACCTGCGTCCAATGAGTTGTAGGATGGGGTTTCGCGGTCTTGTTTTCACTTTTACTTTCAGTTAGACTTTTTTTCTTCCAAATTTAATATATTATAAATACCTTTTTTGAAATGCCATAACCGCGATTTTTGCACCGCTTTATAATTTGTTGATATGAATATTACTCCTTGGGAAGTGCAGTTACGTACCTTCGAGCCATCCATCAATTTTAGGAGTCATTGTCAAAATAAATCTTTTATTTTACATTCCAATCAAAACAAAACAGTATCAGTCGATTATTGTGAAGTTGCCAAATTTTATCTCAAAATGCAAAGTACAAAAATGAATTACAAAATCGTTTTCATAAAGTGCGAATGACCTTCTGTATATATATATATATATATATATATATATATATATATATATATATATATATATATAAATAAACATACATATATATATATATAAATATATATATATATATATATATATATATAAATAAACATATATATATATATATATATATATATATATATATATATATATATATATATATATATATATATATATATATATTTATACAGAAGGTCATTCGCACTTTATGGAAACGATTTTGTAATTCATTTTTTGTGTGTGTGTGTGTGTGTTTCTGTGTGTGTGTGTATATATAAACAAGGTAATGAGTACATAAATATATTTTAAATATACATAAAATTTACAAAGAAATTTGTTACTATCTTGAAAATATTGCAATGGAATGATAAATTATATACACACAATTCATTCTATCAAAATCTCTTATGCAATTTATAACAAATCTGTTCAAAAAGTTTATTTCATTATAAATTCCTCATTTCCAAAAACTGTATCACTGAGAAACAAAATTCCGCTGACATGTCCCCCGTTCAAGATTTTTCTTTTGATAAATCAATATTAACCTGCTCGTCACGTAAAATTAAGCATTTGATTACTTTAAAATTCTGCTCCAGTTTTTGGCCTACACTGAAAGGAATCACGCGATCTAGTGAAGCAACTCTTTCTATCCTGGAGAAGCGTGTGACGTTTTGACATGTTGCTCAAAACTAAACTGAGTACTCGATAACATGTGATGTCAAAACTTTTCAAACACGTCAATGGTTCTGAAGAGCTATATAAAGATCTGTCATATTACGATCTTTGTTATTAAAAAAAACTTTTGATATAAAAGTTTTCTTAAGGTTGGATTTAGGGACGGATTCCGGATTTTTGTAATCTTATATAAACGCAAAGCTCTGACACTTTCATGAAGTAAAAACCTCATACTATTTATATTAATGTAGTGAAAATAAGGTCTCATTTTTAATTTCAGGAATTTGGAAATCTGTCGAAAGTAGATTTTACTACGCTATTATAGAGGGAATAAAATGTGATTAGCTGAGCAAAGCTCTGACACTTTCATGAAGTAAAAACCTCATACTATTTATATTAATGTAGTGAAAATAAGGTCTCATTTTTAATTTCAGGAATTTGGAAATCTGTCGAAAGTAGATTTTACTACGCTATTATAGAGGGAATAAAATGTGATTAGCTGAGCAAAGCTCTGACACTTTCATGAAGTAAAAACCTCATACTATTTATATTAATGTAGTGAAAATAAGGTCTCATTTTTAATTTCAGGAATTTGGAAATCTGTCGAAAGTAGATTTTACTACGCTATTATAGAGGGAATAAAATGTGATTAGCTGAGCAAAGCTCTGACACTCTCATGAAGTAAAAACCTCATACTATTTATATTAATTTAGTGAAAATAAGGTCTCATTTTTAATTTCAGGAATTTGGAAATCTGTCGAAAGTAGATTTTACTACGCTATTATAGAGGGAATAAAATGTGATTAGCTGAGCAAAGCTCTGACACTTTCATGAAGTAAAAACCTCATCCTATTTATATTAATGCAGTGAAAATGAGGTCTCATTTTTAATTTCAGGAATTTGGCAACCTGTCGAAAGTAGATTTTACTAGGCTATTAAAGAGGGAATAAAATGTGATTAGCTGAGAAATCACCATCAAACGTAAAATAAATCATGTTAATTCTCAGCGGCTACATTAATGATATTTGTTCAAATACTTGATTTTTCGACATTACTGAAATTTTTAGTAAAATATTTTATTATGAAATGAATGCTTGATTTACACTTCTGTGAATATTGTATCTATAAATGAAAAAATAATTATTAGTAAAATGATCACTTTCGACATTTGTCATTGTAATATGTACAAACAAAAAATATTTAATTATAAAAAGATCACTTAATTTCAACTTTTATCATTATTGTATCTATAAACTAAAAAATATTTAATTATGAAATGAAAACTTAATTTCAACTTTTGTCATTATTGTATCTATAAACGAAAAAATATTTAATTATAAAATAAAAACTTAATTTCAACTTTTGTTCTTATTGTATCTATAAACGAAAAAATATTTAATTATAAAATGAAAACTTCTTTCATTATTGTATCTATAAACTCGTAAATAATTTCAACTTTTGTCATTATTGTATCTATAAACAAAAAAATATTTAATTATAAAAGGCAAACTTAATTTCAACTTTTGTCCTTATTGTACCTGTAAACTAAACAACATTTTACTATAAATAATACTTAATTTCATCTTTTGTCATTATTGTATCTATAAACTGAAAAATATTTAATTATGAAAGGAATATTTAATTTCAAGTTTTGCCACTATTGTATCTATGAAATAAAAAAATATTTAATTATAAAAGGAACACTCAATTTTATCTTTTGTTGTTATTGTATCATCTAAAAAAGAATTTTTCTCTCCGTATTGTTTAGTTTTCTTTATCGAAATAAAAAACGACAAATATATATTTTGGTGTTTCAAGGGAGAAAAAAGAATGAACTGGAAAATGAATAGATATAAATATAAGATTCCAAATAAGATTCTTTTATTCGAATATATCTGTATGAAAAAAAACATCACTCCCTCTCTGAAACAAACTAATATATACATTATAAAATATAAGGTTTAAGTTCATGTTATAGTAAAAACAAGGACAAGAAAGAGATCACAATAGACTCAGAATATTCCATAATTTGAAAAACAAATTTCACTATTCTGAATACAAATGTCTAAGATATATACATATACTTAAATACGTCAGTGGGTAATTATTCAGTCATTTCTGCACACGATATTCTATCAAAATATTCTTTTACCTTTTTCAATAGAATAGAATGGATTATCTATTGAATTTAATGGTTATAAGAAAAAAATGGTATAATCTGTAAATCTCCATGAAACAAAAATGTCCCAGTATAGAAAAAGAGCTACATTGAACTTGGTTTGGTTGAGAGTGCTACGGTCAGTTTTTACTACACGGGGACTAATTGGAACTACAATTTGAAGCCGATTCCGAACGGCTGCAAACATACATGCCAATAATGGGACTCGGACCCACAGACTCTGGAATCGAAAGCCAGCGACCTAGTCATTAGGTCATCGTCCGGCCCAGCTGTTTTAGGAATTTGATGTATCAATAAAATTTATTCTCTCGTGAAATGCGTAATGCTTCCTTAATATTTATTGATAGAGATGATACATTCCCTTTGTTAAGGTTATGATTAAAAAAAGCGCTTCATACAATTGATCTTAATTTGAGACTTTTTCTCTTGTCTTACGCAAAACTACAGGTATAATAGATAAACAAACAAATAGTTAGGCCTACTTGAGAACTGATGAAATTAATTAACAATATTGACAAAATTATTAAACAAATTTTTATTCATTTATTTATTTATTTTCACGTTTTGTATTTTTTTTAGTTTTGAATTTTTTTTACTGACATCTAAATGTTATTTAATTTTATGCTTTGGGTAATTCCGTCAACTTATTTATACATTAGATAAATAAAGATATTTTGAAACGCGTTATACTCACTATGATATTTGCCCGTTTTAGATCAGTAGCCTTGATGTTATTAAGTCACTAGATGTATTACCCGGCTTCGCTCGGGATTCAGTTTCTGTTATTATTTTTTTCAATGATTAGCCTCATGTTATGATATTGTACAGTTTTCGCTAAAATTCTTTTGCGGTAGCAAATAGCATTAGTTTGTTGTCGTTGCTGTCGTTGTTCATCGCCTTCCTTCCCTTTCGATGTTGAAGCTCGAAGACAATCGTATGTTCGACGCGTTAAAAGTTTCTTCATCAGTCTCACTGCTTCGGATCACTACAATTCGAATTCTGTTACCTTCGAGCTCTTGGGAATGTTTTTTCTTCAGATTCTTGTGTTTTTCTTCAGATTCTTGTCTCTAACTGCATTTCGAATTCTGTTGACTTCGCGCTCTTCTGTTTTTTTTTTCATCCCATTGCTCATTTATCAACAATCTTTGACATTTTCCTCTTACTTCTGCAGAATTAAAAGTTGCTCTCCTCTTTTTGGGCATTTTAGAGCATTAATTTACAGCTAGTCAATAACGTTTGAATGGATTTATTATTATAGAAAAATAATCAATAATGTTTGAATGGATTGAGATCACATTCAATATTAAAACACAGCAAATCTGTTAATTATTATAGAAAAAGTATGTACACGTATTTCATGCTCGGAATTCTCTCTGAAAATCTAAATCGTCTGCTACGTTTTAATGCCACTTTCAGACTTTCTATCAGAAAATCCTAATGCAAAGTAATCCTAATGCAAAGTAATCGGTGCCTACACACCCCAATTCCGTAAGTGACGGTTATAGAACTGGCTGCTGTTTCGCCATAACCGTCACTTACGGAATTGGGGTGTGTAGGCACCTATTACTTTGCATTAGGATTTTTGTGTGCTTGCTTGTAAGGTGCGTTGAGCCCATACAGTAAGTTGTGTTTGTCTTTTCATTTTCTTCTTGACTAATTGCTTCTTTGGGGGACTCGGGGCCTTGGGATGTCTTTTGGGCTTACCTGATTCCTATTCAGAAAGTTCCCCTTGAGGTAATTGACATGGTTAGGCTCCCTGATGACGAGACCTGTCGATTACCTCTGTCGTTTTATGGTTCAGTTCCGGCACTTATACAGAATCTTGCCGTTGGTGCGTGGATGCCCAGAGTGCTTGATTTCTGTTTGTTTTTTGTCTATTTTAGTATAATTTTTTTATCTATATCTGTTGGATTATTTATTTGTTTTTTCATTATGGGGATATGAAGCTTCTGCGCTATCCTTTATTGAAAATGTTTTCTTTGCAGGATATGATTTATGTTATAGTGATTTAGCAGTCTATGCTTGAATTTTAATTTTGTTTATTTCTATTGTTTACTTTTTAAATTATAATATACACGCATTTCATGATCGTAATTCTTTCTCAAAACTAAATCATCTGCTATGTTTCAATGTCACTTCAGTTATATAAATCATCTCGTCAAGGCTAAACGCACGTGTTTCTAGCTAAGTCAACGTGTCCTGCAGTATATTTGAGTTTGAACAGGTAGCTTGGGGTAGTTTCAATTCATGAAATGGATAGATAACACATTCATTGAAAATGAATGACTTTCCATCCTTAATGAAATGTTACAATGGCTTTGAACAAAAATATCCGGGGAAATTTGGCGATTATTTTTTTGGCGATTTTCAATATCTGTTGATACTTCTAACATAATTCTGGAATGGAACGTCGTAGCGGAATGAAAATAGTCTATAACCATCGCGCAAGTTCAAGCATTAACTTGACCAAGTTTCATCGCAATCGGATGAACGGTACGGCAGCGCATAAAATTCGAACAAACAAACAAACAAACAAACATTCATTTTTATATATAGAGATAAGAACTTAGTTGATCTCTAACTTAAGAAATGGTATTTAAACCTTATACATAAGATTAACAAAGCGTATCTTTTTCTTAAGCTATTGTACGTCTACTGCTAAGTTTACTAGAATATATTAAACATCCCAGCAAAAAGCATATATCGATTTAAAAAACATTTGGGGAAAAAATAAAATGACATGCAGAAAATCCTGAAATATCATCTATTATCGATTTACTGTCTATTAAGATGATGACCTATTGATATCATTAACAAATAACAAATAATTTTTCTACCTATTTCTACTTTTCAACATTTTTTGCATTTTTTATTTAGAAAATTGATGGTTGTATAAGTTAAAATTTCGCTAAAACTATATTCCATAGCAGAATAAAATGATTATTTCAGACACTGCTTTTAAAAAATCAATACTCTTTTGACCTCGGAGAATGAAAAAAAAATTTTTTTCAGAATCATTT
The DNA here is from genome assembly GCA_907164885.2 of Dolomedes plantarius. Lineage (NCBI taxonomy): Eukaryota > Metazoa > Arthropoda > Arachnida > Araneae > Dolomedidae > Dolomedes > Dolomedes plantarius. The sequence goes on from OU015491.1 coordinate 67,818,105, forward strand.
TCTGGGAAACTAAGTATTTTACATAAAATGACTTTGGAAATGTTATTTTTATTGATTCGACTGTGCTTTGATGAACGGGAATGTTTCGCCAAATTCAAAAATTTGTTATGCCAAAAAGGAGAGCTATTTCCCATTTTTCTGATGATGTTTTGTAAACAAAGCGATTTGTAGTCAGAAAATACTGGGAATAAAGAAAGCTATTTTTCCATATAAATAAAAGTTTCAACTCGGTAGTTTCTACGAAATGGTTGATTTTTTTAATAATTAATCTTATCACTCATAAGAGAATTAGACCACGTTACTAAGACAACTAACTACATTTCCTTCAGTTCAGAGAACTCCACCTAGTTCTACATAAGTTGAGGTTGAAAGGAATTATTATTATAACGACTGTAGTAGTAATCATAGTAAATATTATAATATTTGCATAATTAATTAAAATTATTAAAAGACTAATTATTCAGAAAATTTCTAAAGAGGAATAAATGCAATGTAATCCTTCTGACAAACTAGTATTATTGTTTAATTAAAATTTAACATGGCGCCCACGTCGTGTAGAGATTAGATTCGTAAATTTTGCAGTAAATTCGGGTTCGATTCCTGAAGAAAGCTCGGACGTTCATATGCTGACCTCTCATAGGAAATGATGTTGGTTCACACATATGGTCCTCCTATAATAAATTAGCCTATAAAACCGTGGTATGGATTTATAGGCGTCAGAAAAGGACGTCAGAAAAAATAGTGAGGCATACGTTGAATATATATATATATATATATATATATATATATATATATATATATATATATATATATAAGACAAAGTTGAAAGTGAAAAACCAGTATATGCCTAAAACTACTGCAGCCAGGAACTAAAGACATGAAGAGATAAGTGAAAAATAGGTTCTTGACAGCATCTCTTAATCAACTGTGCCGATACTGTCTAAAAACCAATGGATTGTTTCTGATAAGTATGATCTGAGCAATAAACATACTTAGACACCGCACAATCCATAAGACACAGAAGAAGTGAATAAACAGTTGCTTAAAGATAGAACACCAATCCGGCGCCAGACAAAGTGGAAGTTAAGTAAAGGAAACCGCAAGAACACTGACGTCACAAATCTTGCAATCACGGAGCAAATGGAAACACAGAAGTAGACTTACTAAGGATACTGTGTTATAAGACAATATTAACTAAGTTAACTTAGACATTTATTATGACTAAGAGTTATTATTATTATTTATTATTTATTATTTTTATTACACTAGTTATTATTTATTATTTCTTATTAGTTATTTACTTTAATTAAACTTTTAGTTTAGTATTACTAATTATTAGCGTCAGAACATGCTGTTCAGTAAATCTAAAACAACCAATTATGTGCTTGGAAAGACTATCAGAATAATCATTACGTTTTAGCACTACTAACAATTCTATAATATGATTATACCTATTGTCCTTAGAACAAAGCCTATTTCTTCTTACTAGATGATTTATAATAATATTATTAAATGCAGATTTGTGTAAGCATGTTGAGTAATTTTGAAATTTTACAATATTAATGTCATAAGCTGATATTTTGTCATATAGATCAAAAGTAAAATTGCAATAAGAATTTATTTTTATGTTTATATCTAAAAAGTTTACATTAAGTTTATTTTGGCTACTTTGTATTAGTTCCAGATTAAGTGGGTAAAAATTTTAGGCTATATTATTATTACTTTCATTAATTAGAATTATGTCATCAATATATCAAAATATTGTGTAACTGCTATTATCAATATTATTATTATTATCAACTTCAAAAAAATGTAAGTTTAAATTAGCTAGTAAACTTGAAGCATTACCACCTTGTGGTATACCTTTAACCTGTAAGTAAATAATATTATTGTGTACTATATAATTATGTTTAGTTACAAAATCATATATATATATATATATATATATATACCAGTGGCGCAACAGTCCATTGTGGACCAAGGCCGATGGTCCCCATCTATGCTTTCTTGACCGTGGGCTTGGCACACTACAGCATATGTATCGGGCAGGCCACGGATCAGCCTGCCACGGATCCCCCATAGCTAGTTCCCAAGCATGCTTGGTCCTCATTTTATAGACCCACTCAAGAGAGGAAAGGCTGGGTCAATCTTTCCCAGTCGCAGGGTCGAACACTGGACCTGTCATGTAGCAGCTTGAAGCTTATAACCACTTTGCTACCGGGCGTCATATATATATATATATATATATATATATATATATATATATATATATATATATATATATATATATATATATATATATATATATATATATATATATATATATATATATATATATATATATATATATATATATATATATATATATATATATATATATATATATATATATATATATATATATATAGATATACACTCATGGACAAAAAAATTAGCGTACCAAGAAGGAGTCGTCAAAATGAAGCGAACTTTTACATACGTAATGACTACTTTGTATAAGTAAATGATAAGAAAGTACATGATAAGAAAATGATAAGTCTTTGATATAAGTAAATGATAAGAAAATCAAAGAAAAAGGATAATTTATTTCAGAGAAAAAGGCAAAAGAACGGAGGATTTAATACTCCGTTGGACCCCCTCTAGCGCGAATGCATGATGCGATACGATCGGGCATTGAGTCATACAAGTTCTGTATGATGTCTTGAGACATTTCGTTCCATATTTGCTGTAACCTTGCCTCTAGTTCGTTCAAACTCGTGGGATGCCCAACTCGTCGTCCCAAATGATCCCAGATATGCTCGATTGGAGACAAATCTGGGGATCGGGCAGACCAAGGAAGGGTAGTAACAGTGCGGAGACAGTCTTGTGACATTCTTGCCGTATGAGGCCGAGTATTGTCTTGTTGAAAAATGGCTCCTGGGAGCCGTTGCATGAGTGGCAACACATGTGGTTGCAGGATTTCAAGAACATACCGCTGGGCTATCATGGTGCCATGGAACAATACTAGGGGTGACCGTGTATTGTAGGCAATGGCACCCCATACCATCACACCAGCTGTGGGAGCGATGTGTCGCTGTACAGCAAAGGCAGGATTGAAGCGTTCACCACGGGCTCTCCACACACGAACACGATTGTCATCACTTCCGAGATTGAATCTGGATTCGTCGCTAAAGACGACCTGGTTCCATTCCGCTGCAGTCCAGTTTCCTCGTGCGCGGCAAAACTCCAAACGGAGGCGTCGACGGGTGGGCGTCAAGGGCAGCACACGTAATGGGCGCCGCGATACCAACTTTCCTTCAGCCAGGTGCCTTCATATGGTTCGAGAAGACACAGAGGCCCCTAGCGAAGGTGCTACCTGTGCCTGGATGGCGGCCGATGAAGCAGTTGACTGTACGCATGCATTTCTTACGATGTGGCGGTCTCTCTGGTCTGTCGAGGGTCATCCTGAGCCCGGTATTTCGAACTTTGGTGGAGTTTCGAACTTTGCAGCCCAAAAGGGCAACATATCTTGGACTTTGATGAACATTCCTGGTGACATGTTACGCCTGGTCGTTGAGAACGTAGTGTTCAGGATGCAGTGAGTCGTACACCAGGACTGCGGTCACATTGAAGGAAGGAGAAGTGAATTTGCTGCATAAAGTGGTGTTGCAGTGAAATTTCTTTGTTATTCATTTGGCTGCTTATAACTTTTTTGGTATTCATCTCTTATCTTTATAGCCCAAAATACTTGCGCTGCTGGCGACTGCATAGTCGTGAATTTTCATTTTGATGTTTTACTTGCCTTTTATGAGAATTCTCGGGTGCGCCGACAACAAAAGTGCCATACCTCTCCATATCGGTGACTTTTGGAACTATTTTTTTTTTCACGGAAACTCTTTCCCATGTTGTGTACTTCTATCAATTTTAGTGGAATTCCGGCTGATACAGTGCGCTTCAGATACCTCTGAGTAGTGTCAGATAAAAAAAAATCACCCTGTATATATATATATATAATCATATTTATACATTCGAATGTATATAATTTAATTGCAAAATATTATTAAGCTATGCCAACATAAAAAACTTCTGTAAAAATCTTAAAATTATAGGAAAACTCGTGCACAGAATTAAGTAGAAGCAAGAGTTCGTCCGACAAAATACACTTAAATTTTCCCAGGGAGTATATAACACTGTTGACGAATTTAGTTCCCGGGGAAATTTTCTAACTTAGATCTTTCGCCTAAGAGGGTAGGCTTGTTTATGCTTGATGTTTCATTGAGGTAGGATTGAAACAAGGGAGTATGCTAAAATCCTAGAAGTGCTTCGCTGGGATTCCCAAAGAAATAACATGGTATAACATTTGTACGTGGTACCTTTAATTAAGGGAGACAGTCATATGGTGAGGACAATTATACCAATTTAAAAAACTGCAGCATGTAATAGGAAGATAATTTAAAACAGGTGGAATTTTTTAAGTGGATTGAAAAGAAAAATTAAAAGCTATGTATGTTGCATGCGTAAATAACTTCTGTAATAATGCTAGTAGATGGGACGATAAGCAACATTAAATTCATTTCTTCTTGTTCCATCATTATAAGTATTTTTCCTCCAAATTTCTCATTGATGCTCTCTGCCCATTAAGGAAAATATGTCATGCATTACAACACACTTAGACTTTACTAAAGGAATAAATAAATAAATTGTAAAAATAGTGCGTGGGAATATGATTCTACTATGTTCTTACTTAGACTCAGCAGTTTTGCAAACTATAAAAGGCTACCTTGTAAGAGATTTAAAGGCTTACTTCATATATATATATATATATATATATACACACAGAAGGTCGTTCGCACTTTATGGAAACAATTTTATAATTTATTTTTGTCGTTTGCATTTTGAGATAAAACTTTGGCAACTTCTGAATAATCGTCTGATACTGTTTTATTTTTATTTCAATGTAAAATAAAAGATTTAATTTGAAAATGGCTCGAAGGTTACGTAACTGCGCTTTCCGAGAAGAAATATTCCTATCAACAAATTATAAAGAGGTGTAAAAATCGTAGTTATGGCATTTCAAAATAAATGTATTTATAATATATTAAATTTGAAAGAAAAAAAAAAGTCTAACTGAAAGTAAAAATGAAATCCCAACCGAGAAACCTCATCCTAAGTCTGTTCGAATGCAGGTTAACCCTTACGTCGGCTTATCGGTCTAGGAGACTGCTGTTGCACCTGTTCTGAAGGATGGTTTGGTGTTGGTGGGGGTGATCAGACTGTTGGGGGTTTGTGAGTTCTTCAGTCGGGTCTTGACCTTCAAGTACAACACATCGGAGATTTCCGCCCGCTCGTACCTTGTCGGTAAGTTTAATCTTTGTAAAACATAGTCAGTCTTTTGGACCGATGAGCCCTGAACTAATTTAAATTTTTGCCGTCTGTATGACTGATAGGCCTTGAACCGTATTAATTATCTGTCAGTCTGCATGCATTCTATTTCCATGATCTTTGTGTTATTGTTGTAGCTAGCATGGCTGGGAGAATTCCTCCTGTTTCACAACGAACCAGACATTTTGTCCCTCTCGCACTATCACAGATTTTTGTTGAATAATCTATTTTTTAGTTGGGTGCATTAGTGCGCATTTCTGCCTTACGATGGTGAATCAGCTCCATGTGCGACCTTCGATCGGAGGCCAGCGTGAACGGCTCCATTTCGGTGTAAGTGAGATTGTCAATATGTGCTTCGGCTTGCTGTGAGATTCATCCTGGATCAGTTTCAACGTGTGGGCGTCCAAGTCCGGTGTTTCTTCAAAAATTGTGTATTTTCCTTTTCAGAAATCTTGTGCCGGAATGTGTATACTTACGATTTGTGTTCCCCATTGCTTCGTGTGATCACCATTTAAATTCTTCGCGAGTGTCATCATGTAAAAAGTGCGTAATCCCCACCATTTAAAAATCATCAGTGAAAGTATTAGGTCATCGAAATTGTGTGCATAACAGAAAAATGTGTTCGCGATACAACTTCGTTCCAGCAGTTCAACGCAATAGTGCCTTCTTAAAATGTTACCTAAAGGAAAGGTTCTACAACTTCCGAAAAAGAAAAAAAAAATTCTTTTAAAGTGCTCTTTCATAGTGTTCCAATTGGGATACTGTGTACTGGGACTAACTAAGCCAAGAACTTCACCAAGATAAATTCAGAACCGAGCTACAAATGTTAAAATTATGAAGATATGTAATGGTGAAAATTAATAAGGATAATGGTAAGGAGTGTGAATAACCACTTCAATTGGTAAGCTAAAATTTACGAATTATTGTTAAGGGTGAAAAATTTTAATATTAATAGATACTGATAAAAATTTATTATAAATGTGTTTCGGTGAAAGTATTTTCAAATTATTGATTTAATTAAGTACCTATGATAAAAAATAAATCGATAAAAAGTAAAACGAAAGTAAGAATCATTGGTTTAAAACGTGTATTTTGTTTTTGATTTTAAAATGTTTCATTTTGATTTGCATTTTGATGGAATTTTAAGAGTATATTGTTTCATATTATAAGATATTTGAATTTAAAGAAATTTTTGAGACTTATATGTGATAAATTTATTATAAGTGTGTGTTTTTAGTGTAATTTTATAATATTTCCATGTTCTTTTTCTGATAATGAATATTTTATTGTTTTAAGATAATTAATGATCCTTGGTTACGTTAAACTGAAATATTAAATGAGTAAAGTAATGTTACAAGTATCTAATTTAGCACGCAGTTCTGAATCGTCGCGGAGAAAAAAAAAATAACGTAAATCATTTCCGTTTTCGAGCGCCGTTGTATTACATTTCGAAGGTCGCCTCCGCAATAAATTTGAATGCTCAGCATTAGTTTTGTAAACACGATCACGAAAAGAGCCAAACTTGTTTTGATTCATTTGACCTAGAAATTTTGCGACTTTTAAATTTAAACATATGATGCCTGTGGTTTTGGTTTTGGAAAATATCTGCAGGGATAACATAGTAATTTTCAGACATCAAGAAAATTTTATAATTTAAGTACTTTGACATATTCCATTTGATGTTGAGACCTCGTAAATTGTTCTACGAATTTAAGTAAAGGAGATTTCTGGAGGTTCAGTCGAAAGTTAAAATTCGTGTTACGATTTTCATATAAACGGAACGTCTTTATAACATGACTTAGGGTGCCAAAAAAACCACAATTGGATAATTGAAAAAACCATTGTATGTTATATTTGGTTCATCCGCCCCAGAAAATTCTCGAAATAGAAATAATGAAGAAAAATAAATAAATAGAAGAGAGAATATTATAATGAGAAATATGTTTTAAGATATTAAATACGAACGATGAATATTCGGGAACTTTACAGCGAGGATTCATACCGAAATGTGATATAAGAAAAGAAAAATTAATTTTGGTTTATCGATTTCATGATTAACTTAATAAAACTGAGATGGGTATTGGTAAAAGAATTTTGATTATTTGTGTCAATTGATAGAATAATAGTTTCGAAATTGAAATTTGGACGTTAACATTAAATTATGACAATTGATACAGAATATTGAGATATTATTATTAGTATTAGAAATATTTTATTATTGTGTGTTTAATACTTTCATATGTTGTGTATAAAATTGATAGACCAAACTTTCACACTAAACGAGATTCTGAAATTGTCCATGCTTGCAGATTGAGATATTATAATGCACCAGAGAACTTAAAACTACACCACGAATAATGACAAACATTAGATCCATTTTTCTTTCTTTTCTATGTGATGCTTAACATCATTATATTTTTTTTAAATTGATATAATTAATTATGTGTTGTCCTACTAAAGATATAAAACAAACAAAAAAAAAAAAAAAAAACTGTCTAACTTAAACTTTCTTCTTAAGAATACTATTATATGTGAATTTTTTGGATCTCAATTTAAACACCGGCTATGACAACTCTACTTCTTTAACCTTTCAGTAAATTTCCTATTTCTTGAAAAACACTTTCCTATCACCCACCTCTACAAGCGCGTTGGATGTCGTCCCAACTGTTTAAGATCTTTTTTAATTTTTTTACTATTTGTTTTTAATTCAACAACTCAGTCACTTAAAGTGCTGAAGACTATATGCTTGAGTAATGATTAAAACAGGGCTGGGATGGCCACTCCTTTTGTCCTCCCATTTCTATATATTATACTCCCACAGGTATGACAACTGCACCTTTTCCTTTTTCTCCATCTTTGTACTATACAAGATGCTGTTTTTCAACGCAGTCATATTCTGTCGGAGATTTACGGTTAGTCCACTGTAAGGCTAAAAGACTCTTCCTCCTTATTAGTCAGAAAACAATATGGAGAAAGAAAACCCACTTGTTACACAAACATAAACACAACCCTCACTGCTTAGAGGTAGAATTAAAGAATTTGAGACTAAGAGTTGGGGAACACACATACAACAAGGTACCTTCAAAACAAGGAAATGGATCCACATAAACTTATAATAAATATACAAAAATGAATAGTAGATAAATAATTTGAAATTAAAGTGAAAAGTATTGAGAATAAATAAATAAAGTTAGAATAAATATGAATAAGTATAATTAAAGAATATTGAATAGAATTTTGGAATGAAGAAATATTATCGAAATAAAATGAATATAAGAAATGATGAAATGAGAATAATAAGAAATATAAAAGATATTAAAAAGAGATTTTTGTTAATAATAAGTAATATTGAAATAAAGGAGATAATGGATATTAAGAAAAAATAATGAGATAAATAAAGATACGAAAACTAGATAATGAGTGATATGTTTTGTAATTTTTATTTACAATTGATATATTTGAAGTGTAATTTTATTAAATCTTGTGATTTTTATTGAAAGTGTGATTTTTATTATAAACTGTGATTTTTATTATGTAACTAAAGAACTAATTTTCTTTATATGTAAACAAGTCGAGATAATGTGATGTTTATGCATTCTACGTTTGTGAAGCAGAAATGACACAGCACTAAAAAGACTGTGATTTTTTTTAATTGGTGTTTTTTTCCTCAACATACTAATGACTGTGAAAGGACTAAAAATGTTGCACAGATAAATCATTACAAGATAAATAAATAAAATTTTTTTTGGACTCACTCCATAGTAGTGAACATTGAGGAAGAATTTTTGAATTTTTCATCCCGTTATCAAAGTCAACTTCATTTACTTAATTTTTGTTTTTTTTTTATATTTTTATTACTATGTTTTGTTATTCTGTATTATTCAAATCGAGATGATGGTAGATATTGTATTAAATGTATGTTTCCAGTGAAAATTTTTGGTAGTTTACAAATTTTGGTTATGTTAATTGATTTTTTTTTTCTGAGATTGTGTTGTGTGGGGACTGCAGCTTTGCTCAACATTGTTTTCAGTTGATGATAGGTGCATTTTAAAAATTTAATTTTTTTTTCACAGCAACAATATAAGAAATTTACATAATTTACAATTTTCTATAGTTGATCATTAATTACTATAATTTTTTTGCTTTTATTGTGTTCATAAATTAGTAAATCATTAGGGTATTTTTGTGTATTCAATTTTGAAATGTGCCATGTTTTGCCATGTGATCATCATACTAAATTAACTTAAAACATATGTTCCTTTTCAAACTTTTCCAAATTTGTGGTCGACGCCCATTTTCCTCACATGGTCGGGTGAGTCTGTCCTCCAATGCAGGCATTGTTGGTCAGCCTCTTCTCGGACGGGGGGGATATTCTATAACATTAAAAACCCCATACCATTTTAAAATCTAACATTATTCTAAATTCCCTTGGGCGTACGAGCTAAATTTCGCTTTTGATTCTAAACTCTAATAACCTCGAGAGAAAATATTAAATGGCTTCCTTTTTCAAAAATGCGCGGCGTCCCCCATATTTTAGATAAGCTCTGCGCAGATTACATAAAACCACATGTGACTTATCGACAACAGCAAATCCCTAATCGCTATGATGATCACATGACAAAGTTTATATAAACCACATGAACGGAAACATGTACGCTTTTTTGATTTTGTAATTGTCTTGGAAAGACGTATTCTCCGTCTAATAAAATTTAATGCCGTAACTTGCCGCGTCGTTTATTCGAGCCACGACTACTCTTCATTCCCAGTGATGTGCTGGACGCCCATTCTTTCCTTGGGTTGTCCAGTATGTTACATATATATATATATATATATATATATATATATATATATATATATATATATATATATGAATATATATATATATATGTATATATATATATATTTATATATATATACATATATATATATATATACACACACACACATATATATATATATATATATATATATATCTATATCTATAAAGGAAGAAGTCCTGACTTATATATACATATATACATACACGTATCAACGCCCAGCAAAAACTATTGGAGATACAGATATCAAATTTTAGGAGCTTATTACTTTTGTGCTGAAGGCGTCATTTAAGAAGCGATTTTTCAAAAATCGCCCCCCAAAGGGGGGAGGGGGGAAAACGTGTTTTTTACATATTCTTTCGTGTCTCAAAGAAGGAAATTGATGCCCATAAGATTCTTACTTTAAAATGTAAGGAACACGAATACCTTAAATCCAATTTCAGGATTTTTTTAAAATTTGGCCCCAGGGGACGGGGAGGGGGGGCTTAACGTGTTTTTCACGTATTCCTCCATATCTCAAAGAAAGAAACAGATATCCATAATATTCTTGCTTTAAAATATAAGGAACACGAATACATTAAAACCAATTTCAGGATTTTCAAAATTCAGCCCCATTGGGGGGGGGGAGGGCAAAACGTATTTTTTACATATTACCTCATATCTCAAAGAAAGAAACAGATATCCATAAGATTCTTGCTTTAAAATGTAAGGAATATGAATACCTAAAAACCAATTTAAGGATTTTTCAAAATTCGGCCCCCAAGGGGGTTAGGGGGGCTAAACGTGTTTTTACGTGTTTTTTACATATTCCGTCATATCTCAAAGAAGGAAACAGATATCCATAAGATTCTTGATTTTAAATGTAAGAAACACGATCAATGTCACGATTTTTCGACATTCGCTTTAGATTTTGAAAAAATTGCTAGAAACAATCCAATAATTTATATTTCCTATATATCACCATTTTGAACACCAAATTGGTGGTAGGAGAAAAGAGAGAGATCAACCTTAATTAAATGAAGTGTGGAAAGGTGTGTGTGTGTGTGAATTGTATATATTTCGGTTGTTAGTACGTATACATTTAGAGCTCAGGTTAACTCCATTCATTTTTATTATCCTGGGCAACGTCAGGTAATTCTTTGTTTATGAAACCGGCGATTTTCACAAGGGTTTACGGGGAAGCCCTCAAACTCCTCGAATGGCCGGGATCCAGTGGGTTATCGAAATTGAAAGAAACATTTTAGTGCTGACATTAGAATGGGGAGGGGGGGGGGGTTATTATAATATGCTGATGGGATGATGACCAGTGGAGAGGGGTATAGATTGCCATAAAATGCAAATATACATATCATACAAGTAAGCTTTATTAAGGGTTCACCCGTGCAACGCCGGGTATATAAAGCTAGTATATATATATATAAATAAGAATAAGATGAAAGAGAAAACCAGTAATAGCTCTAAAGCTACATGAAGCCAGGAACATCCAACATGTAAAGAAAATTATGAATAAGGTTTTTGACAGCATTTCTTCATCAGCGGTGTCAATACTGTCTAAAAACCAATGGATTGTTTCTGATGAGTATGATCTATTAAATAAACACACTCAGACACCGTACAATCCATTATTAACAGAAGAATTGAATAATAAATGAATTAAGTTTGAATAAAAGTACTTAACCAAAGAACACCAAGCCTGGCGCTACTCAGAGTGGAAGTTAAGAACTGGTAACCGCAAGATTACTGACGTCATATAACTTGCAACCATCGAGGTAGTGGATACTCAGTTAAGACTTACTTAGGTTACCATATTTTAAGACTATTATTCCTTTATTTATTTAGTTTTATTATTGTTACTACTATGAGTTAATTATTTTTTTATTTTTCTTATGTTTTTATTTTTGTTTTTAGTAGTTATTTTTATTTTTACCTATTGTTATGTTTAACTTATTAATGCAACAGAACAAACTATTCATTAAAACAAAAACAACCAATTATGTTTTTGGATAGACTAACTGGGTAATTATTACGAGTTAGCACAGCTTTCAAGTCTATAATATGCTTAATCCTATTGTCTTTAGAACATAGCCTATTTACACGAACTAACTGATTTACAATAATGTTATTAAAAACAGATTTATGTAAACAGGTTAGATAATTTTGAAATTTAACAAAATATATATATATGTGTGTGTGTGTGTGTGTGTGTTGTCTTCATGTGTATATGCAAACATAGATATATACATATATAGTATTTATATTATTACATACAAACGTACACAATCGACAGGGCATATGAATAGTAGAACAATATTTTCCCTTCTCTAGGAAATGCAACCGGGAAACAAGTCAATGTACCCTTCAATGAAGAAAAAGAAAACATAGTTTTTCCAGAGCATTGTTTATCTCTTATTTCCCTTGTCGAAAATCAGCTGTCATTTTCCTTTTCCCCCAACAAAATCTTGGAGGGGAGAAAAGGGAACAATCCGCTGCATTTGTTCCTCCTGCAAATCCGTCAGACTGTCGTTCCGAATGAAGTATAAGGAGTGTTTTTCTCCATTCGGGCAAGATTTCATCATAAATACATGAGGACGGCAGAGATTGGATTACGAATTGATCTTTTGTTTTATTATTCCCAGATTCTTATTTACTCTGCTCTCCCCGTTCCGTTTATTTTTCCCGGAGTCATGACCCTCCGGAATACCAAGCAACATTAAATCCCCTTAGCTTACACGACAACGCCATTGCTCTTGAAACGTAATGAATTTGTAGAGCAGTGTGTGTGGTACCCCGGCTTGATAAGTTCCAATAACGAATTCAGAACTGGTGATTTTTTTTTCATTTTCAGCTAAATAACGATTAATTCCATTATATTTTTTTGCATTGAGTATTCATGTTCCAAAAAAAGCATAATTATTAACTTTCAAGGGTCAAATATTGATATTAATTTCATTATGTGAATCAGGTATGAAGTGATGCTTATTTCATTCTGAATGAGAACGTAATAATTTTTTTTATTCGAATGAAGACGTAAAATCTAAATCATGGATTACCAAAACCTCTCTACGTTTTCCGCACCCTTGGAAATTATATAAGAAAATAGGGGAAACCCTTGTTGAAATATTAGTTTATAAAATATTTCAAACATTTAATCAAAGAGGAATATATATCAGGAACATGTAAAATTTAAGTTCAAATAAATACTTACCCCATTATTGGTTTTATTTATTTATTGAAAGATATAAGTAATAAGCACCAAAATATTATATTGTTCTGTTTTCCTGGGTTCGTTTGGATTGAATAAGAATCTCTTCAGAAAATTCACACAAAATAAATTTATTATTTTGTAAATTCTTTAGGCGTATACACAAATCGAAACACAAAAGACGTAAAAACTGTCTTCTATATATCAGAAAATTCTAAAAACACAATTCACTATACCAGAATTTTCAATACAATGCACGCCAATTAACGCAGTTACAACACATTCAATTCTCACAAGGAAAATGAAATGAGTTCCAATGTCAATGTTACGTACATTTATAGATTTCCAAAGCACCCTCTATAGGTCAGTGACAGCTAGATATATCTAGAAGCATCCAGAAAGGTTTAGTCGGCAAGTTGGAGAAATATCGACAAATCTGGCAATCAAAATAAGTGACTAAATCCATCACAAGTTTGGCGTTAACACTCATATTTGGCGAGATTCCCATAGACTCCCCTGTTAAATACATAGCTATAGGAGCTCTTCCATAGAAGTCATTTTAACGAAACAAAATGCAATATTTACAAATACAATATTAACAATATTTTAATTCAGATTAAAAAATACCCATGGGATTCTATATAGTATTACACTAGAGGACTACAATGGAAATCACCAAAAACTGTTTTGTTTTATTAATGTGAATTTACGATTGTAATATATTTTTGTTTAGCTTCAAAAAACAATGTGCGGCATACCGGTTGGGTATCACTGATCTAAATACATATACAGTCGAACCTCCATATATCGAAGTAGCAAAATGTCGGAAAAAAATTCGATATATAGAAATTTCGATACATAGAATTGATCTTAGTTTTATTATAATTCTCCTAAAACATTAAAATTAAAGCTAATTTTCGTATACGAAACTCCATTTCTAGTTTATATGCGAATCACATTAAATGAAAGTTAATAACTAAAAAATGAATTAATATGAAAGATTTATTGAGTACTACATACCTTAAAAAAACAAAAATCCAGACAGTGGTTACAATGATCACAGTTACAATCTTTTAAAAAAACTACGAATATCTTGCTGAACAGCCAGTTTTGCGGAAAGTTCATCAAAAAAATTTTCGCATTTATTCAGTCCACTAAAAACTTCATCAGGGACATTTTCCATGAATTGAAGTCTACGACGTATTGCTTCAAACGCCAAAAATTGGGAGATTTCATTCTAAAGTGGAATAAAATCTCCCAATATGTCGTGAAAAAAATTTCGATATATAGAGATTTTTTCGATATATAGAAACAGTTTTTCTATGTAATGAACATGGAGATTTGCTAAGAGTTCGATATATAGATAATTAAGATATAGGGAAGTTCGATATATGGAGGTTCGACTGTATTTACCGGGTTTGGTATGCTGGAAATCCACAATTTCTTTAAGTTATCAAAACATTTAATATCACTGCTACTGGTACCATGAAGTGAACTATAATGATGAAATTATACTATGTGCAGCAGTACATTTTATTTACTAAGTATAAAATTCCAATAATAATAATAATGTTAGCTGACACACACGCAATGATATTGAGCCAAAGCATTAGAAGTAGAGTGTAAAGTGCAATGCATATGCAATATTTAATCAGCTGTTAACGTTTGATGTGAATCACATCAAAATCCTGTAAAGCATTGTATTTTATAATAGTGTAGTATAAGAATGAAAAACATCATATATATATCTTTGTGTGTTTTTTTACTAAAGGCTAACTAATATTTTGAGGTAGGCCTTAACAGATGTTTTAGGGAACTTTAAAATATTCAAGCGTTTTTATTTGAACTTTATTTTTTTATGAATCTTGAATGATCTAACAAACAATGATTTTTTGCCAACTTACTATCAATTTCAGTCATATATTGGGCACAGTTAAACTCTAATGATATTGAAGATTTAAGTGTCCATGCGAATTAAAAATAAGAATCCATTTTAGAACCTCCTCATAGTTTTACTTAACTAAATTACAAATTTGTATTGGAAATTACATCCCTTCGCTGTAGAAAATTGATATTTATAACAATAAAGGCACAATTTAAAATAATTTATTAAACTTCGTCTAAGACGCATTATTTTCCATCATTAAATTATTCAATCCAAATATTATATCCAAAGCAAGGTTTTTTGGGGAGAAATATTTTTTTTATTTTTTCATACTGAACTTTACTCTCCGTCTCACAAGTTTACTGCAATGTATTCTTTCTTATTCAATCAACTAGTTTGGTTAATCCAATAACCAAGCTCCATATCTTAATGCCGAACTAATGTCTAATTTATTTGTATAAAATGTATCCAAACTATATATACACATCTGATGTGTTTTTCTGAACCGTTATATTAGATTTGTACAACTAAATTTAATAATTCTCAGAATCTCTCCGATATTTGATGTATATTTTGAGTCGTTATGTGAGATTTGTGTTATTTTATTAGATAATGTACAAAAAAAACCTGTGAGGCTTTAAAGTAATAAATTTTTCGAATGTAAAGATATGAAGGAAAATGTTTGAGAAAAAAAATGAATTTCAGATATGAAATATTTTTATGCTGTTTAATCATTTATTATGCTGTTATTATGATTTATGATTATTATGGTAAATAACTATTTATGTTTTATTATGTTTTTAATCACTTAAGTATGGAGAAATAAAAATATAATTTTAATTTATGGTGATAGCCAAATGGTGAATAAATAATAACAATTTATGAAAAAAAATGCTCTTTGGAGGTCTTTAGAGATTTTAGTAAAATGATTATAATGCTATAAAATATATTTTCCAAAAGCATAGCATATGTATACGGTAGTATAAAGGCCGATTAATAACCTAATTGATACGGGCAAATACATGTCAATATTTTTCATTCATGTATTTCATTCATGTAAAGAGGAAAATTTCTTTTAAACATTTTGTACATAGCACAGAAGATAGTATTTATAATTTACAATAGAAAATGGACAGGTTATCTGTACACTCTGACGTTATATGTACTTCAATAAAATCAAACTCATCCATTAGCGTGATTCGCATTGGTAGTTCACTCAACAGAGTTATCACTCAACAGAGGAATGTGCAGTATATTAGGAGTATGTAATATATATTGTCCTGTTGTATATGAAGATATATGCAATATCTACATGTGCAATACACTCTGATACATAGTGTATTGCACATGTAGAACGTGTACAGTAGCGTGAGTTATCCTAGCTGGTTACTTTCGCAAAATAATAAGTATGAGCATACTACTACAACAACAAATGTGTATTTTATGGGGAAACTCATTATGTCCTCCAGCACTACTCTACATGCATTCTTTGAAGCCAAAATATGTTTCTTACCTGAGAATCTCACCTGTGAATCTTTCAAGTGTGAATTTTATTTGTTCTAATAATAAACCTAGAAATATTGCAAAAAATCTGGTCACATATCTTGAAAATTACGCGACCTCTTGCGTACACCGGTAACACGAATGATCCTATAACAGCGACAGAAATTTATTAAAAAACGGTTTTCATTTTCTCAAGGACTTCATAAATATTCGGTCCATGAACAAAAGAATAACTCACATTAAACAAGAAATCCGCATCATCAGTCGAATGATTTCTTTAACGAACGAAAAAGATATTTTCATCACATATCGCACCATCATATCTTAGGAATTAAATGGTGCCAAACAAAGATGTTTTCAATATCAGAACAAGCTTGTGAAGCAGTCGATAAAAAGTTTGAAATTTGCGCAAACTAATGATGATAATGATTACATAAATAAGTAAAAAGAGGAAATTTAGATCATTTTTCATATATTGTCATGCAACCTAACTGCTCCAGATATTCTAGGGTTCTCTAGTTAAAGTCAGATAGAGTATTAAATTAGATTAACTAATGTACAATTCCAAGACCTAAATTTAAGTTCTACAAATTTTCAGTTAAGTTGGGAAAAACCTCTTTTACAGAAAAATGTAAATTTTAACTATCAGTCCACAACAAGCATCTCTCCTGCATCAAATCTCTGAACTTACCCTGTTTCTAAATTTTTATAAAACATTTTTTGTATGGGAAAAGACTGTGTAGAACAGACATGAAACTTTTGACAAATGTTTGAATAAGTTACGATAGAGAAATTGGTAGACTATAGGAACTGGTAATTAACCCAATAATTAAGACACTATATTTTAACATATCCAGCTTAGCGAAAAAATAGCATGCGTTGAAGAATTAAAGTTAAAAAAAAAAACTGTTAATGTTTCAACTATTTAATTCATCTTAACGAGTAGCAACAGAATGCATGTAATGTGTTATATCTATATCTATCTATCTATCTATCTATATATATATATATATATATATATATATATATATATATATATATATATATATATATATATATATATATATTTCATTCAAATATTTTAGAACTAGAAGCTTTTCCTAAGACATATTTTTTTATGTTTCAGTTTTCTATAAAATATTTTTAGTTTCCCTAAATTTAATTTTCTTCCTCACCCTTACCAAACAGGGCTCCAGCATACTTTCATATAAGATTTATTGCCTGAATTTTGAAATATGATGAGATAAAATGCATATTTAAAATGATAAAATATATAAGATGCATACACTACAGGAAATGATCTTACTATTACTTTAAAAACTTGTTTTTGGAAACAATCCATCTGAGGAAGAAATCAATTTATTGCAGAAATCCATTAGCAAAGAGTTTAATTTTTCTTTTAAAAAATTGAATTTAGCATTTTCATAGATATTACGTTAAGAAAATTTGTTTCTTTGTATTTTAACTTTAATAATTTAAAATAAATGGAAGTTTCTTTGAATAAGAAGTTTCGTTGTATAGCTAGAATAAAATTCTAGTAAATTACGTGTATTTTGTAATATAGTTTATAACATGATATCAGGTCATTTCTTCTTAAGGCTGATGTGTACTAACCCTATTGGATTCGCACACCTCAATGTTAACCTACAGAAATTCAACATATTAAGCTTCCCGGATGTTTAGTACCATAAGCAGTGGTGAACCTGAAGACCAGAAGCTGCGTAGCAATATCTAAAAATTCAGCTGAGGGTTTATTTCCCCTGTTCGGATTATGATTAGTATGGGCCTGGGCGCCGGACGGACAGTACAGATCTGCCGACCAATTGGGGTAGCTTGGGACCTGTTAGGGCCTGTTCACATAGGAGTCCGTGCGTTGCGTTAAGGAAAAGATGACGTTGAGACGAAAATAAACCAATCATATGCCTCCAAACGATTAGGAATGGAATTTTTAACGCCTATGATTGGTCTATTTTCGTCTCAACGTCGTTTTTTCCTTAACGCAACGCAACAGACTCCTATGTGAACAGGCCCTTAACCTAGAGAAAATGTGTCAGCAATTAGAGAAAATGCGTCTGCTTCATAAATGCTTATAATTCAATAAAAATGGTACTTTCAGACAGCCTGAACTTTTCTGCAGCTTGCAATAGGTTTAATTTTATAAATTTCGTCTACAAATGGAATTTGTGAGGGTTTAAAACACGCTATACCAGATTTTTTTCCCCCGAATAATTTAAATTTTAAAATATTATTTTTATTTTTATTTAAAATAAAACGAAAATTGCCCCAAGGTCTAAAATTTCTTTCTCTGGTTACGGATTACAAGTTCAAAAGAAAAATCTTTAAATCCAAGTTGGCAATTCTAGGACAAATTTTTTTTCCATCGTTTAACATTGCGGTGAGCGGATCCAAAAGTGTTAGTACACAGCAGCCTTAATTTACAAAGCAATGTACTTTTTTTTTCCTAACACGATTATTTTCCTGGCGACAAAATTCTACCTCAGCATCCATTTGTCGATATGCCTTGTATCCCCGTACAACTGGGAATGCGAGGATGAAGCTCGTCTGATTCTAATTAGGAAAGGAAACGTAAGCACAGAAAGAGCAATTTATGCCGCGAAACGCCGAGTTGTGCTTCCGTGAGTTAGGCTTCTTAAGCTTCTTAAGCTGCCGAGCCAGTGGTGATTAAGGTTTTAGTTTATGAAGCTAATTTTGCCGTAGGTCCGCGGCAAAGCCAGTTAACACTAGCAAGAAGTGAAAGCCAACTAATTAAAAGCTTAGTGCCACTTGTAGGTAGTATTTTTTTCAGGTTTTACATTTTATTACATGAGAGTTATTCTAATTTCGCATTAAAGTCTTAGAGGAGTGAGCTCTAATTAGAAGAATACATTGTAAGACAAAAGCGTTTACTAAATCTTTGTCTCTCAATTTAAGTTGAACACTTAAATCAAGTAGTAATACAACCGCAACGTAATACATTGTAATTTGCTATGGATTTGTCGTTGTAATTTTTTATAATTCGACTATGCCGTCTACAAATTAGTTAGTCTATTTTATCCTCAATAAAAAAAACTTTCCTTATTTTATTATTTAAAAATTTTTTTTCTTCAATTTTAAAATTTTAAAATTTATAAAATGTAAAAAATTATAATTTTTAAAAAATTTTAATTTATAATTAAAATTTTAAAAAGTTTATAAATTTTAAATTTATAAACTTTATAAAATTTTATGCTCTTAAATTTAATGTTCTTCGATTTCTTATTATGTATTAACATTTAATAATAAAATTAATGTCTATCAAAACACTTTATGTGCAGTTCTTTAATTTTATGGTCTTTATAAATATTTTAAAAAAAATTTCCTTTAGAAAAGTTTGATAATTTTGAGTTTTCTAATTCTACGTTTATAAGGTTATTCAATAAAATATTATTTTAAACTCTCTTTATGTTAATTTTATTCACAAAAAAAATTATTGATGCACTCTATTCGGTGAAATAAAAGAGGGGATCATTCAATAAAATATAATTTTACGCTCTCATTGGGTTGATTCCATTCACAAATAATGCCTGACGCACTCTTTAGAGGAACAAAAGAGGGGAGGGTACTGATTTTGTTGTTTGCCTAAGTACATTTGGTCATAACGGCCTGCTTTGAAATATATTTAGCAATATTTCCTTCGATACAACGTTCTTATATTTTATATTTAGATATATGATATATGTTGTTATACAATGTTAGGGCCTAGTAGGTTGAATTAGTTCAATGGTTCATTATACAGGGTATTTC
Source organism: Dolomedes plantarius (assembly GCA_907164885.2). Classification (NCBI taxonomy): domain Eukaryota; kingdom Metazoa; phylum Arthropoda; class Arachnida; order Araneae; family Dolomedidae; genus Dolomedes; species Dolomedes plantarius. Next base: position 67,838,656 of record OU015491.1, read on the forward strand.
AAAAGAATCATCCGATTTAAAAAATCAAAACTACTCATCTTTTAATCCGTTTTGATCAAATAATGTATAGGCAGAAAGAGGGAAATCTCGAGTTTCACTCAGTAGCCGACAAGTAGCGCTAACGCTCTTCCTTCGCCCCCAATTCAGTGTTTGTAAAGATGGCGACTGCACAACAGAAATCATTTTGTGTTCTACGCTTTGCGAAGTATGAGTGCGTAACAACTGTTCAGCGTGATTTTCGTTGACAAAACCCTGGTAGATCGAAGTTCGTACCTCTCAGAGCATTAGGAGATGGTATAAACAATTCCAAGACAGGGTTGTCTGTGTACGCAAAACAGCTGTGGAAGCAGTGTATGGAGACATGCTCGCAAAAGTTTGGGACGAATTTGCCTACCGTATAGATATATGTCGTGCATAGAAAGCTGGGCATATTGAGCACCTTTAATTTGGTTTATAAGAAAACTTTATCATTAGCCACGTAATTTAAAACAAATTTTAAGTTTCTATGTAGAATATTTTCCATAATATATTCATTTCAAATCGGGTGAAACACCCTGTATTATAAATCTTCACAGGAAAGGAATGAGAAGGTCAATTTTTGGAGATTGTAATTATATATACATATATTCAAGGGAACTTTTAACATATGTGAGGACCGTTTCACTCTGTTAAAATATTTGAAAGAGTGTTTTATTATAAAATGACTAATTTGTAACTAACCCCCAGAATACTACTTCTATAAAACCTTTGAAGTAGGATTTATTCAAATAGTCACATTAACGTTATATTTTCCACCGTTAAATTTAGAGATAATTCCTTGTTTAGGTATCTCTTTCATATATACTAAGTAGATGTTCACAATGTACGAAAAATTTTGTTGCACATTCAATATGATGCTGCCTTTATTAAACGAAATTCGTATTTATAGAACAAAAATATATTTTTATCCTTTAGAAAGTGCCCGAAAAATCCAACAATTATTTTGAATAGGACTGTTTACTTTATTACTATAAAATGACCTACAAAATTATAGGCATGTGATATCCGTCTTTCTACCAAGACAAATGTTCCAACTCATCTATTTGGTCACATATATCCTCAGTAAATTATTCATTTCTTTCTTTCGTTCTATAAAGTCTAGGGTCAGGTTACTGATTGACAGTCTAGACTGTGGGGTAATTAAACGTTCTCACAAGCAATCTTAAACACCTACGTTGATTTTCTATGATATATTTCCACTGCTTTTTTTACCTTTAGTATATGATTTATGAACAGCAATCATGCAATATTTCCTTTAATACGTTTGAATCAAAACGACTAACATATGACATCCCTTATCAGTTTCCAAGATTTTCTGAAATCAATTTTCCCTATGAACATCTCTATAAATTCTCTTCGTTGAAGAAATCCGAGAATATATTTTCTTCAACATCCTTGTTTTGACAATTGTATTTTTGAATTTGAATTCTGTTTCTTAAATTTCAACTTGTCACCTACAAAGGAAAAAAATATATAAGTAATTGATAATTATGATCCAAAATAAAAATTTTTAGTTTAACTAAACAAGGAAACCGTTTCAATTCGTGCAAATAAATGTATACATAATATTCTTCATTTCAAAAACAAAGGTAGAATGATGGATAACGACTTACTCTACGAATGAATGCTAGAAAAAAATCATTTCATAAAATAAAATAATCATTTTTAATTAAATACTTATCTTTGTAAATGTAATTTATATAAATGTAAATTTGTACTTAATAAATGATTTATGTGAATTAATTATTCTTCTTTAATTATTCTTTTTCTGCACTTACATTCTAATACACACAAAGTGCTGTTGAAAAGAAAAGACGTGAAATTACAGCTGCAAAGAAACGCCGAATAAAAAATAAGAAATATTGAAATCGGAAAAGAAATATTGAATCAGATTAAATGGAATAAACATTTTTTCAGAATAATTTGCTGTAAATGTCGACAAAATTGAATAAAAACAACATTTAAGCGAAACACAGTTTTCAACACGTAAAAATATTTTATAGAAAATGCACACTGACTTTTCGGAGTCGAAGGAAATGGGAAATGAAGAAAAAAAGAGTGCCCCATTGTTTCAAAAGAATGATTTGAACAATAAATTTCGTAACAGTTTTACGGAGTGAAATGATGAGAATAATTTAATTTTATTCACGTTTGAGAAAAGTTTTCGACAGATGGTTTGATTTATTGCAAAAATTTTGTGTCTGTTACAATTTCTTTAGGAGCGTTTTAAATCTTTTTACGGCTACATGTCCTTAATTTCGGATAAAATACGATGTTGATTTGGAAATAGATTTTCTGCATCGAAAGCAATAATGCTTTAAATGTCAGTGACGTTTTATTTATGAATCAATTTATTTATTCTTGCATGATGTTTTAATGGCATTTCTTTTAATCACTTTCAAGTGTCCATTGCTAGCAAGAACTCAATTCTTATTTGACTGATTTTTTTAACTTGAAACTGAAATAGAACAACATTTACATTCTGCTATTAGGTGGAAATTTAAAGTTATTATAAAATGTGTTTTCAATTTTCAAATAACAAACAAAAAGAGAAATAAGCTATTTAATCAAATTGAGAACAATAGGACAAAAGAGTAGTAAAAGTTTTAAGGGTCCCACAAATCTTGAAATTTGAAATTTAACTAGGCATTAGATGTACATTAATAACTATTAACCAACTATAATATAGTTAGAAAAAACTGTTCGTATAAAAAACACTTTCATGCCCTCTGTTTTAAATGTTTTATTTATGAGAAACTAGATTTAACTAGACATTAACTAGAATATAAATAGAAAAATCTATTTGTATAAAAAACGCTTTCATGATCTCTCTTGTAAATGTTTTATCTGTGAAAAACTAGATTGTGTACGTTAAAGGATATGAGAATTAACATAAAAAAGAGTTATAGGTACAGACACACCCTAAACGAGAAGAATTCATACAAAATTGGGTAAAAACTATTAAAGAAAAGGAATATTTAACTCAGAAATTTCTAAAAGAAATGCAAGGAACCAGAAGGATGTGAAGTGATTAAAAAACTTAATTAAACTTAATCGAATGTGAAAAAGGGATAATGTGGAAATTGGAAAGGGAAAATTAGATGTGTTTAAAAGGGATAATAAAAAGATTCAATCAAATGATTCATTCTTATACTTAAAAAAAAAGAAAAATATTCAGCTGAAAAATTCTTCCTTGCCAAAACAAGCGGCTATTCAAAACAAGGGACACCTACATCACACTGGGGGGCATTGTGGGGGATCAGGAATTATATCATGTTGGAGATTAACTGGAAACTCATGTCGAAAAAATTGGTATCCCAGAGCAATTCCCAGCGGTAAATTTTAGGTACTTCTTCGCTATCAGACTTTATAAAATTATTAAGGAAACATATTACCCAATTATTTATCTACACCATGTCCAGCGAAGGAGTCCATGATTTCAAAATCAAAAATCTCGAAAACAAAGATCTGTAGAAGAATACAACAAACGCTGAAAGCTGTAAGAATTTTATACACTAGTTTTCGAAATAGTTACAAGAGCTGCCACCAGATGGCGCTGTACAACTCGTATCAGCATGCATAAACTCGTAGTCTTTACAAGCAGTCTTTGCGATCACTACATCACAATCTTTTCAACATGTCCACCATTCGCTTACGGAGGTGGCGCAAACAGACAATAAAATTTGCCACCACAACCTGCAGTGTCTAAACAGAAATGGACCTGCTATACAGATCGCCGATTGAAGCTCGTCCAGCGTGGTGGGATGGTTCCTGTAGACAGTATATTTTAATATGCCCCACAAAAAACTCAGGTCCGGCAAATATAGAGGACAATCCATGCCAGCGCCATCTTTTAGCAGTTTTTGTAACTATTTCGAAAATTAGTGTATAAAATTCTTACAGCATTCATGATAAACATACCTTTTGTTGCATACTTCTACAGATCTTTATTTTCGAGATTTTTAACTTTGAAATCAGGCACTCCTTCGCTGAACACACTGCGCATACACACATAAACATACATACAGCGATCACATTACAAAATTTATTTAATAAAAATTCCTTTCTCGACACCTTTTGTATGAATAAAAGCACAGTAAAATCTCTACAACCGGAAGTGAGTGCCTAGAAAAAGGTATTTTCATCAAGGATTCTACCCAATGTGTGTGTATTCTTTCTTTAGATTGGTGAAATTGAACTAATAAGAATCAGATAAACCAGCACATGAAGTACAGCCTATGACTAGTTAGAGATAATCATTACAGGAATGTTAATGACTAACTCTATAGTTAAGCACCAAGAACTATAGCGATGACTAGAATGAAAACCGTTTGTTATTTTTTTTTTTAGAATTTTCATGGTGGAATAGGAATTTTTGAATTTTTTGCATACAATTTTTCTTGTTCTTAAAACTTTAAAAAATAACCTGACATGGAAATTTTTACCGCCCAACATATTTAATTTGTAATTAATAGTATTATTTTAAGTCATTCCTTCTATCTGTCTAAACGAATTTCAAATGCATTTATAATTAGCCGAATTCGTCTTAAAAATTAGTTATTTCTTTGTTATTCAGTTAATGACAAGGATTGTTTCTGAAAGCCTTTCAGTTTAAAATAAGTTCTGAAGGACTGTAATGTTGATAAATTTTCAAATCCTTCTGAATTTATCGTTTTATTTTTTCTATAGAGGTTATTCTGTCATATTTAGAAAAATATTAACAAAACACAGCAGTTTCAGATTTAACATTTTAGACAATAATCGAGATTTTCTAAAAAGTCAATATTTCTCTTGTTGGCAATTTACATTAAATAGTAATTTAGAAAATGACAAGAATAAACAGATTTTCGTTTCAGAATTCTTACAAAAGGATATGACTAAAAGTAGATTTTAAGCAAAGCAATTATGGAGATCATAATTTACTGTAAAACGATATATTACTTCATCATGCTAATAGTTTCCTGCAAAGAAAAATAAAATAATCATATTGGTAATTGAAATTCAAATAGAAATACGCTGACATGGACTCAAGAGTCCACACAGCAAATTTTTTTTCGAAACAGTGCTACCAGCCATCGCATATAGCCAAGTACACTCCGCCTGAGACTAATAGTTTAATCGAGTCAAAACCTCATGTCTGTTCGCAATTAAAACCGTCCCCATAACTATTATTTCACATATTTGCACTTTATTTTAAGTATAAACCACTTTATTTTCATATTATGCACTTTGCATTAACCTATATTCCACATTTCTTTATCAATATTAGAACGTATTTGTAAACGCATGCGTGCAATAGCCCATGCACGCAAATCTCAGGATTACAACTTTCCAAGCGGTTATTTCTTTAACTGACGTACTCCGAGCGTGGAGCAGTCAAAATCACCCTTCCTGTGAATGGGGCGATATTACTCAAACGTTCCGCATGCAGTGAGGGTGTGAAGAAAACGATATTAGGAAAGACTCCCTTTCTTTCGTAACAACAACAATTTAATACAAGAAAAAAAAAGTTAAATTAACATTGCGTTCCAACTACTCGCGTAGTAGTAAGGTGGACTCTCCGTCTCTCAACACCGCGGCGATCAAAGTCTGCCACCTCCTCTCTCGTCCGCCGTACGTCGAATAATCCCGATCCGGGTCTCTCTCCAAAGCCAGTCTTTTTCTCCCCCCCCCCCGTTGGGGGTGGTTCTTTCAAACCCAGGGTGCAATCTTTTTCCGGGCCTCTCATCCCCTGGACAACTTCTTGCCCGGTCCAAGACAGCTTTGTTTAACAACGCCTGAATAAGCCATTGCTTAAACAGCGTGGGGGTCCGGTTGTATGCTGCGTTGAAACTGCTCGCACCAAACCGGCGAGAACGAACAAAGACCTCTTGTTTGTGCTACCCTCGCCATTGTCCTATTGTCTCGCGGGAAAGTCCTGGACGTTACAGTATTATATAAGCACTATATTACTTAAACATCTATTTTACAGGTTTTCTTTAACACATTTTTTCTTTTAAGAAAAATTTGTATAAACACCAAACTAGTACCACTTTGTCTAGCCAAAACAATATATTACTGTGACAAGTATTTTACAAAATTTTTACTTTAACATTTTGAATAAAATTGTATAATCACTATTCCTGTGCAAATCTAACTAAATATACACATTGCTACTTAACATATGTCCAATGTCGCAATTACATATAGGTGCATAACGGCACGTAAACTGTAGCAGCACACAAATTTAACATAATATAGATTTAATAAGTATTTTACTTAAAACTGGTAAAATCGTACCTCTTTAACCGTATAATTACACTGCAACAGTTATACTATAATCATATTGATAAACCAAAAGCATTATATGATTATAAAAAATAATTTAAAAGTATGCATCAAGACATTTTCTATTGGACAGTCTATAAAAAAAATTAGACTAACTACCAAACATTTATATTCATCAGCAAGGAATTAATTCCTCGAGACTATTTAAAAAGCATGGAAATTAATTCAAACACAAATTATAGAATATTTATAGTGGGGTAAAAAACTTACCGTGGAATTTTTACCAATGTTTCCGAATCAATAAAATGAATAAAGCTTTTTCTGTTCAATGTTATTCTGGAAAACAGAATTTCCATTTACAAATACGCTCCATTAAAAAAAAGCAAAAAAATACTATTTTTCTTTTTAATAATGAATGAATGATATACAGTGAGTTAACTCAATTTCGTTCGTCATAATTCTTGCAAAACTGCAAGTGACAAATGCTATTTATTTCTGTTATTTATATAAGCTCTCGGCGAAACTATTTTGGGAATAAAAATAGAAAACTGATTATTGCTGAGATCTTTATAAATATCACTTTAAGTGTTAGGCATTAAAGTAAAGAGTAGAAAACAAACGCTGCTTGTGCCTTGAAGACTTTACATGGAATAAATCAAAAGAAAGAATAATTTGGGATTTTTATTTAATCCCGGGCAATGAAAAGGGATTTAAGATCCATTATTGGCTTTGAGTAATCTCTAAAAAGAAATCTTTAAAAATCCTATTTTGTAGAGCGGAGGAGACAATGTTTTAAAAGAACACTTGGCTGATAATTTATATTAAAACAGGGTGTTAAAAATATGGCATAAAAATGGATATAATAGCGATAAAGGGGATTTATTTTAATATACATTACAGCATCATGCGACTTGATTTAGTAATTTTTTATTGGTTTTGCTTATTGCTTAAATTTTTCACCGAACCATTTATAACTGAAAAGAAAATGGGTACTAATGAGAAATATAAAAAATATTAGCTATTGAAAATCACTTGATATTAAGCATTTTTTTACTTTTAGATTAGTTCTCCCATACAAATCTTAAATGCTCAAGACAATTTCAACGACAACTCATTCCATTAATGCTGCCAGAAACTAATAAAAATTCTAATTATTTTTCACACCATATAATTGACGCAGTGATCGCGTCAAATTATTTATGAAATTGGAACTATTTCTGGAATCCCACACCGTATAAAAGTAAGAAGAAAAAAGTTTCTACCAAACGACAGTAGATCAAAAAATATGAAAAATTATAGAATATAATGGCACATGACACCATGTCGCCAAGACTGGAATGCATGTGTTTAGTGGTACAGTATGTCTAACTGTAGGCATGAATTGTTTCTGCAATTGAGGCGCTGACGTTGAAAAGAGGGTACGTGCCAAAAATGTCCGAAAAGTATTTTTTCACTGATACAAGGGTTTGTTCCAAGGCTAATGGCGTTGAAAAGAAAGTAAGTCCCTAGCTAGTTTGGTTTAGTTCTGAGGTAGGCAATTACCTTCATTTCAACGCCATTAGACTTGGAACAAACCCTTGTATCAGTGAAAAAACACTTTAGAAATTTTTGGCACGTACCCTCTTTTTAACGTCAACGCGTCAATTATCTTTTTTTCTTTGTTGTAATTTGCGTCACAACTGCCATTCCCACTAAATCTTGGCAAAATGCAGCTATTTTCTTCTCCCCGATGGTAAAATACAAATTCCTGGTCTAATATACTTCCTTAGATGCTGCGCTGCATTATGTACTAAATTTTCTTAAAAACTAGTAAATCAAGGCTTCGAATATGATTTTTGGGAAAGGACACAATAAACGGAATGATGTACCCAAGGATTATTTCAAACCACCTGAAGGACTACTACTTCAGGTAGTCCTGAAGGAATTATTTCATCACTTTCCACCTGATGGACTATTTCAAACCACCTGAAGGACTACATGAGGTGGTCCTGAAGGACTTATTTCATTTCTTTACACTTGATGAACTATTTCAAACTTAATAAATTTCTACTTTGTTTATTGTTTAAGGAGTGGGTGCACGTTTTCTGTGCCCTCCAAGAGAGAAGTCTTGATCGACTTTCATAATAAGGTAGACAGAAAAATCGCCGGTTGGATCGTTGAGTACCCTCAAGACAAGTGCTTACCATGTGTGAAAATAATACCAACTACAACCAGGAAATAATATCAATACTAAGCACTTATCTAATCTATTTAATTTTGCCATGTTCCATAAGTACATACTTCTAAATATCTGTAAGTACCAACAAATCAGGGTTCTCCTTAAAACAGACATTGCTTCACGTATTCTGACCAACTTATGCTTGTAGAGAGGATCGTTCGCACTTTATGGAAACGATATTGATAGCTTATTTTTATGTTTAATTCCCTGTATTTTTTGCGGCGGTTTGATTCTGTCTGACACCCATGATTCTTGACAATAGCTCTAGTTCGAATTTTCCATGAAATAAACTTTTTCTTAGTACTATCATGTCAATTTTACCCCATTCCTCTTGATCCGTTTTCCAAAGTCCGTTCAGGGGTCTTGGATGCGTTTTCCTAAGGCTTGTTTTAATACACATAAAGCCTTGTTTTAATATTTACACAGAAAGGCTTGTTTTAATACACAGAAATATGTGATTGCCTATGGTTCTTTCGGTAGTGGGCTGATTCACTGCCCCGTGTCAGTCACCAGTAAAAAATTACGGAAATTCCAGATTTGGAATTCCTTTCTTTTGTACTCATCGGTTATGCCTTGTTGAGAAGCACAAAAGAAGTGCGAAACCTGAGTCCAAGGCTACCACCTCTATCCTGGATATGCATATTTTTATGTAAGTCATGGTTTATGTATTTATAACTTAAAGGACTTTGTATATTTACTAGCTGGATATTTGTACTTCGCTACGGAGTACATTGAGATTAAATACAACGGTCCATGTATGTAATTAATGCCAATATATATATATATATATATATATATATATATATATATATATTATAAATACAACGATCAATGTGTGCAAATAATGTAAAAAAATATTTATTAAAAAATCATAACGCATATTTTCATAGACAAAATAATGTAGGAGTAAAATATTCAAATTAAATCTAATAGAACATACTAAAGAATATAGTACAGTTAATATAGTGCAGTTTGAGAAACATATCGTTTACTGTATTTTAATATTTTTTTGGATAATTTCCAATCGTCTGCCGCATTAGCAAGACAAAATATCTTCTTTTGTCTGTTTCGTTGATATACACAAAATAAGTTTAAAGTATCACAGAAAGAAAAGAAACTACGTGATCAGCATTTAATAAATAAAATTCTAAAAATTAATCTTTAAAAATTCACGAAAAATCAGAAAATGGAGGTAAAGAATCGAAAAAGATTTCATTTCAAAGGAATTTTAGTGATCTTTCTCGTGATATAAATTGTATAACCCTCATAGCATTATTTTAAATACAAACTTAGAAAATGTTACAAAAACAGCTTAAAAATTTAACTATAAAACATTTAAGAAGAATTTTTCTAAAATCCTTTTTAGTGCTGCCCGGCACTATAAGAAGAATCGCCATGCAAAATGTCAGCCCTTTAGGTCCTGCGGTTTGGTCTGTGTGTTATATGTCAGTCAGTCAATCAGTTACAGAACTGTTTTATATATAGAGATATATATAAATATATAAAGAAAACACCCTATTTCTAAAATGAAAGGAACAAGTTCTTATTTCTCAACTAACACATAAGCGTGCTGTCAGATCAGTGTTATCGTTTGAAAAATGTTATTAAGTATCACGAACAATGGTTAGCAGTCAGTCAGCTGAATCTTTAGCAGGTTTGTTTAGAATCTACCCAAATTACGTTCTGAAATGTACCAAAACCATCATAAATATTGATTAGTGTAAAAGCCAAACTAATTAAGCGTTTGAAATGGTAAAACATTAAGACACGCAAGCGCACAAAAAAGAAAATAATTTCAAATTATTTAATGACGGGAATTTTCTTTTAAGTGATATTTTTGGTGGTAGTTGGGCGACAAAACTGAATTTTACGTGACTATCACTAGGGCATTTCGAAACAATAGAAACTACGTGTCGTAGATTAGATAAAAATCTGCCTTAGAATAACAACACATGAGTGAATTTACATTTTACTAGAACATCGTAATGTAGGAGATTCTAAACCTGATATGAATCGAGCTCCATCTCAGATAACGCGTAAACACACTGAACAAATTGTTTACCGATTTTTTAACCAAACCAAAATAAAAGCACTCATTAATTTTCTTTTGTGAAGCAAAATGTTAATTAAGCATTTGTGTTATATCGTCTGAAATGTTAAAACCGATTGTGAACATTCTCAAAGGCTGCATCCTTTGAGGTTATTAAAATTCACGCACAATTTCCTTCCGTTCATTCTGAAGGAAGAACGATAAATAACTGAATGTACAAAATAATTATATTCGTTTGTTTAATTTATCACACGCAAGAAAACAATACTTTAATTACTATTTTAATGCAAAACACTTTATCTCTTGAATCGCGTCTGAGACTTTCAGAATTTGTGTCAGCGGCTCAAAGAAGAAAAAGCATTTTAACCTTTTTTTTTCTAAATGGAGTAGTATGTACTTTTTATGGAGTAAATTTCAGTTCTTAGTAGTAAGATAATACGCTTTTTATACACGTAGAGAATTATTGTACAATGTAATTTGGTGCAGGTATTTCATGTAATCAAGAATGAGTGTGGGTTTTAATATCATATGATGGCCTTATTTGAATAGTGATCCAACTCCACTTTTTAAAAAATATGGAGTTAGCCTCACTTTCATGTTCATACAAGTCATTTCTATCTTATTTTTAATTGGGTCCGGGACACATTTTAAATTTTTTTTTATTTATTGAGTTAATATTTTGAATTTTTTTGTGATGGTCAACCATATAATTTCTAAACAAAATCACATGATAAAATTTCTCAAAAAGTTTTTAAAATTTTTTTAAATTTCAAATTTTTAATAAAAGTGGGGTAATTTAAAATCTTTATAACTCGAAATATTATATGTCGAATTTCAAAATTTTTTCATTTAATTAAACAGAAATATATAAGTTTTAATTTTGATACAGCATTTTTTTAAATATTAATTTTTAAAGAAATTAAAAATATTTAGATTAAAAACTAAAAAAAAAATTATGTAACTTATTTTTAAAAAATCATATTTTCAAAAGTAAATACTTTTTTCAAATTTGCTGAATCAAAATTAAAGTAAAATAGTTGAAAAAGACATGTTCCAAGTTTCAACCATTTATCTTTAACGGATCTTGACTTATAACAATTTAAAGAAGAGAAATGGGGGAAAAAACGCATCATGCAGAAAATAGCACTTACAGGTTTAAACAACGATTGGCGACTATTAGAATGTTGCAAAAAAAATAATAATTTATTCTGTTCTAATTAAGATAGAAACGTGATTTAAACGTCATTTAAAGCGCAAAAGAAGAAAAAAAATTTAATGCAATAAAATTGTTTTCGAAAATTCGAACAATTTTGTGTCCTGGACCCCCCCCCCCCCTTAAACTGGTACACCTACAGCTTATTTCTGCTGCCAACAGAGGGCATTACAAATCAGACATCAGAAGTCATTTCTCAGAACTCTTTAGACTTTAAGGTTCTGTATCTCAAAATGAACAAGAATGGAGTTGGACCACCATTCAAATAAGGCCTTAATATAACGTTTACTCATCATGTTTGTCGCAAAAAATTCTGAACCAATTCCATTCGATCCACTTCCAGATTGGACTTATAGTCGAATAATTCCTGATTGCTAAAATTTAGTATGACTGCAAAACTAGACATACCCAGCGTATCATGTATCCATGAGCTTTCTATGCGTGTGGTTTTTCTCTCTAGTTATTGTTTCCCTAAGGGGTCGTTGGGACCAAAAGTCGGTAGTCTATACTACTTGACACGGATCCTATGATCTAAATTATTAGAACAAATAGGCGGACGCTCAGCTGGGCATTCAGGTTATTGACTGGTCTGCGGGCTAAAACTCCATTACCACACACCATTATGGTCGGGACGGTTTATAATTTGTGACTTATTTTTTCCTTAACTTATTGAACCTTGCGAATACTTCGAATATAAAAACAATATGCAGTCAGACTAGCCAATAACAGAAGGAAAAATTACTCTTGTCGGGTCAAAAATCGGTCAGAAATAACCACTTAAAAGAATATTACTATATGATAAATTTATTTTGCTCTGCAGTGTACATCGTGACTGAGAAGATCTCATAATAAAGAGAAGCCTAAATTCCTGTCTTTCAATTCCCTGCAAATGACATTTGGAGTATTTTAAACACCTTCTCAGATTGGGACCTAGTGACAAAACGTGATTTTATACTTGTTGTCTTATGCTGCTATATTTTAAGGCAATTTTATTCTGTTGTTAGATAGATTTGTCACCAAAAGTTGGGAGTTAAGTAATCAAAAGCATCTTTCCTTAAAAATTTATCTGCGTTAATGCTTGTGTTGACTGACATTTAAAGAAATCGCAAAGAGAACACACTGTCATGGTTCGCTTGGCAGATTTGGCAGATATGCAATCTCAATATGGAAACAAATTAAATTTTAAGTAAAATACGATGATAACGGGTTATGGTTAAAAGTGTTGTATCATGAAGTTTCTTGAAGTATACATACACACACACATACACACACACACACACATACACACACACACACGCACACACACACACACACACACACACACACACACACACACACACACACACACACACATACACACACACACATACATACATACATATATATATACACTCATGGACAAAGAAATTAGCGCACCAAGAAATAATTGCGGGATCGTAACGAAACTTGCAATGAAGGTACATGTCGGGGAGATATGCAAATGATTAGAAATGCAGCGTGATTGCGCATTACGTATAGCCGGTAGAGGGCGTTGAACATCGTACTCTGTGGAGTATAAAACAGGTAACCAAAGCTTGTTTGAGTGCGCTGAATCATTTACAAAGGAAGAGCTGAGATAGACATGCCATTACGCCGTGTTCGAAGACAATATAAGCAGTTGTCGCAGTTTGAGAGGGGGAGAATAGTCGGGATGATGGAAGCTGGGTGGTCAGCTAGGCGAGTAGCTCGTCAATTAGGCCGCTCTGATTGTGTTGTGAGGAGGTGTTGGTACCAGTAGACCCGAGAGATGTCATGTACACGAAGACCAGGCTCAGGACGCCCTCGACAGACCAGTCGTCGAGAAGACCGAAACATCGTAAGAAATGCACGCGTACAGCCAACTGCTTCATCGGACGCCATCCAGGCACATGTAGCACCTTCACTAGGGGCCTCTGTGTCTTCTCGAACCATACGAAGGCGCCTGGCTGAAGGACAGTTGGTATCGCGGCGCCCATTAAGTGTGCTGCCCTTGACGCCCACCCATCGACGCCTCCGTTTGGAGTTTTGCCGCGCACGAGGAAACTGAACTGCAGCGGAATGGAACCAGGTCGTCTTTAGCGACGAATCCAGATTCAATCTCGGCAGTGATGACAATCGTGTTCGTGTGTGGAGAGCCCGTGGTGAACGCTTTAATCCTGCCTTTGCTGTACAGCGACACATCGCTCTCACAGCGGCTGTGATGGTATGGAGTGCCATTGCCTACAATACACGGTCACCCCTAGTATTGTTCCGTGGCACCATGACAGCCCAGCGGTATGTTCATGAAATCCTGCAACCACATGTGTTACCACTCATGCAACGGCTCCCAGGAGCAATTTTCAACAAGACAATGCTCGGCCTCATACGGCAAGGGTGTCACAAGACTGTCTCCGCACTGTTACTACCCTTCCTTGGCCTGAACGATCGCCAGATTTGTCTCCAATCGAGCATATCTGGGATCATTTGGGATGACGAGTTGGGCATCCCACGAGTTTGAACGAACTAGAGGCAAGGTTACAGCAAATATAGAACGAAATGTCTCAAGACATCAAACAGAACTTGTATGACTCAAAGCCCGATCGTATCGCATCGTGCATTCGCGCTAGAGGGGGTCCAACGGAGTATTAACTCCTCCGTTGGACCGTTCTTTTGCCCTTTTCTCTGAAATAAATTATCCTTTTTCTTTGATTTTCTTATCATTTACTTATATCAAAGTAGTCATTACGTATGTAAAATTTCGTTTCATTTCGACGACTCCTTCTTGGCGTGCTAATTTTTTTGTCCATGAGTGTATATATACAGCACGCACATTATGTAGGATTGTTTGGTAAAGGAAAAATTGATATTTCAGGGTTACACAGTGTGATAGATATTGGGTTTGCTATACTGGCTGAGTTGCATGTCCAGCGATGGAGATATACACGTTATTTGTTTATAATCATTGCGGTCTTAGCAGATTTGCATATTTCAGTCATCAGTAAACCATTATTCAAATCTATATAAATTGACACACCTTGATTTTAACCCAAACCCACTGTGTGAAAGCACGCAACACGAAACACTATATGAGGTGAACGGTGATGTAGCTGATATAATTTTCCTAATTTTGTACTTGTGGGATTTAAATCATTTATATGTGTTTTTAAAACCACAAAATTAAAATTTAAGATTCATTTGGTTTAATCATTGGTTGTTTTTATATTACTGCGCTACATGATAGCCGCCATATGCATACACAAGTGCGACTTCTGTAAATAAATATTCATGATTAAAATTTAGTTCTTCTCATCTAAAGTTTACGACCACCAGCCATTCTATGCCACGTTTTCTTTATTTTTTTTTCCTGAGTCTGTATTACAAGATATGTTGCTTCAAGACTTTTATCACGCAATGATCGCCAAACAAAATATAACCGACACAAAAATTATTTTCTAAGTCAACACCACATAAACACCCTTCAGATGCGATAAAACGAAACAAATTTGCATGCGAGGCATATATCGTAGTCAATTGTTCTCCCGAGTTGCGTGCTGTTAAGCTCGACGCACGACATGATCAATACGTACCGAACGTTCGAAAATTATGAATGCTTGTTGATGAGAATACAAATTAATATTTTAGCAGAGAGTAAAGAGAGCACACGGCAGCTAATTATGAAAATGAAAAAGATATTAATATTAATTTTATGTAAAGTCGGGGCTGTAGGTTGTGACTTCCGGTTTTATTGTGTTTTGTTATTCAATTTCATGAGAGAGTCATTGTTTTGAAGAAATCTATTAACGGAAATTATAATTTCAGGACTTTACAGAGGAACAAAAGTACAGGTTTATGTAAATATAGAATAAGGGATTTTGCAATGCGGATCTTACAAAGATTTTGATTATACAGTTTTACAAAATGTCAATAATTTTACCTAATAATGCTCTCCTTATGCAAAATGTAATTTGCTCGGGGTTTAAAATTTAACCAGAGAAACACAATGCATTATTGGTCTTCAATAAAAAGTTTAACTTTCATAAATAGGAATTTTGTTTAATAATTATATTTCCAGTAAGATAAATCAGCTTGAAGAATAAGCTTGACAGAAGCCTCTCCTAGATATAATTTTGAAATTTTGTTATACCCCTTATAATTAAAAATATATTTCTTACTGCTCTTGCTTTTTTTAAACGCAGAGAGATAAGAAACTAGAGAAGTGAACATAGTGAACAGAATAAGTGCCTATAATTATGTTGTTGAACCCTGCAGCATTCGCTATTCTTATTCAAAAATAACGGTGGAGCTACCAAATGTGTGTTTGTGTTATACACGCACACACACACACACACACACACACACACATATATATATATATATATATATATATATATATATATATATATATATATATATATATATATATATATATATATAATCTGATACTTCAATTTTCTACTAATCTTAAAACTAGATAAACATTCTAAATTCGTTATTTCAGCGCTTTATCACACGAGTTCTCATATAAAACTTTTCTTGAGAAAAATATTTGTACATTTATTTTTCCTTATAAAACAAATAAAAAGTTTCCTCTTCTTAAAAAGCTCGAGCACTTACTCTGGACAGAAAGTACGGACAAATAAAAAGCAGTAATATACATATACTACAACTACGGGACAGATCATTGAACGAATAGAAAAGGATAAATCATTTTATATTTCTCAGTAGTATTTAAATTAATTACAAATTAAAATCGTGAGCCTAATTTGCGCTTCAACAAGTGGCAGCATTGAACAAAATAATAGAAGAAGCTTGTTAATTCGTTCATTTCTTTTCCTTTCCAAGTTCAGTGAATAGTAAACAATGTTTATTATAAAACGCACTTTGCTGGTTGGTTTACACGAAAATTAGTTTTACATAATTTTACATACTAAATTATTTTTTAAACACTCCAATAACATGTATTATGTTACGACGTAAATCTTTAACCTCCCTTTCACAAGACACTAGTACTTACAGCTTTTATTTGATGCCATGTCGTTTCCACTTAAATTAAAAACGAATGGCAGAAGTAATTTAATTGTTCTGGTATTCTAATTTAATTATATATATATATATATATATATATATATATATATATATATATATATATATATATATATATATATATAAATATATATATATATTTCTGTATTTATTTATATTTATATAGATATAATAGTACTGAGTATTTCTTCCTAAATTTTTCTTTTGGCTTTCTATTTTAAATATTTTTCATTCAAACTTTAAGATTAATTGACTATAATGAATGGTTATATGAAATGTCAGGATAAGTTAAAAGAAAATCTTTTATCTATACAGAACGAAATTTAGCAATGAAAATTTTGCAGTCAGATTTAACAAAAAATAAAAATCTCAATAACTTTTGTATGCCTCAAGAAATTCTAAGGTCTAATGAATTTATTAAGAGGCCTTTACAGTAAAAATAAATTACAATTACTGATAGAGATCGAAATTTTAAGAAAGTCAACGTAATTAAATCTCTTTCCAGAATACAACCTGTATACGAACTGGATGTATCATAAAACAGCTTTCAAAAGGCGTACTTCCTTTACCATCAAAATCAGATTAATTTCCTCAAAGGCTCGGATATTTAGGCTTATTTGTCTCTATAGATCTTAATGAAGTATAACAGAAATCTCTTCCCGATAAAAGCAGTAATTTACATTGACATCATTAACTTCTGATATATGCATGTCAGCGGATCACATTAACCCCCTGACTGAAATGAATCCGGCAATCCTCATTAGATACTGCTATAAATATTCATTAGAATTACTCTTAATGACTGATTTGAAGGCTAAAGAGGAAGCATTGAAAATAGCATTGAAATAATTACCAGTAATCACACGAAGCCTGAGAAAATTACGCGATATTTACCCGAAATATTTTTTCCCGATTTTTCAATAAATATATTATTTAGTTATATGATTTATAGAGAAATAAATACGGTTGCATACTCACTGTTCAATAAAAGTGGTAAAAGGGATTTCTTCTACAGATTCGGTAATTTATATTAATTACGCAGCTTAATTTTATAGGTATTGATATAATTCCGTATTTCTCGTTTAACCGGAAAAAAAAGTTTGGGGGAAATGGGATGGTTGCATAATAAACTCATTCATTTAAATATATTTTATTTTATGATTTCTAGGGCTATCGTTAAGTTGAAATGTGAGAATTTTTTTTATCAAACTATCCTACGTCTTATAAACTCCAATTTCCCCCTTTTTTAAATCCAAGTTCTGACTGGAAACCCGATACACACGTCAAACATAATATCCAATATTCCATATTTGTTTACTTTATATTTTATGTTATTTCTTCCTAATCCACCCTGCTGTTCTGTTCGGGTCTATTTGGCCCGAAATAAATTTTATCAGTGTATAAAATCTGAACCATCAGTGATAACAGTGTTAGATCTGGTGACTTTGTTTTTATATAAGACTATTTAATTGTCATAAAATATCTTCCCATTATTTTTATATTTTGAGTATTTTTTAAGTGTTTTTACTCTTGTACTGTTCGGGTCAATATGACCCGAGGGAAACTGCAATGATATTCCGTTACTCCCTTACAGCAATTTTTCCTCTTAGAAATGAATTACATCCTTCTAACAGTTTTTCCTGATTTTTTGTTGCAATCTTCCTATAAGATTTGATAAAAATTATCAAATATCAATATAGTTTCTTTGACATAGGCTTCACATTTCAACACGAGTTAGTAATAACCAATATGCAAGTCCAACTGGCACATTTTATGATCGTTTGTTGATACAAAGGGAATCATTCAAAAGAACGTAAATATACATACATCAACAGATTAGTAATACGAAATATGCAAGTCTCAACTATTTCATTTGGTTTTCTTGTTGAAACAAACAGTGAGACATTCATAACAATGTAATATGCAAGTATAGATACGTTGTTACAAGTCCAGATACATTATCTCGTCCCATTAGCTATAAAATGATTTGCTTTGTACTCCTTGCAATCAGTTCGAGTTTAACAAGTGTTCAATTAGTATCATCAATATGGCAGATTGTAGATGTGACGTACAAGAAGTTATAGAGGCGTCTGATTGTGATGAAGACGTATCCGAATTTGAAAATCTTTATAAGTGGTGAAAGTGAAAGTGATAATTTTGGCGTTGAATCTGAAGTAGTGCAGCTTGATACTAATGCATCAGTTCTATGAAGGGATGGACAAACTGAATGGAAATTGGATCCTCCACAAAAACGAGGACGAAAAGTCTTTGCAAATGTAATAAAAAATGCACCAGGTGCAACAAGATATGCTTCAACAAGAATAAAAAATTTCGTGCGGGCGTTCCATGTTATATATAGTTCTGTCAAAATTTAAATAATAAAAATGGCCAATATTGGAGGGCTAAACGTTTATGGGGAGACGTGGAAAAATGTAGATACTGTGCCCTTCCGAGCGTATATTGGGTTGTTATTGTTGGCTGGAGTGTATAAAGCACATGGTGAATCGACAAAAGCTTGCGTCAGGCAGAAACGGGTCGTAGTATATTTCATGTGACAATGTCTCCCGAGATGTTTTGGGCAATAAGTCGAGCGCTGTGTTTTGACAATAGATCCTCAAGTCAAGAAAGAAAACACACTAAGAAACTGGCACTTGTGCTTGAAATGTGGAAAAAATGGATGTAAGTTTTTCCCAAATTATACTAAAATTAAAAAAAGAGGTAAAGCAAATAACTAACAAAAAAGTTCATAGTTCATCTTTTTTGCTTCACATAACATACAACAGTATTGAACTATGATCCAAAAGAGCTCCCGGACGATATGTTTACGCATGGTAGTCCTATAGCTACTAAAAACTGTGAATATAATGAAGCGTAACTAAGCATCTAAGTATTACAAAATAAAGAGACGTTTCCATCAACATTTCGGTTGCCTGTGTTCCTCGTCTGAAGTACCTGTCAACGAATCTTCTTTCCCTAGCCACGGGCTAGCGTTGTGTTGGGTCCTCATGACTAAATAATATGTCACGACTACTCCTTCCTGTCAACCAACATCTTGTATGAAAATTATTACTTACACACACACACATATATATATATATATATATTATACACCATTATGTTATACAATGTAAAATGTAGCAAAATAAATTTCTGTGATTGGTAAACTGGGTATTTCACTTTAGTTTTGCAAAATCTTAGTAAGCATCAAGATTAATAGGGAATAGGCTGAAGAAATGGATTTTAAAATTACAACATTTCTGGAAATTGAAGACCGGGTCATATTGATCCGAATGGTACATTCGTAAAGTAAATACGAACAGAACAGTAGGATTAAATTGAATTGAATTATATCAGTGCTTATAATAGAAGACAAACTGATTTTATATTATTTGTGTTGATACACACAAAAAGAACATTAACATGGTTTAAAAGTTTTACTGATTTTTTAATGTCTCTAGTTGATCTGAGTATAACTCCAAGCGTAGAATTATGGTTAAAATAAAGAGAATTTCTAAAGCTTTTGCTCCGAACTAGATATCAAGTTCAAGGAATGTAAGCTTAACATATCTAATTCCTATCTTAATTTCTCCTCATGAATAAATATCCAATTTAAATATTTTCACAAAAACATCAGGTACCACTATTTATTTTCTACAGCCTATTGGCCATCATAAGAGTGAACAAGAATAGTTGTATTTAGAATAGACCCTTACCTCTGAGATAATGCAATGGTCCCCCCTTCTAAGAATAATATCTACGAAATCTGAAAGTGATGTTATCAATATTCAGTACACTGACCATCTAATATCGGCCTCAATAAAGTCTCCCGAATATGGCCTAGCCGACTAGCGCGTTGGACGTGACAGAAATCTAGAGCGAAATTTCCCTACATATTTACTGGTGACTAGCAAACCACCGGCTATCAGACTCAGTGAGAAAAAAGAGACCAAATTAAGTAAGAATTTATAATACTTGACACATGTTAAATAAAAGCGCTTCCCAGCGCTAAGGACTAACGTATGTAACTGACAGTTGTCATGGTACATAGAAGAATCAAAGCATGTCTCTTAGTCTTTCGCTCCGTCTTTAAATGAATAATAATGTGTATGTTTGTATTATTCTTTTTGTATTAAGGTACTCGTGACTGAGTTTTTAGATTTTGTGTGTGTGTGTGTGTGCAAGCAAGCAACACTCCACTATTCATTAATTCTACATCTTTAATGTTCTATTTCTCTTTCTACAACTATTTTCGTTCTGTTTGTGGCAACTGGCTGTCGGTTTTGAATATCACGATTTATACTGTGCTTGTACGGTCACGTGTACAGAGGAACAGTCTAGTTGCGCGTCACTTAGCATCATTAAATAGCTTGATCTAGTCGAGTCCAACAAACTTCTCCTCTCTTCAATATTTATAGCTGTTGTAAATATTCTTCAATTCATATTCCTTATAAATGTTGATTTAAATACCATTGTTGTACATCAGTAATTTGCGGAAGCAAATAAAAGCAATTATTACTTCAACAAAAGTGCATTAAGGACCGGATTAATCAACCAATCAAGCCAACGACTACAACTCAAGATGCCACCTGCCGTAGTGTCTTCCTTCTGATTCCAAATTCGTTACATTTATATATATATATTCTCATCTACATAAAAGATACCATATTTATAATCGGTATCATGGTTAGAATCGCAAATATAGTATATATATTAAATGTGATCTCCCGTATTTTCTAAAGAAATTACCTTAAATTGACAGCCTTGTTATCGTAAAATCCTTATAGCTTCAATCGGAATAATTATCACCTAAACGTATTAATTTGTTGTTCAAAAAAGTATATAATTATTGTACTAATTTTAATAGATTAATTATTTGAGTAACAGTACTAACCGTAAACGATTTCTTTTTTAAAGTCCTAGATGTATTTAAAACTACGAACCCTAACCTTTAAAATTAACTACATAGTTTGCAATTTCGTAAAGAGATTTTTCCCAAAGCTATGCCGTGATGATTGCATGCAATGAAATTACAGGAACGTACCTGAGAAATTTTAAACTAAACACTTTCCTCAGCTTGTATTTAAATGAATTGTGTGGTATAATTACACTTTCCGCCATGATATTAGTTTCCGCCGTGACGATAAATTTATTTAAAGTACCAGAAAAAGAAATCACGTGATCAGCATTTAATAAATTAAATTCTAAAAATGAATCTTTAAAAATTCACCAAAAATCAGAAAATGGAGGTAAAGATTCGAAAAAGATCTAATTTTAAACGAATTTTTTGGATTTTTTCGTGATATAAATTTTATAACCCTCAAATTATTATTTTAAATGCAAACTTTAAAAAAGTTACCAAAACACTAAAAATTTAATTTTAAAAAATCTAAGAAGAATTTTTCAAAAATCTTTCTTAGTGCACGCTTACACTATAAGAAGAATCGCCATGCAAAATTTCAGGCCTTTAGGTCCAGCGGTTTGGTCTGTGCGTTGTATGTCAGTGAGTCAGTCAGTTACGGAACTGTTTTATATATATAGATTATTTAAAACGTAGAAATCTTACATGTAATATCTCTTCAGAGAAAAACTGTTAGTTGGGTCTTTTCGTCTGAATTTCATAATAAAAATATTAAAACATTAAGTACCAATGATTCAACGCTTGGAAATGTGCGATTATAGAGTGGAACCTCGCATAACGAGCATAATTCGATCTAGAGTCTTACTCGTACTGCGAAACACTCGTTAAGCGAAACGATTTTTCCCATATAAGTTAATGTAAAATACGATAATGCGCTCCATGCCAAAAAATAATGAAAATTTTTTAGATGTAACGTTTATTATTTAAAGAAAATTACTTATACATAAATTCTTAAGGAGCAAAATGATCCATATGTAGTTATTATTTACGAATTTATGACACATATATAATTTTTTACTAGAAAGCTATCTAGCGACATTTGTTTTTCTCGGCGCTTCAAAATTTGCTAAAAATGTATCACCGCATTGTCATTGAATAAATTTGAAGCGCGCATAGCCATCGTCTTATCAGGGTGATGCTTAGTAACTTACGATGCAACAGTGTCCCATGCTTTCATCATTTCTTTTATTGCGCCAGAAGATTGTTTCTTTGCTGTTTCTTCGTCCTTCTCCACTGACAAACTCTCCTCTACAACTGCCTGCTGTGAAAGACACTGCAATTCTATTAGCTGTTCGGTGGACAGCTCTTGGTTGTGCTCTTCCACAAGCTCCTCAATATCATTGTTATCCCCCAGTTCTATGATATTTGCTTCTCGAACCATCCATGTCTAACCTTAAATACTTATTTTCGGCCGTTGATGACCCTGGTGACGTGAAGATCCGAGTGACGTGAGGAGGGGACTTCCTTCCACGTCACTCGTTATGCGAAATGTTTCTCGATAAGCGAGCCATTTTTTTTTACAATTTATTTTGCCCGTTATGTGAAATACTCGTTATGCGATGTGCTCGTTAAGCGAGGTTCCAATGTAAAACTAAATTTCAAAAGCAGGCGCAAACATCACACAGAAAATGGCAAAATATCGTCTAATGAAGAAAATACTAGTATAAATGAAAGTTTTATCTATGTTGTAAATCTGTGTACATATTTAACTGATAATAATAACTGAAAACCTTATATTCATATATAAAGAATACATAAAAACTATCTAAAATTTACGAAAGCATCGGCTGCATTATTAAGGATATAAAAAAAAACAGAGTTTTTGCTCGACTGACTAAATTCTTGACATTTATCAATATTCCAACTTACTGAAACCTCTACAAAATTTCAAAACCACTTAAGTATGTGTTTTAAGGGGGAATCTAGAAATTCTTAAAGCACCTCTTAAAGCAAGTCAGAAAGGTACCCATGAAACACGCCCATAAAATACACGCCTACACGCCCATCTTCTTCCAGAAATCTTTTTATGTTATAACCTCTTTCTAACGCCTTTCATAAAATATTATGTTTTTTCACAAAGAAAAGATCTATATGCTCAATGCTCTTTGATTTATCTCGTGTAAAAGCCCCCTCCATCATAATCTGAACAAAGAATTTTATTCACGGGCGGAGTGCTAATCAAACAAAGAAATTCGAGGATCAGGAAAATATCCCTGATAGAAGGTGACGCCGCGATAGGGAAAGTACAGAGGATTATGGAGGACTTGTTTTCTTAGGGATCGTAACGTAAAAATTCAGATCAAAAAAGACAAAAGATGGTTTTGCAAATAAAGCTGTAAAATACTTCTTGGAAAAAAATATATGTATAATTCTTTCTTGATTTTTGCCATAACTCGGTATTTTGGTAAGGAAGAAATAATATCCTATGCATTTTAAGAGAAAAAGAGAATTCGTGTGTAATAAATGGAATATAATTTTTTCATTCAATTATGCATCAGGAAATTTAAATGATTTCACTTTCGATGTTTTTCATCAACAAATTGATTTCTCATGCGAAAGTGTCACCAGCTAATTTATTTCGGAAACATATAGAGTATTAAACGAAAGTAAAAGAATTAGGGCAAAGTGAATGAGGGCAGCATTAATATGTTATACGACAGAGATATCAAAAAATTGTTGCAACAGACAACGCTTTTCATGTTTAATTTTTTTTTCTATTCATCATGCATCAAGGAATTTAAAGGATTTCCCTTTCGATGTCTTTCATCAACAAATTGATTTCTCATGCGAAAGTGTCATCAAATAATTTATTTCCGAAACATATAGAGTATTAAACGAAAGTAAAAGAATTAGGGCAAAGTGAATGAGGGCAGCATTAATATGTTATACAACAGAGAAATCAAAAAATTGTTGCAACAGACAACATTTTTCATGGTGGATTTTTTTTTCAATCCATCATACATCAGGAAATTTAAATGGATTCCCTTTCGATGTCTTTTAGCAACAAATTGATTTCTCATGAAAAAGTGTCATCAGCTAATTTATTTCCGAAACATATAGAGTATTAAACGATAGTTAAAGAATTAGGGGAAAGTGAATGAGGGCAACATTAATATGTTATACGAAATAAAAAAATTGTTGCAACAGATAACGTTTTTTCATGTTTAATCATTGCAAATTCTTGCAGTTACTTCTATCATAGTTTCCTGCAAAAGAAACCATCAAAATCACTTCCTTGAATTCCATAAATTAAATAAAAATATTTGTCATCGACGTCACAATCGTAATGTCTCAGTTACGGATCCACATTGTTATTTATAGAATTCCTAATCTACAGTTGAATGTTATAGCTGACACTTAATTACTCTAATGAAATTCTAATCTAGTGCAAATTTAGTTTCTTGACAGCGTATTAACTTAACGCAAAAATAACACATTTTTTGATAATATTTTCCTTTATGAAATATCAAGTTGTTGTCGTTAAGCTTGACATCAGAGTTGTAAAGTTGTATTATCTTTTCTAAAGTTGGATATAATTTCGATCAAGTGAAAGGGAAACAATAGATCCTACAAATCTATTTCTTATTCTGTTTCATCTTTGAGACAATTTTTTATTCTATCATAGCACTAACTTCATTGCAAGAAGAGACTTTCAGAGCGACAATAATACAAATTACTACAGTGATATCACTATTCTTTAAAATTACTACGGATCTTTGTAAATAGTTTCCTTAGAGTGACGAAGTCTTACAGAAGTTTCGAGATATTTTCCCATAGTTCTTATTAAGAAAAATTAATTGGACAATAAAATCTACATCATTAAACTAACACACAGAATAGAAACTTTGTAATTATTTATTGCATTATATGCTGCAAATTTTACACTATTTATCTTACTTGAAGGTTTACACTTATATAATAAACCCGAGTTGCAATAATGACTATATTCAGTGCTCGATTTCTAGAAATAGAGGTGTCGGAACTGTAACCTTCCGGAATGGGGGGGGGGGGGTGATGATTCCAAATTTTTAGCCCGAAAAAAAGAAATCTTTGGTTATACAAAAACTTGAAAATTTTATTTAATTCTGAATTCTATTTAGCAAAAGGAAAGCAAAAATGTGTTGTAGTTAAGTAGTAAAAGCAGTAAAAAAACATAGTTTCTTGGTTGTTTAAGTTGTCTGCCCATCCCAAAAGATTGTCCAAAACGTTAACATGTTTTCATCATACTTCTTGTCTTTTGACCTCTCATTACTCTTGACGGCTAATACTGATTGGTGTCCAGACACAAGATAAGAGCCAAAGAGGAGATTCATTTATCTTTACAAACAACAGGCCAGAAAGTGTTAAACTCAGTGAGGATCTCAATGGTGTGATAATGAGGTTCATGTGTGAGATACCTCTTTCACATTCACCCGACGATATGGCTATCGCTTTCATTGGCTGTTTCAACGGGGTGAGACTTTCCGGGAACACTCTAGAGTGGAGATACTCTCGGAATCCTGTAATTAGTTGCATTTCATTGAGTTTGAACTTGGAGGCAAATTTCCTCCTTTCATTTTCCCAAAACGTAATTGAGACATTTTGTGGCCAGTTTTTTTTTTATCCAATACTTTTATGGTGTCAGCAAGCTGAGTTTTTTTGCACTGAACAGTCATTTCTCAATAGACTTTTTAAGTGCCTCGTAAAACTTTTCGGAGTTCAAAGGGAGGTTGTAGCCTTACATCATAATCGATCGTTACGACCTGCGAATGGTTCTTTTACGTGAAGTGTAACAAGTAGTAGGCCAGGTCTACTCACTAACAGCAGAGTAATATGTGATTAAATAAATGGTTTTAACTATCGTAGTTTTATTTCCTAGAGAGAGGTACCAGAACGCCGTTCCGGCGCGTTCCTCCTCAAATCGAGCCCTGACTACATCTATGAATTAAAACAATGACTATATCTGTTCCACATCTATCACGGTTCAGTACAATATTCTAAGTTTCTGCTCCGTTTCAAATTTTTTCCGACCACTTAGCATCTGGTTTACGGTAATTAACAAAAAAATTCATAAATAAGGAGTAATTTGTTTTTGCCAAACCTGCATATTTCAGCGAAAGATGATTTTGTATTTTATCCGTAATAATGATTACGTTTTATTAAATTCTGTCGCAGTCCTTTCAACTGCGCAGCTTATACTTGCATTAATGAATTCTTGATTTTATGTATCTAGTAATTAGTGCATTCAATGTTATGCACTCAACTAATTCATCTCACTTAATCTATTGAATAAATAAATAAATAAACTTCGGGTTGATGTAAAATATGCATAAGAACATCTTTATCGTAATACACATTATTTACTACAAAAAGTGATAATTAAACACTAAGAAACTCAGTTATAAACACCTTTCTTAAAGATTATCACGGTTTAGCAGAATGTACACACGGAAGCAATCATATTCTTAGGATCGTCTTTCTTAGATGGAAAACCGAAAAAAAACAACATAATTTTATCAGGATTTATAATTTTTAAATAAAGTATATTTTATATTGTAAATAAATTTTGAAATAAATATTTTTATATCCGAGAGTGAAAGAAATTAAAACTTTTTGATGAACCATCGAATAAAATGATTAATATTTTGCATTTTTCTAGACTTACATGCTTTAAATAACTGAGCATCCACATGAAATTACCTTTATTTAAATATTTTATTGTGTGTAATGCTTCTAGAAAAATATTACTTATTTTCATTGTGGATTTTAGTTTGATCAATAGAAATCCAATTATCTTTAATTAAAATAAAATAAAAAATCACGTGGTTTAGATTGCTGTATGTAAATTCATTTTATAAAAATAACATTACATGTTATATTAAGGGTATACGCTTGTTTAAAAGCACTGTTAATTTTTATGCCGGATTGCCTGTTTCATAAGAGGGTTCATGAGATGTTTATCAATCCAACTGTAACACAATTACAAAGTTGCCTGTTTAACACCCTTGTCTGAACAGCATAAATTTTTAATTTATTATGAGTTTCAATACATTATTTTATGTGGTTTAACATTAAGAACGGTTCAGTTAATGGTTGTTAAGGGTCAAACATCCCCTTTCCTGTTAATATATGCACTTGAATGCGTGTAATTGTCTGTTAATGCATAACATAAAATAACAGTTGATGCGTGTTAAGAAATCGCGCATTTTAATCAGATCGAGGTAAACAACTTAGTGGTACTTAGTTTTTGAATTGTGAGTTTTTGTTTTGCTACGTATAGTAATGTTTTATTCAAAAGGCATGCAATTCACTGAATGTTTAACCATTTAATAAATAACTGCTTGTAGAGCCTGTTCGGAGCTGTAACCTACGCAATAATATTACAAATCCTAGAGGCGCCCGAAGTGAACCAAACTTTTTGATTCTGTTCATAGCCGTATAATAAAATCCTTAAGTCCGAATCTCTGGGGCCGGAAAAAGTGGAAAACTCTCTGCCTGGAATCATAAACGATCTGAATCTATCCTGGTTTTCATTAACTTATTTTAAAAATAATTTTCCTATTATTTTTTACTCTTTAATTTACACTAAGATCCGTAGTATACATTATAAGCAGAAGCAATATATACTATATAACGATAGGGATAAATATGTTTAAAACATTGTTGATTATTATTTCTCTATATTTCAAATAATACTATAAAAAATGTAATCTTAAATTACTGCATATATCTTTCGCATAAAAGACTGCGGAGGGAATTCTAATCAAACGAAAATCCCAATTCATCGCATCTTCCAAGGATCACTATAGATAGAGGTTATTTGAACAGAGGGTAAACTAAGGAAAACTTTCACTAGCTTTCTTATAATTTGAAAAATCAAGATATAATTATCGAATTGAACAACAAAAATGCAATAATTTTTTGAAAACTTTAAAAGCAACTTGCTTCCTCACATTTTGTGAAATCAAGGTATAATTATCGAATTAAATAACAAAAATGCAATAACTTTTTTAAAAATTTAAAAGTAACTCGCTTTCTGACATTTTGTATAATCAAGATATAATTATCAAACTGAACAATAAAAATCCAATAATCTTTTGAAAGGTTTAAAAGTAACTTGATTTCTCACATTTTGTAAAATCAATAAAAAATTATCCAACTGAACAAAAATAATAAGATAATCTTTTGAAAACCTTAAAAGTAACTTGATTTCTCACAATTTTTAAAAATCAATATATAAATATCAAACTCAATAATATTACTAAGAATAATGCAATATACTTTTGAATACCTTAAAAGTTACTTTCTTTCTCACATTTTGAAAAATCCGTTTATCATTCTCCAACTGAACAATAACAGTGCAATACTCTTCGGAAAACGTCAAAAATAAATTGCTAATAATTAAAGATAAAAAGAACTTTTTATATACCATGTTTTAAATTTTCTGTTGAATCATATAAACTTGACAATTCTATGTATTAATAAATACTTTTTCAAAATTTTTTTGATGAATTATCCCATCAACTTGAAAGAAAATGAAGTTAACTGGAAGTTTATGATTTTAAAACTCAACAATAAGAACGCAATACTCTTCGGAAAACGTCAAAAATAAATTGCTAATAATTAAAGATAAAAAGAACTTTTTATATACTATGTTTTCAAATTTTCTGTTGAATCATATAAACTTGACAATTCTATGTATTAATAATACTTTTTCAAAATTTTTTTGATGAATTATCCCATCAACTTGAAAGAAAATGAAGTTAACTGGAAGTTTATGATTTTAAAACTCAACAATAAGAATGCAATACTCTTCGGAAAACGTCAAAAAAAAATTGATAATAATTAAAGATAAAAAGAACTTTTTATATACCATGTTTTTAAATTTTCTGTTGAATCATATAAACTTGACAATTCTATGTATTAATAAATACTTTTTCAAAATTTTTTTGATGAATTATCCCATCAACTTGAAAGAAAATGAAGTTAACTGGAAGTTTATGATTTTAAAACTCAACAATAAGAATGCAATACTCTTCGGAAAACGTCAAAAATAAATTGATAATAATTAAAGATAAAAGAACTTTTTATATACCATGTTTTTAAATTTTCTGTTGAATCATATAAACTTGACAATTCTATGTATTAATAAATACTTTTTCAAAATTTTTTTGATGAACTATCCCATCAACTTGAAAGAAAATGAAGTTAATTGGAAGTTTATGATTTTAAAACTCAACAATAAGAACGCAATACTCTTCGGAAAACGTCAAAAATAAATTGATAATAATTAAAGATAAAAAGAACTTTTTATATACCATGTTTTTAAATTTTCTGTTGAATCATATAAACTTGACAATTCTATGTATTAATAAATACTTTTTCAAAATTTTTTTGATGAATTATCCCATCAACTTGAAAGAAAATGAAGTTAACTGGAAGTTTATGATTTTAAAACTCAACAATAAGAATGCAATACTCTTCGGAAAACGTCAAAAATAAATTGATAATAATTAAAGATAAAAAGAACTTTTTATATACCATGTTTTTAAATTTTCTGTTGAATCATATAAACTTGACAATTCTATGTATTAATAAATACTTTTTCAAAATTTTTTTGATGAATTATCCCATCAACTTGAAAGAAAATGAAGTTAATTGGAAGTTTATGATTTTAAAACTCAACAATAAGAACGCAATACTCTTCGGAAAACGTCAAAAATAAATTGCTAATAATTAAAGATAAAAAGAACTTTTTATATACTATGTTTTCAAATTTTCTGTTGAATCATATAAACTTGACAATTCTATGTATTAATAAATACTTTTTCAAAATTTTTTTGATGAATTATCCCATCAACTTGAAAGAAAATGAAGTTAACTGGAAGTTTATGATTTTAAAACTCAACAATAAGAATGCAATACTCTTCGGAAAACGTCAAAAATAAATTGATAATAATTAAAGATAAAAAGAACTTTTTATATACCATGTTTTTAAATTTTCTGTTGAATCATATAAACTTGACAATTCTATGTATTAATAAATACTTTTTCAAAATTTTTTTGATGAATTATCCCATCAACTTGAAAGAAAATGAAGTTAACTGGAAGTTTATGATTTTAAAACTCAACAATAAGAATGCAATACTCTTCGGAAAACGTCAAAAATAAATTGATAATAATTAAAGATAAAAAGAACTTTTTATATACCATGTTTTTAAATTTTCTGTTGAATCATATAAACTTGACAATTCTATGTATTAATAAATACTTTTTCAAAATTTTTTTGATGAACTATCCCATCAACTTGAAAGAAAATGAAGTTAATTGGAAGTTAACTTGCATATAACTTTTCGTTCCCGTTTCGGCCAATAGATCGCTGCACCAGTCTACAAAACAAAATTAACTTAAAATAAATTTAATTCTGCTTAAAGATGGCTAATAGTGTTACAAAAATGCATTGTCATCGTGTGCTGAGCTAATCTAAAAGTTTCAAATGTCTAGCTAATCGGAAAGTTAATTAAAAATCGATTGCAAGATTTGTACTTGACAAACACACAAACAAAAAAGCAAGTTAATAAAAACATGGTAAAAAATAAAGAAAACTACTCTAACAATCGTTACTTTTGAGATTTGCGCTGTAAAATATTGCACAAACACTCATCAACCCTGTATCTTTATTTTTCACAAAACATTAAAAACAAAACTTTTACATTGTGTGGAAATAAATACTTTTCCCTTTACAATACATTCTTAAGTGATAAAATAATACATAAAGTGATAAAAGCGATTTTTTTCATCTTCTATAAAATTAAAATATAGTCAGAAATTGAACGGCGTTTACTACAAATTGTTTTATTGAGATTTTTCTACACTCCTAACCAAGACTTTGGATGAAAAGTCTGTTGCATAATTGCATGAATAAGTGCGTGTTATCCAGAGATGGACCCACGGATAAAGCACGATCTGAAAAAAGCAGCATTTTTATTAACATTTATTCAGGTCGTAATTCCCAGACTAGACGCGGACATTTCCGTACAGTTAAGATAAGGGAAAATCTTTTGATCCCTTATAATAGCATACAAAGTATGCCCGACCGGAAATTAAAAGAGTTCGTCTCCCGAATAACGGAGCGGGAATACTGTCGCAAGGAAATAACGTTTACTGCTTAGCTGCATGTCGAGCAAGAGAAAAAGTCTACTTATGAAGGCAGACTTTCAGCAGTAGAGCTCGTTTAATCTCACACATAAAAAAACTTGCAAAGTGGTTGTTTCCTACAGACATAATGATTAAAAACACAGTATAATAATTTAAATATGATGCATAAAATATCTGGAGGATTTAAAAATGTATATATATACACCGCTGGCCACCCAAATTGCAACACCAAAAAAAAACAAGAGATATCACAACAAAATTTATTTTGTAGATAACATGTTGACCAAGTATCAAATGATTAAATTTATAGACTTCTGTGAAGTGTGGTTCCTGCCAAAATCAGTAGCCAGAGTAGCCGCCATTGATGGAGAGCACCGCTGCCACACGCCTCGGCATTGATTCAAAGAGACTTTGGATGAGTTCTTGGGGTACAGCAGACCAAGCAGCTTCCACACGATCCAGCTTCCAGTTGATCTGCTGTGGCAGCTGGGGATGGAATCTGGGTCAATCGTAGAGAAACCATGGACCACATGTTTTTTATCGGCGAAAGATCTGGAGAGCGAGGCGGCCAGGGAAGCAATTCAATCTGGCGATTGACGAAGAACCGTTGGACAATGCGTGCCACGTGTGGTCGCGCATTATCCTGTTGAAATATGGCTGTGGGCAAGCCCTGAAGGTAAGGAAGGACAACTGGCTCCAACACCTCGGCGATGTAGCGCTGGCTGTTTAAAGTACCGGCAATGCGTACTAGAGGTGTGCGAGATTGATATCCAATACCGCCTCATACCATAATACCCGGTGCAGGACCAGTGTGGCGGTGCATAACGCAGCTGTTCAGCATCCTCTCTTCACGGTGTCTCCAGACTCGAATGCGACCATCGTGGTGTTGCAGACAGAAGCATGACTCGTCAGTAAAGACAATTTCATTCCATTCTGCCGTCCACATCCTTCTGTCATCGCACCATTGGCGGCGGAGACGTCTGTGGTTCTATGTCAAGGGTAGACAAAGCAATGGACGTCTTGCGGACAGACCATTCTGCTGTACACGGCGTCGAATGGTACGCGCAGACACTGGATGATGCGTTACAGACTCCATGTGCTGTGCTATGGTTCGTGATGTGACTGATCGACCCGTAACTGCCATGCGCACAATTTGCCTGTCATCACGTGAAGTGGTGCGCTGAGGTGGATGCGATCGAACACGCCGGTCCGTCGTACCCTCCTGCATCCAACGATCGCATATCCGCATTACAGTTGTTTGATTTCGTCCAACACGACTACCGATTTCCCCGAAAGATAATCCACAATATCGGTAGGCCACTATCCTTCCTCTGTCGAACTCGGATACTTGATCAAAAGATGATCGCTGTTTTCGACGAGGCATAATTGATCGTTTTTTGAAAAAACCACAAGAAAAACACAATTGACGAACCTGAAATCGTCGAAATCTCCAAGCCTTAAATAGTGCTTTGAAGTGGCGCCACAGGCACGCGTGATGTGCGTCTGCGCTGAAATTCTAATTATTTGCATATCTCACCTCCGCTAATGCATGTTGTAAATTTCAGGTTATTTGCATGTTTCCTTCAGGGTGTTGCATTTACAGTGGCCAGCAGTGTAAATATATATATATGTAGGTCAGGAATCAGCTGGCTGAGCGGGATAATACGAAACAACAACATTTATTTAAAAGTTCTTGGATGACACATTAACACATTTATATTTATAAAATAGGTCAATATAGCATTACGTCTTGAAACTTATCTCCTTTAAAACAATAAAAGTCGTCGTTTAGACTTGCACATAACATTACACTTAAGTCCGTCCTATCAGCACTCGTTCTGCATTCGTTCTGCTCGTTCTGCATGCAATCTGCTGGCTCTGGCTGTTCGGCTCGCTTTACATACGATCTGCCTTCGTTCCACTGCCTCTGCTTCTTCTCGCTGCTTCTTCTTCTCGCTGCTTCTTCTTCTGCCACTGCTTCTTCTTCTGCTCCTCACGAATTAAAGCTCAGTCTTAAATGGAGCGAAAGCTTTCCATCAGCATGATGTTACGGGCAAATAGATTATGAATAATGAGGAGAGGGAAGGTGGCTCACTCTACACTCGGCCATTCCTGCTTCCCGGCAGGTCCTCCTGACGACGGGAAAACATCTAAAAGACAAAAAGAAACAAAGCAAAGCAAACAAAGATCACAAATGAATGCCACTATAATCATAAACAGTTTTTGATGATCCCAAAACGCAACTGGTACAGTTTCTTTCTCTCTTCTGTCTTTAAGGTCAAACCAAATCAAAATTTTACATCGTCTCCAGGTAGCCATGGTTTGATGAATTCAGAACAGGTGGTAGACTTTTTGTTTTCTTCCTGAATTTTAAAGATCTGTTTTTTGACGTGCTTTCTAAAGGTCCTATGTGATCTATATGATATGTATATAGCGGAAGGTCGTCTTTACGCAACGGGTGTTGGAACCCCTCTTTCTTTCCTTTTCTTACGGTTAACGAGAATGCAATGGACACAATTAGCTATAATTTTCTCGACTTTCTGCTCCACTATTGGAATGAAATAGTATTCTTGAAGGTATTGATCTGTGTAGTTCATTCCCTTGTGGCCTTTCTCATGTGCATCTTCGATTATTTCTGTCTGCATACTTTCAGGTACTACAATAACTTCCTTTACGTCAACAAATTTGTACAGAATTCCGTTTCGCTGAATGTAGTTCTCGTAATTAGAAGTTTTAAGTATTTCCTTTATTGCTTTGATTTCGGTGTCATTGTCTTGTTCTAATTTCAATTTTAAGACAGGCTTCTCCGATAATAAATCCTTAAGTTGATTGAAAGCGTTTCGTTCGTCTTCATTAAATCTAAATTTACCATCTTTTCTTAAAAGGTCACTTAGCGGTCTATCTATTATGGAATTTTTTTTTTATATATTTTCTAAAGTATCCTGTGAGCCCGAGGAAGCTCTGAATTTGTTTTAAGTTTGTAGGCTCTGGGAAATTTATGACAGCTTTAGTTTTTGCAGGAGATGGGGAAATTGTACCTCCCTCTATCACATGGCCTATGAACTCGATCCGTCGTTTGAAAAACTGAGACTTCTTGAAATTTATCTCTAAACCGTATTCTTTAGCCAAATCCAAAACCTGTTTCAACCGTTCGGTTCTTTCTTCTTCGTTGGCAGATAGAATGATCACGTCATCCATGTAGGGTAAAACAATGTCGTCATTAACTAAGGGTCGGAAAATAGTGTTAATAAATCTTTGAAATACTGCTGGTGAGTTAGAAAAGCCAAAGGGTACCTTTAAGAATTGATACTGACCCTCGTGGGTCACAAATGATGTGTACTTTTTACTATCCCGATGCACGTCAACGTGAAAAAATCCGTTCTTCAGATCGATAGTACTGAACACGCGGGCTTCCTGCAAGCGGTCTAGGACGTCCTAGATCAACGGTTGAGGGAATCTGTCCTTAACAACAACTTTATTTAATTTCCGGTAGTCTATACAAATACGCGGCGATCCATCCTTCTTCTTGACAATAACTATTGGACTAGCATATTCCGAGGAGCTTGGTTCTACTATTCCCTGTGCCAACCACTCGACCACTTGTGTTTCAACTACCTTTTTTCCAAAAAAGGGAGTATATGTGGGTGGTGAAATATGGGCTCTTGATTCTTAACTAAAGTTTTCAGGTCAATATTCGTTGATTTAGTTTTACTTGGCACATAATTGAGAACAAATTTGCGTACCGTATCCCTCAAGACCATAGGAACTTTTGGTTCAATATCAATTTCGAAAACATCGTCATTTAAGATTGGTAGAACATATACTATATTTACAGGTACATTATTTTGAGGTCTATTTTGAA
This sequence comes from Dolomedes plantarius, assembly GCA_907164885.2. Classification (NCBI taxonomy): domain Eukaryota; kingdom Metazoa; phylum Arthropoda; class Arachnida; order Araneae; family Dolomedidae; genus Dolomedes; species Dolomedes plantarius. The sequence goes on from OU015491.1 coordinate 67,874,400, forward strand.
CTGCAACTCCATTTTCATTAATTAAAACTTCATACTGCATGAGTACATTTAAACCAATTATGACATCATAAGGGTAAACAATAATCCTTTTCTACACATATATCAGCTGTACACTTAAAATCATCGATAACAATTTCACCAGAAAAAGATCCCAATGGTTTAACTAAACATTTCCCAAGACCAGTTAAAATTGAATTTACCGGATATAATTTCTTAACTTCTAATTCTTCATAAATTGACTTTCGAAGTAATGTAACTTGACTTCCAGTATTAATCAGGCTATCTACTTTTGTATTATTGATTTCAATAGTTTTGTTCATGTTCGGAACGACACTAACACATGAAGAGTTTACTTCGGGTTTAGTTTCTGATGTGGTTTTGTTTCTGGGTTTAATTTCTGATGTACATTCTGACGCCCGATACCCAAACAGAGAACACCTAAAACACTGTAGCTCCTTAAATCTGTGTTCACAAAACTTGGATTTCCAGATCCACAGTTAAAACAAATTATACGCCTGCGAAACTCAGAATGATTAGAATTAAATTTCACGTCTTTAACATTACCATATTTCGGCTTAACTCCTTCAAAATTAGACCTAACAGGGGAAATGACATGGTGTTCATCAAATTTTGTTCTCGTTGTTTCAAAATTACTTCTATTTTGCATAAAACCAACATTCGTCCTTGTTCTTTCATTAAATTCTGAGCGGCTTTTAATTCGTTGTCTATCCTCACATTTTCTGATACAAGGTTAAATTTTATTTAAATTCAGCTAAATTTCTAGATTTATAGAGCACGTACTTATTTGTTGGTGAATCCTGAATACCATTTATTATATAATAAACTAAAGATGCATCTTCGACGTTACCTTTAATCGCGATTTCTTTCATAACATAAAAATATTCTTGAAACGATTCGTTAAATTTCATCTTTCTGTTATTTAACATCATATGGATATCCGCACTATTATATTTATTTCCAAACTCTTCTGTTAACAATACTTTTAATTTATCCCATGAGTTAACATTGCGTTCACTCTGTAAGAAGAATTTAGCAATACCACTTAAAGATTTTTTAGCAAAAATGAGTTTCTGAATATCATGCCACGATAATAATGTAGTGGTTTCCTCAAAATCAGATATCCAGTTTTCTACGGAGTAATTATCATCAGCACTAAAATGTTTAATTGTACCTTCCTTTTCACGGAAACTAACCATTACTTCTTTTAAGTTTGGAATTAACCCAACGTTTGAAAGATTTAGTTCACCAGTAATTTCTGTTTCACCAGAGACTTCGTCAGTTTCGTCAATGTCAACAGAACTAGAGCTTAGCAGTCCTAAATCGTTTAAATTTTTAATAATACGCTCAACAAGTTCGTTTGGTTTGCCTTCATTTTTTAAATTTAGTAAATTACAAACAGTAATGAGGTTATTCACAGTAAAATTATCAGTTACATATTTAATTTTATCTTTATACTCTTTTGAATGAACATTGTAATTAAATCCTGGAAATTTTCTAAGTCTTTCCCTATTCTTTCTGTCACATGGATCCTTTTCAAAACCAAGTATATTCAATAATTTTATGGCATTGGCAGAAAATAAATAAAATTGCTCTTCATACGCGGCACTTCGATTAACGTAGCAATCTTGAAATCACAAGTAAAAATTAGTTAATAAAACAGAGTTCTCACTTTTAAAATCAGCAAATTGGGGAGCACAGTAATCCAATGGAACACAACGCTGAATCACAAAATTATTCTTCATTCAACTTCTTCGAACGTCTTTAAACACTCCTTGTTTCGCCGTAAAACAAAATTCGTCTAAATTCAGCTTCTTCACATTTGGATACAACTATCCATGCACAGTTCATCAAGTCTTCATCAATTTAAAAGTTTACACTCTAAAACCCGAATACACAGCGTCACAATCCAAGTGCTATTAATCTTCATTCAACTTCTTTAAACAGTTCTTGTTTCGTCGTAAAACAAATGTGTTGTTCGTCGTAAAACATATGCTACACTTCTGAAAATAATTGTAGGACTACAAATTCATCCCGTTTCTGATATAATTGTGGGGCAACAAATCCATCCCACTTCTGATATAACTGTAGGTCAGGAATCAGCTGGCTGAGCGGGATAATACGAAACAACAACATTTATTTAAAAGTTCTTGGACGACACATTTACACATTTATATTTATAAAATAGGTCAATATAGCATTACGTCTTGAAACTTGTCTCCTTTAAAACAATAAAGGCCGTAGTTTAGACTTGCACCTAACATTTCACTTAAGTCCATCCTATCAGCACTCGTTCTGCATTCGTTCTACTCGTGCTGAATGCAATCTGGCTGTTCGGCTCGCCCTGCATACGATCTGCCTTCGTTCCGCTGCCTCTGCTTCTTCTCACTGTCTCTTATTCTTCTCGCTTCTTCTTCTTCTGCAACTGCTTCTTCATCTGCTCGTCACGAATGAAAGCTCAGTCTTGAATGGAGCGAAAGCTTCCCATCAGCATGACGTCACGGACAAATAGATTATGCACAGGTGGGGAATGAGGTGAATAATGAGGAGGGGGAAGGTGGCTCACTCTACATATATATAAATATATATATATATATATATATATATATATATATATATATATATATATATATATATATATATATATATATATATATATATATATATATATATATATATATATATATATATATATATATATATATATATATATATTCAGTCGAACCCCGTTATAACGAACTTCAAGGGACCAAAGGTTTTGATTGCTATATCCGAACATTTAAGAAAAATGTTAGAGTTCCCAAATGTATAACGCATAAGTTGCTATGTGTTTTCAATAATCATGTACTGAATGAATGGTAAAATCTATTAAAAATAATCATTAATGAATTAAATTGACTAAAATCGATTACCTTAAACTGACACAATACTAATTAAATTAATTAAAAATGAAGACAATTGGAAATAAATTGCTCACTGTTTCGATACAGAAATAATCGGTAATCTTCTGCTGTCATGATGCGATTTCAAATTTTATGAATTTCTTTGTCCAATACACCTAATGACTCCTACACACCTTTTTTCCACTGTTTCTGTTGACAAAAACTTATTAATTACACCCATCGCTGCTGTAGCATCTGAGATGGTGGAGATTTCGTCATTTATGTGCTCTTCTTCATCAGCATCAGAAGTAGAATCTACGATTTCAGTATGATTCATTTTAATTTCTTCTAATAATTTCTTCTTACAATATCTTCAGCAGTAGGATTTTCGCAGGTAATGACTTCATCATCACGTATTTCGAACAATTGCTTGCTACAATCTGAGAATGATGAAATTTTGCGCTTTTCTATCCACATCGTGATAGGTAAATGTTATAATCTTCTTTTTCAACATTTGTTGTATCTTCAACATTCTTAAAAAGTTTGAAAATTGAAAAAAAAATTTAGTTGTCGACTGACAAAAACGTTCGTTATAGCCGCTTCTTAAGATTTCGAAGGTTCGATATAAAAGGAAAAATTAGCATTAAATACAATAGGTAAACGGCGAGACCAAAACTTCCGTTCGTTATATCCGGGAGTTTATTATATACCTGGTTCGCTATAACAGGGTTCGACTGTATATATATCTATCTATCTATCTATCTATATATATATATATATATATATATATATATATATATATATATATACGAGGCTTTTTTCTGGGGGTACGTGACGATATGGCGTATCCCTACCATTTAAAAGTATTATTTTGGTTTAACTTAACCGAAATTTTAAAAAACTTATGAGCAAATTGTTAATATATAAAAAAGCGTTTTTTTAATTGCGGCTTTTTTGTTCCCCTGTGACGTGACGTGTGAAAACACTGTACTAAAAATACGTACCTTTATTTGAGAAAACACAGTATACATACCCATATATATATATATATATATATATATATATATATATATATATATATATATATATATATATATATATATATATATATATATATATATATATATATGTGGGGGGACGCCCTCTGGTGCTCTCTGCTGACACCCGCCGAATTTGACTGTAACCTTGCCAGAACGAGATAAGCGCTTGGGTATATACGATGTGTCTGAGCGGCATACAGCAGAATACGAGAATACGAGAATACGGCAGAATACGAGAATACGAGAATACAGGAGTACGAGGCGAAGACGAGAGTAGGACGAATGATGACGCCATTTTAATGTGTTTTACCTGCATAGGGTGGAGATACTTCTGTTTATCCTGTGAACGACTATTCAACGACGCATTTTAATTTGTCTTAGTGTAAAGTAACTATGTGTTATTCGTCAAATGTATTGTCTCGTGTAAATAATAATAATTGTATTTGTGTAGCAGTATTCGTGTCATTAGAGTGAAATTTCTGATGATCCCCTAAAACCCCTAGACACCAACCTTTCCTTGCATATTCATACACACACACACACAAACACAATTATATATATATATATATATATATATATATATATATATATATATATATATATATATATATATATATATATATAGCAAAGAATTTCAGATAAATTTTGAAAAAAAATTATTTCTGTAAGATTGCATTTGTACCAAGGTCTTTTTGATTAATTTAATATATGTGATTAATTAAATAAATGTGTTTTTTACTGCAAATAATTCAGTAAGTCCAGAAATACCTGATATTTTTAAAGGCACTAATGCAGGATTTTTTAACTGCAAATCTTTAGCACACTTTGGAAGAAAAGAAATTTGATGTTTGCATACAATAAATAGCAAACCTAAGATTTATCTGATGACAATACACCTGCAAACACACCCACTCGATATATATTTTGGAAGAAATGGCGGTCTTTTTTCCGAAGATCCGTCAGAATATTTCCTTTTTATTCTCTTATGAAAACAATAATAATGTTTATGACAGGTATCAAGAAAATATTACTATTCCTGTTCTTTTTAGTTTTAGGGTTTCAAATTTCTTTTACACAACCTTCTGATATTATTGAACTGGAATTTTACTACAAAATCTCATAAACAGTACAAGACATTTTATTCATTCATTCTTTTCATTGGTATTACTCCACTGCATCGTGCTCCCCAAAAGGCACCATTGATGTCTCCCATTGGCAGTGTTTTTTTAGCTCTTCAATAGTGGATCAATTCTTTGTTCATATTATGATAAAAAGATGGCATGACATTAAATGAATTAAGACAGTGCCAGTGGAATGAAATATTATATAATACAAAAAAATGTATAATCTATATATAAATAAATAAATAAATAAATATATATATATATATATATATATATATATATATATATATATATATATATATATATATATATATATTATATATATATATATATATATATATATATATATATATATATATATATATATATATATATATATATATATATATATATATATATATATTTATATATATATATATATATATATACATATATATATATATATATATATATATATATATATATATATATATATATATATATATATATATATATATATATATAGGGTGTCCAGAATTAAACATCCCTACTTTAAAGTTTTCTACAGTCGAAACTATTGTTCAGAAAGTTATGAAATTTTATGTAGGACATATTGAATGGATGGGAATTTGCTTGAGCGAATAAAAAAATAATTCAAAATTTCACCACCAGAGGGCATTTTTTGACGAATTACACATTTACGACTGGTTCTATACTTAAGATTTCACCATCTTTTTATCCATAGGTCACCCTAACACAATAACTCATACTCATTTAATTTTACCATCTTTAAAGTGATTGCAAAGTCGATCAGAAACTTGCTCGATAACTAATTTTCAGACAAAATATTTGAAGGAACGAAGAAGAAACAAATATGCAAATTAAATTTTGTCGACGTAGAGCAGAAGCTGTTATAAAACCTAGAAACTTTCATGGAGATTTTGTTTTCAGCGTGCTTGCTATTGCTAATCAGAATGTCATCGTTACGATTACCAGATCGAACTTTGTTAGTAAAATTGTTTTCCCCAGACCCCAACCCATGGATTTTGGGGACGTGTGAAACATCTAGTCTGTCTTGATAAACCAAGAACTATAACTGATATGAAAGACAGCATTACACGACCTGTTCTCAGCAATTTCCCCTGACAGACTGCGGTCAACTGCAGAACATGCTATCTTACGATTTCAAATGGTAACTGAAAATGATGGCCGTCATGTTGAACATGTTTTGTTGTAATACATTTTTTTAACTTTAGTAAATGTTGGCTAAATGTGTAATTCATCAAAAAAGCCCTCTGGTGGTGAAATTTTGAACTGTTTTTTTTTTTTATTCGCTCAAACAAATTCCCATCCCTTCAATATGTCCTACACAAAATTTCATAACTTTCTGAACAATAGTTTCGACTGTGGAAAATTCTAAAGTAGGGATGCTTAATTCTGGACACCCTGTGTATATATAGGGTAAATAGGCCGAATTTGAGACCCCTTTTGATTTTTATACATAACTAGGGAAATAAGTGAGGGATTATAGTACCAATATAATGTCCTTTTAATGCATATATTTTACTACATATAACAATGACAGAAAATGGAAATAACCTTACAATTTTCTTGTATGAAATTATAAATGTTTCTATTTTTAGGGGGTGTTAAAGGTTGAATTAATAAGTGTTCTTTTTTTAGGGGTCTGAAAAAGCTAATCTTAATATGAGGCCCCCATTCTATAACTCTAAAAATGAATTAGAATTACTGAAAAGTTCGTAAAAAACTAAACTGTATACAATAATTAGATAACAGTTACCTATACACCCTAATAAGGTGAAAAAGAAAAGTGACATTTTAAGCACATTAGTCGGTTTACACTACAGGTTTTTTATTTTTTGTTTTTAGATTCAAACTTTTCACATTGTTTACAAATAAAAAGTTCGTCAGCTCCACAATATTCATGGGCCCACCTGAAACACTTTCTACATTGACGCTACTTCTCCACCTCTTTGTCTTCTGAAAATAAACAACCACAAAAAAGGCATTCAGCGTCGTTTTCATCAATGCTATAATCACTGCTGTCATGGAGAGAAAGTTTTTCATCATCTTCAATTGAGCTGAGATCATCATAGCTATAATTAGGCTTATTCATTCTCTGTTTTTTAAATAGTGTTGTATTTTCATCCATCCTGAATTTCCCGCTTAGCGTAGGGACCCCTTTGCCTTTTCCCTTTATTGTTTCCTTATCATTTTCTTTTTATCTTGATCTCCTTTTCTTTGTTTATCCTTTGATTTCTTATCTTTTAAGTCCATTCCTTTTTTTCCTGTAGGAAACAAAAGTTTTTTTCGAATATGCTGCATTTCTTTTAATAATGCTATCAATCAATTTATTTTTATAGAGCGACGATGTGATAATATCGGCGTTACGGGCCCAGCTTGGTTTCGAGGTGTTTTTCTCAGGTAACGTAGGCAAGGGATTTATTCCTTCAGGAGTCACTAAGAATTGATTTGAACTTGTTGTTTAATCAATACCTTCCACATTGTCACAACTGCTACATGGTTGTGGATTTCGCGTGGGCGTCATTGTATCTGCAGCTTCAGAGGAAACAAGGTTGCGAGAGTGAATATTAAAATGCCTAACATGAGACCCTATCTCATATTAGGCCTGTATTTCGGGTCTCATACTCAGCACAACCATGTTGTTGAACACGCCATTGAATGTTTTAGGTTAGGATTGACGTTAGCTTAAAAAAACAGGGTTTACGCTCCCCATTTATAGCTACCTATCCAATACTAAGTTTTAATAAGAGTCTTGCCTTGAAGATGAAAACAGACAATGAAAAGGGTGATGAAAAAAGTTGACGAGCACAAATTCAGGAAAAAAATACTGCACCTTTGTGTGCGCTTGCAAACACTCTACTTACTCACCGATTACGAATGATGCAATAGACTGTTGTTTTACGTTCCAGTCGCCAGGCGGCAGTACTTGATACGTCCTGTAAGCTGGGGTCTCATATTAGGCAAGGTCTCATTCGTAATACTTACCCTATATACATATATATATATATATATATATATATATATATATATATATATATATATATATATATATTTATATATATATATATGTATATGTATGTATATGTATGTATGTATGTATGTATACACACACTATCTACCAAAAAGTATTTGGACACGGGTTAGAAAAGGATTACACATTTTATTCGTATTCAATAGTTTGCTGTGAGACTCTCACATAGTCTGAAAACAGACTCAATCCTAACTTTGAAAAATCCAGTACAGATGTGACTTTTTGTTAAAGGAATCAGGCAGACCGTTAACAGACAATGGTGCGGTGCTCACTTCCCTAAGTGGAAAAAGGGTCATTCGTTAGGAAAAGACCATCAACGCACAAAGAGACAATGCAAGGCCCGGGGTGTCGGGCTGACAAAATGTAAACGCAGGCCTGGAGGTGACCAGGTGACTAACCCCCTGTGAGAGTATTGCATCAGACACATAAGACAATGTAAGAAAGAGACGAAAAGTATGGGGGACAAGACTAACACCGAGAAGGGTAAATTTGAATCGACACTAGGTCATAATCGACACTAGGTAGAACAAATGAATCAATGAGAGATAGTGAAACAAGAAAACCACATACCCACGTCCATTTGTTTAGGGTCCCGTAAAATAGCAGAGATGATCAAAAATTTAAGTAATTCCCAAAGAATTTTGGGAAAATCAATTACTTGTGTATATTGTAAATGTGTTAGAAATGATTTAAGTAGCTCTCAAGAATTCAGGGAAATTTAATTAAATGTGCATTTTTTTAACTGTACTGATAACTAATATTTATGAATTCTAAGAAAAATGGATTAAATTTGCGAATATAATGGTATTAAGAATTAATGTGTAGAAGATATGAGATTTTTTTGTGGTTGTTTTGTTGTGGGAATACTTTGGTTCCTGTTTAATTTAATGTGAAGAGTTAAGTTGTAGCTTCTGTTTGTGCTGTGATATTTAATGTGAAGGGTTAAATAATAACCTTATCTTGATAGTAATATGTGAGAAAGTATTAGAAAAAATTTAAAGTATTTCCCAAAGAATCCGGGAAAAATTCATCAAATATGTTTTGTAACTATTTAAGTTTAATTTAAGTAATCCCTAAAGATTTAGGGAAAATTTATTAAAATAGATATTTATAACTGTTTAAGATTAAGTAAAGTAATTCCTAAAGAATTTTTAAAAAAAAGGAATCAAAAGTGTAGTTATATTAGAAATTATTGCATTGAATATATATTTGTGGACGAATAGTGTGTTTTGCGTTTTGTTTAAAGTGAAGGACTAAGGTAATAACTTTGCCCTAGTATCATTTAAAGTAAAGATATAAGAAATAAGTATAACATAATTTTTGTGCTAATTATAAAGTGTAAAAGAATTTGATATTGGTAATAATTGTATAAAATAATTTTGGACAGCGAATAATGGATTTATATAATGTAGATAATGAATAATTGTGCAAAAATAATTGTTGTTACATGTAAATGAATTTGCTATCTCAAACTCAGATGAAAACATGGGATCATTTACCTGTAAAATGGTGTATTATTATGCCTACAAAGTGTTCCTCTTTACAAGGTTAAAGTATTGTGGTTAGTCAGTTGTGGTGCTCTACTATAATCTACGGTTAGAAGGTCTGTCACTGAGTCATGGAAACATCTCAAAGACCCGTTTCCTCTCCTTGAAAGGGTAGGGTATATGTGAGACTCTCACAGTCTGAAAACAGACTCAATACTAACTTTGGAAAATCCAGTACAGATGGGACTTTTGGTTCAAGGAGTCAGGCAGACCATTAGCATACAATGGTGCGGTGCACACTTCCCTAACTGGAAAAAGGGTCATTCCTTAGGAAAAGACCATCAAAGCAGAAAGAAACAATGCAAGGCTCGGGGTGTCGGGCTGACAAAAATGAAACGCAGGGCTGGAGGTGGTCAGGTGACGAACCCCCTGTGAGAGGATTGCATCAGACATATGAGACAATGGAACCTTCGAGAAGGAGGAAAAAGGTATAAATAAAGAAAAGACGATTAGACAGGGCCTTTTTTGTAGACTGGACCATGATGAGAGACTGAGATACGAGAGAGCGTAGGGAGAAAAGAGCAGACGTGAATTCTAGATTGAACTGTGATTATGAACCCCGCTCTCAATAATGTTATCAGCGTTCTTCGGAACAAACTTGTGTACGTTATTATTAGTCTATATATTTATTTTATAATAAACAAGATGTAAATAAGAGCCATTTCTCCGTTTATGAATAACTCGAGACATTTATTTAACGGATCACGGTGATCAGGTTTACATTTGGCGCAGCTGGACTTGGGAGGACCCCCAACTATGCGGAAGTTATCAGAAAAGACGATGAAAGTTCGATACTCACTGAGGTAAAAGTAGTCACGAGAGAGGTTAAATTCGAGAGATCAGAGTGGTGTGTACGACATTCCACGTCAGAGATTCCACGAGAGGCAATTACATTCTGAACCCTCCGGTACATGCTTTCCAAAAATCCTGTTATGTCGGATAGTGGTTTTTTTCCACTCGGCTTGGATAAGACATGTAAGTTCCTTAACCAATTTTGGACGGTTGTCGCACACCTAAATTCGGCGATCCAACTCGTCAAAGAAGTTCTCGATAGGGTTCAGGTCTGGGTTCTGGGAAGGCCAGTCCATTCGGTTAACCCCATTTTCACCATACCAATCCATGGTGGACCTCACAACAAGTCAGCTGGCGTTGTCGTCCTGGAAGTAGGATGGGTCCAACCCGTAAAACTGCCACAACGTCGGAAGCACACTGTCATCCAAAATAGTGCAGTGGGCGTCGGTGATGATCTCACCATCAATTGGGACCAAGGTTCCCTGTCCGTACCAGGAGAAACATCCCCAGACTATAATTCTACCCGTACTTTAATGTGGGCACAATGCATTCTGGCAGGAGGCGTTCTCCAGGCAAACGCCATACCCAAACCCTGTAATCCGAATGGTAGAGTGTGAGCCTTGATTCGTCGCTCCAAAGAAACCGTTTCAGTGATCTACAGTCAACTTTCGATGTGCTTTGCACTCCATTAACCGAGAAGCCCGGTTGGATTTTTTTATCAAGGGTTTATGGACGGCAGCACGATCATGAAAACCAAGCAGATGTGGTTCCTTAAGGGGTCTAAGGGGTTTTAAACTGTTATGTTAAAGCATAAATGTGTTCTGGTTTCGACATCCAATAACTAATTGTATTCTTATTACAAATAGACAAAATTTGTTGATACTGTTCAGAACTAATTCAAAATTAATATTTTGATAAAATAAACACTTTTGATATTAAATTTTTTTAAAATATGATACATTTATTACAACGATATTTTCAGATATTTTTTAAATGGCCAGTTACTATCCGTAAAGTAACTCAAGTTAGAATTAACATATACACTTTAATTCTATGTTAAAATAATCAGAAATGTTTTCTCTATAGAATGAATTAACTATGTAAAAATATTACATCAACAACATTTATAAAAATTCATACAAACTTGAAAAAATAAAAAATATTTTTTTTAAATTTCTCTTTAATTAATAAAAATATTGAAAATAACAAAATTCCCTCATTATATTGATTCATTCTATAGAACATAATCATGTATACAAGCATGCAAAATTTTAAACAGATATATTGAGTACTTTTTTTAAAATTTTACGGATAGTGGTGAAAATCATACTTCTGAGAAAACAGCGTTTAAAGTTAAAATTTTGATGAAGTTAGATATAAAACACACTCACGTAATTTAAAATCCTCCAGGTGTGTAAGAACACCCTTCAACTATCTCAACCTTTTCATTTTTAGCAAGAACAAGCCTTCGTTTAGCCTGTCTAGCCTGTAATGCTTGAAGATCAGCTCGTTTTTCTGCTATTTTTACTCGCTTTACATCAAATTTCAAAGCTGCTGTTGTTGCATACACCCCAGGAATCATACCAATTTCTTTAAGAGAATTCAACCAACCCTCACTACCTTCATTAAAAGCAATCACGGCTTCATAGACAGCAGCTTCAGCAACATTTTTACCACAACCAGAGGTCTTCGGACAAAATTTCCAAATCACAGAATTAAATGATTCATTTGAATTCTGTCTTCCCACTTAGACATCCTTTTAACAAATCTGGAGCTGATAAATATGTATATATATTTTTTATACACTTCATTACTTCCAAGGGTACAGAAGGGGTATGATTATAAATTCCCTTTTTATCATCAACACATGCAGCATGCTTTTGAAACTTGCACCAGGAAGTCGCACCCTTAGGGCAGAACATAATCCTTGGTTCATCATTTGTAGAGCTCAAATGACAATATGTTGCCCATACAGCTTCTCTCATGCTTCGAAGAGAATGACCATTTGATCTAATTGCATTCCCATAGTATACCGTTAATTTATATATTAGTTTGTCCGTTAGCCACCCCTTTCCACTCAGTGGTTTCCCATCACACAATTTCTCACCCCGCATCTGTTGTTTCAGTTTTCGTAGGCGATTCCCCATTCTTTTTTGTACGTGTGCTATGCACTCAAGTTTTTCAATTTCACAATCATAGGGCCTAACTTTCAAAAGTTCATTAAAAGTTTTGGTATCACCATCACCAAGATACTTGGTGTACCGAACTTTTCTGCAAAATTCAGAACGTTGAAATATTCTTGTCATTCCAATGACTTCCATAATTCCTGCACTTCCCGAATGGTTTTTTTTTTAACATTTGTGGTCCAAATTAGATGCAGAAATCTCACAGTCTTTGCAGAAAGAAGACAGTACTTCGACATTGATAACTTTCCCACTTTCTGTCCCAATAATACTACACATTATTATTTTTGACGTATGGCCAGGGGTTTTGCATGAGCCATCGCCACTGATGCAAAGATCAGAACATCCAGTTATTTTTTGCTCTTCCACTGCTGCTGCCTTCATGGATTCTTCAAAAACAGTTTTAATGGCACAAACAATTTTTTTCACAATATTGTCATAACATTTTTGAGTAACTGGGGGTGGTATGTTTATGACAGCACAAAAAGTTTGAAGGCTAGACAACCCTTGATCAATACACCGCATGCTATAAATGACACATTGATTAATTTATGGGATATTTTCTCTTGAACCAAGCATTCGACAGCTGTTTATTGTATTAGTATCATTGCATTGTTCATATTTTATAGTGAAAACTGAAGAGCAGCCACGAACTGACCCTTCGTAAAAGTTGACTTTTGAATGACACAAACTGCAACAAATAAATTTTCTTAGCTCATTAAATAATATATTTATATCGATGAAACGATATCCTTGTAATATATCGGAATTTGAGTCATATTTTATGCTTGAAAAGGATGTATTATCAATTTTCAGCTTCTTAGCAGACGCTGATTTACCTGTATAAACAGAATAATTTTTTTTTCATGGAAGGTACGCTTTCTGCTTTTGTAACTCACAGATCGGTTATACGCTTTCCCCATTGCAAAACACTAAAAAGTTCTATTTTTAAACTTAAATTACGAAGATTTAATGAGAAATAAAAAACATTTATATTTAAATAAACAGAAAATAGCGGTGAATCCCTTACAAGATTGACAATAACAACACGTTGTTTTGAACTTCGTTTTAGAAAAACAACAGAGCGAAAGTTACAGTATTTTTATCACGGTTCTTCAGCGGAAAGTGTAAAATGATAAACCATGGGGTTAAATTGGTAGAAGTTTGTTTCTTTATTCAAGTATTTTAGTTGCAACGCAAGTAGGCGTTTCGTGATCAGCTGACTGCATGTGCTGGGTCAGCTGGCGTACCAAAACGTAAACAAACACCGGATATGTCATGTATCGGTTGATTGTTTAGTCTGTAACTCGCGTTCTATTAAGAATTTTTTAATGCGGTTTTTTTTAATATGCTCAGAATTAATTACAGAAAAATAATTCATAATAATTTTTTTTTCGATTTTTTGAAGCTTTAAAACCCCTGAGACCCCTTAAGGATGGTATTCATCGAAACAACACTCCTCGATGCCTGCTGAAACATCTAGAGTATGTGGGCAATCGACTGGGTACGGGTCTTCAGAATTTCTCTCAACAGAAGCCGTCGGTCTCTATCTCCCAGTTTCGCGGTTCTGCCGAATCGGGCCGTATTCCGAAAATCACCGCTCACCTTCCACTTCTGAATCACACAGGCCACTATCGATGTTGGATAATTCAGTTCGCTAGATACGTCCCTTAAAGATTGGCAATTTCTATGATACCCGACAATTACACCTTTTTCGAAATCAGATAACCCTGCACTTCGTGGAATCTTCGTTGTGACTAATGACAATAGCGCACTTTACTCGTACGCTCTTTCCCGCTTGAAACCACTATCCCGCCCGATTGAGTGCACGTATGAAGGTGTCGGAGAAGAAGGTAAAGGTGCTTTGGACCGTACTGCAAATTTTCCCTAGCGAAACTCCGTATGCTTCAAGCACTCGCGAAAGAGCGTACGTATAAAGGACGCTAATGTCTTTCCTACACGACATTTAACGACGGAGGGCGTGACGTATATTAGGACGGCAAATATCGTCAATTGCATGGGTGTTCAAATTCTTATTGGTAGATAGTGTATATATATATATATATATATATATATATATATATATATATATATATATATACAGAGGCTGTTCACACATTTTTTAGACGATGTATATTGTATTCACAAAGCTAAATTACATAAAATTCTTGTGTTTTAAATGTTCTATTTGACATCCCTTATTCTGAATTATCTTTCGACACCGCAATTTCCGTGATAATAATGCCTTTTGAAGTGTCAGAAGAGGTATTCTATCCCATTCCTCCTGAACAGCGTTCCAGAGTCCTCTAAGGGTTTTGGGACGACGTTTGGATAATGCAGATTTTAAAAGTCCGAAAGCACAAAAATCCATAGGTCATACATCGGGAGATTTAGTAGGGATAT
Organism: Dolomedes plantarius; assembly: GCA_907164885.2. Taxonomy (NCBI): domain Eukaryota; kingdom Metazoa; phylum Arthropoda; class Arachnida; order Araneae; family Dolomedidae; genus Dolomedes; species Dolomedes plantarius. Next base: position 67,889,444 of record OU015491.1, read on the forward strand.
CAGTGAAGGGTATGGCCTTGATACCAGTATTTTGTTCCATTTCTTTTAGGAAATTTACAGTGGATTTTGATGTGTGACTGCTAGCTTTGTCCTGATGGAGTCTCACAGATTGATGGCACTGTGGGTAAAGCGATGGTATTTCATTCAGACAAAATTGGCGATAAAATATGTTCCTGATAGTATTTGGAGTTAATCTTGACATTTTTTTCCACTCTCTTTATTTTTAACTTGCCATTATAAGAAAAAACAGCAACAATCATGAATCTCTTAGAAAAACTTTCTTTTGATTCTTTGAACCATGTACTTAAATGTTTTTCTCCCCTTTTATGATAATAAATGGATCTTTTTTTCTTGCAATCATTTAAATACACCCATGATTCATCTATCGTGACAATTGTTTTCCTTTTTTCTTTAGATAAGTGTTTGTCATATAGAATTCTGCAGCGTGTCCTGCGTTCAGCGATATGATTTGGAAGAAGACGATGCACATTGCGTTTTTTCGCTTTCTTAAGAGTTAAATCAACGTTTATCATTTTGTTTACAGTGGACACCAAACATTTTAATGATTTTGCAACTGTCCTTTGACTAGGGGGATTTTCTTTTAACATTAAACAACGTACCTTTGCAATAGTCGAAGATGTCCGTTTTTTCCTTGGATACTTGTTTGGAATTTTTGTCCCACTTGAGGCTCCAATTTGACGTTTTTTTCCTTTCTTGTTGACGATAATACCTATCGACGCTTTAGACAAAACCATGACTCACAAAACCATGACTCTCCCATCGTTTTTGGATAACGAAGTATGCATATTTCTCTTCGGAAAGACCATAAATGTAGCCTTCGAACCACTGCTTTGTTAAAAACGCCATTTTGAATAAAAACAAAACTTTCAAGCCGCAGACGATAATTTTGACTTTTAAAAACATAGTACAATTGCAATTATTTCTTTTGCAGCAAACGATTTTTTATTACCGTTTACCAAAATCGTCTAAAAAATGTGCGAACAGCCTCTGTATATATATATATATATATATATATATACAGTGATTTCCGCTTATCAGAATCACGTTTGTTATTACTGTTTTTGATTCTTATAAGCGGTTGATTCTTATAACCGAAACTTCCCTTTGGACAGGCACACATACACAAATATATACTTATACATATATATAAACACCCAGGCACATATATACATAATTTACCATTAAATACTCTTTAATTTACGTTATTTATCATTTATTAAAATTATTTTTTATAATTTTAAAAATACTCAATTTCTAAACAAATACTATAACTGAATTTCTAGACCTATAAGTAACAACACATGATTATAAAATCAACAAGAGGCAGCTTCTCTTTGACTACACTTTGGAAGAGCATCATATCTATTTAAAAAGTTCTGTTTGTCAGAAAAACTCAGAGTTTTCCTTGTTTTTATCATATTTGAATTCGACTATCAAAAAGTTCTAACACTAACTGGCAATTTTGTTAGAAAACTAAAGTGAATACTAGCGACGTATGCTTATTACAGTCTCAGACGAAGATTCACTTTATAGCTTACGTTTCACGGTTTGATTCTGAATCAGACCGTGAAACGTTTGATTCAGCATCTAGTTCATCTGATTCAGAAAAATGGATCCGTTTACGTTTCACGGTTTGAAGTGCTGAATCCACTTTCCCGTTTGCGTAAGTGATGGTGGACACTTCGCGGAAGATTTATGTGTTTCAGGGTCCAGAAATCCGCAACCAGGAAGTAAGTGGTTGGAAAAAAGGATTGCATGTCTGGAGAAAAGTGAAATCGGACCCGGGCGGGTTAGATGCCCCTGGGTAAAGCTAATAAGACTGTGTTTAGCAAAAATGTATAAGGAGAAACTCTTATGTTATGTCTAAAGGAATGTATTTTACGACTGTTTTCCACGCCAAAGTTTTATCAATCTTTCTTTTCAAAAACTTAAGAAAGAATTTTGTACCTTTTGAGAGTTCAAGTGGCATTTTTTGGAAAAATGAAAGGAAGGCGAAGATTGCAATCTGATTCTTATAACCGGTTGATTCTTATAACCACTTATCACTATAAGCGGTGGTTACTAACTATATATATATATATATATATATATATATATATATATATATATATATATATATATATATATATATATATATATGTATATAATATATATATTTGTAAGATATTATTTTTTTACTGAAAATTTCTTTGTTTTCAGAGACGTCTAGACTTTTTTTTCTATTGGAAAAGCAAAACTTTTTGTCGAACGCTAAGTAGGAATTTTCATCTTTGATTCTTGCATCGCATTCAGCAGACTATTTTTCTGATACTCTTTTTTCTCTCTTCGAATATTTTTTCTCGGATTCCTGAACTCTGCAAGTATGGCTTGTTTCGTCAAAGCTTCTTTTGCCTTTTGCAATTGAAAATACACAATTGATATCTTATTCTCCCTTTGGTTAGCTTTACAAATAATTTTTTTTTTGTGCTCAAATAAGGATAAAATAGAACATCTATGTAAACTAGTTTAACAATTTATTCTCATATTGTTCTTTGTTTAATCGCGTGCCATTACAAATATACATGGAGATAAATATTTTGACGAATATACAGGAAAAAGCAGAATGGACCCCCCCCCCCCCCCCCCCCACATTTTAAAAGGTAATAAAAAAACGAACGAAACTATTTACAGAAAAAATCTTTTAATTCTGAAAAAGTACTAACAATCTAATTGTTTTTCCACCAGATTTTGATATTAGCATCAATTAGGTGGTATCCGCTACTTGCAATGCACTGCCGAAGCCGTTCTCTAATGTTTTCCATCACTCTGTTGGTGTTTTCTGGGGCAATGGTGACGACATCTTTACGTATGGCTGTCTTACGGACTCGTAGCACATTTTCAGGTGTTCTAATGTTCCGAGGACGACCTCTTAGTTTCCTTGGGAATGCAAATCTACTTTCTCTCACATTGCATTTTCATCGCATGATTGTTTTTTGATCAGGAATGGCATCAGTTGCGCAGACTCCGAATCAAGGTCGAAACACCCTTTTTGTTGCGGATAAAAATCGTTGTTTTTAAAGAACGCCTCGATAACGAAACTGCGATATTCACTGGACTAATTCATAGTGCCTTCTGACAACTAGAAAATCCGCCCGAAGTGTGGCCACCTCCCGTTTCGCCCTGCCCCTACAAACTCCCTCATCAGTGGCCTTCAGAAATATCGGAGTCCATTCTGCCTCTCCCTGTATGTGCAGACATAAAAGTTATAGGGTTCATTGAAGTAATTTTCTTTCGAGATAACATACAGACAATATCCCACTAAAAATAGGTATAGGCGTTTTAGAGAATACTGAAGAATATAAGGACATTTTTCATCTATAGTAATTGAATTACATTGAACACTTCTCTATTTTTTAGATATTTTATTCTGGATCGACAGTCTCTAAAATATACAAAACTTCCTTAAATAATACTTCTTTTCCTATCTGTATGGCATCGCTACTGTTTAGATGAGATTGATCTCTATTCATTGTTTTATTATTTTTCATTAATAAATTGTTTTTCTGTTCAGATAATTACATAAGAAATGACTGTCGTATGAAATTTTTTCTTTTTCCAGACTAAATTTTATATTAAATAAGAGGAGGAAGATAAAATATTATGTAATAAAGCTAACACTGAAAGTAGTAAAGATTAAATAATGTATGCGGGAAACTGCTTTAAAAAAGTCTGAAATACCGGATGAAGCTTGTCTGAATATTATAAAAAAACTTTTAAAAAGCACTCGAATCATTGTTTTGCTAATCTCGAACAGATAGCTCTTCTCCCGTTGTAGGAATTTAACGATTACATGCCTTTGTGTATAATTACTGATGATACTGTGATGACGTGATGATACTGTGATGACCACTGACGTACTGTGATGTATAACTACTGATGTACTGATAACTATATACTGCACTTTGCAAGTGGACACCTGATCGAAGGTGTTCTGTTGCTGTTCTTGTTGTTCATTCCCTTGGCCTCGACCCTTATACAAAGTCCAAAAGACCACGTAGCATGATTTAATCCAATGCAACTTTCCTCTCAGCTGCTCCAACGAGGCTCCAACACAATCAATGAGATGAAAGGGAGAAGCGGAACGGGAGCATGTCGAGTATGTCTTCTCACTGCCGATGAAAGTCAACATTTTGATACGGACACTACGTAGTCTATCCAAAAGCAGTATGAGAATATCTTGTTCCAGTTCAATACAGGGATACGCCAGGAAAACTTGAAGCACACCAGTTGTGGCTAGGCGAGATCCTCCAAGCAAGCACTTGATTTGATTCTGTGAACAAACTTCAGAAGGATCTAGTTTGGAGGAGGTGGCAGTCAGAAACTCACCTCCTTCTTTTACAAATAACTATAGCCAGCTTTACAACTAGACACCGCCCAATTTGTTCCTGAATTTGTGGACATTTTTTTAGATTTTGTATAGAGCTTCTGCTATCCGCCAGAATCCAAATATCCTCCGCTCTAGAGCCCAGAGCATCTAAGCTAAGGCATATCTTAATCGAAGGTTTTCTCATTGTGATAAAGTGTACCTTATAGAGGGGGAATTTGGAGTACTTTCCTAGCAATTTGTTTCGATTACAGTACGTACAGGAATAAGTACATAAACAATGTCCTGTACAGGAATACGGACATAAATAATGTCTTTATTCCTATTAAATAACTGAAGCTATTTCCTCAGGCACATTCACAGTTAGCGTATATTACATTAGAGGGTACGTAAGTAAAGGGTTTAGTTCTCCCACAATTCTTGAGGCAGATCTGAAGACACTGAGATTAATTCCTAGGACTTAATAGAAAGCAAAATTTGTCATTTTTTTTTTGCGATTACTTTAGTTATACGATTACTTTAGCATACATTAGTTAAAGCCTTCTGCATACGGAATATGAAAATAACTACTATTAATTGAAGGATGGTTTGTAATTTTTTTAATAAAGAGTAATTTTAGTTTCTAATTATTTTTTAATAAACATCCCACTCTAAAAAAGTGGAGATTTTCCCTTGGAATCTAAAATTAACTTAACTGTACTGAGAATTTTAAAAGAAATGTCAGATAATCATTGTTTTCATGAAATTTAATGTGTAGGATCGATGTCTGATATTTGAAGACATTTCACAGTTAAGCTGATTTTTACATTTCAAATTTATTTAATTATAACGCAAAATAAATTTTACAAGTCTATAATTACATCAATGAAAAAGTATGTACTGTAGTTCTTTTTTCTAATTTTGTTATAAAATCATGCTTTTAAATCTCCTTTGGAAAACAAATCAAACACAAACCCCGAAGAAAATTGCATACATTTTCCATTTTAACGTAGAAAGGATAATAAATGAAGTTCAGCAGATTTCTCATTAATAATTTTCTGCTCCAACACCTGAATCACAATATTTTTTCCTTGGTTAGATATTCTGATAAGTGACAGCCGTAGGTTAAGCATTTTATTTTTTCATCTTCCTGTCTTTCGTTATCGTTCATCTGAATTTTCGATCAGAAGTCCCAAATCATGCACAAAAGAATTCTTATTGTCCATTCTTATTGCATTCTTACTGTCCAGTTCGAGTTTTGTTCTCTGATTTTCCAAAAGAAAACTCTGTTTAACGTCTTTAATATATACTTATCAGAGTTAAGGTTTTATTTCCATATTGTATAAGATATAAATATTACTTGGGAGAAACAAAGTACAATGATTGAAGTAAGCATTCGGGAAATTTTACATCACAGATATCAAAAATGACAATAGTATAATACTTTTTTACTAAGCATTTTGGATTAAAGGTTTTAAGAAGATAATTGTTTATAATTGTTTCATACTCCTACAGCTAGAATTAGCACTTGCCGTATCATTAGCGATTCAGTTCTAATATTTATCCCTACCAAATTACGTAAATGTTTAAAGAAATGTCTGCACAGCAAGGACATTGATTTCCCCTTTTATTAATATATTCTAAAGTACCAGAATGAAGGTATACTCGGTCAAATGTAAATTAAAAATTTTGTAAGGACCTGTGAAGTACGTCAAATGTTCCACAAGGCTTGTTTCCTACCCCCCCCCCCTTTTATAACACAAAAATCGTAGTTACAATGCTAAAATGTTATAACTGCGATTGATTCTTAAAATTTTAAAGTAAAACACATTATTTATTATTTTCATCGTTTGCCGCCTGCATTTACTAGTGGTTAGCATCTGGAGCTTCCACGTAGTGGGCCTGGGCTTCAATCCCGAATAAGGCTTGGATGTTTCCGTGTTGTCCCCTCATAGGGACCAATGTTGTCTAGCGAACATGATGTTCCCATAATAAAGAAGCGCAAAAATTTTCACGATCTACATGGGCGAATTTAGTCAAGACAATTGCCTACCGCATTGGAAAGAAAGAGAAAACAAATCGTCGTTTCAGTTAGTATATTCTTACAATAAATCAATTCCTTTCATTAAGATAAAGTTTTCTTCGATTTTTTTTCCTTTGAAGTATGTGAATTATCGAATAAAATACCCTTTTTGTGAGAAAAATGAAATGAACTCGCATTTGTTTGATGGGTCACTGATACAAATAACCTTTGTCTAGCTTATGTATTTGATATACAAAATAATTATGACTTATGTCTAATGAAAGTCCTTATGATATTTAATGACCTGGAGTCCTTATAATTGTACTACATGAAGATTCAACCTGTGCCATTTCATATCTTCGTATCTTGTAAATAGCGTATTCAGCTATTTAACTTGAGCATTTATCTTGTCGGTAAAAGAATTCGCTGAATAAATTCCTCCGAGTTAGAAATATGACAGGGAAATTGAACTCTAGTTCTTTAAATTCCACATAGCGTATGTATTATTTTCCATTTTAACTTTATTCGTGAAATCCTAATCAATTGGAATTCGAAGTATTCCCACGAGTCCCCTCTGCAGTAGCAGTGAATTGATGAATGCTAACCTTCTACCCCATTGTTCGGTTTTCACTGTAGGAACTTTATACCCTCGTTATTAGAAAACCAGAGACTGTTTTCCAGTTTTGCATATTTTTTTCGTACATTTCAATTTTGTGAATTCCATTTTATCTTAGTACTTTTGCTGTCTCTTTTATTTGTGTCTAAGAATGTTCTTGATTTAAAAAAAATAATAATTCATGATGTACAAGTTATGAACAATGTGTTACTTTTAGGTGAACTAGACATATTAACACGTTGATGACTTGGTTTATCAATTTTTTATTAAACGCATACGAAAGGAATGTGTTTTATTTAAATAAATACACTGCTCAAAACAATTAGGGGAGCACAGGGTTTTAACGAAATTACGCAAATACTTACACCGATAAGTAACATAAAATAAATCATCCATAATTTAAAGCCTAGCAGGAAACAGAAAAAGAAAACTTCATATGAAAATAAAAGTTCATGACGTCAAAAACCAGAAAAAGAACATAAGGGCGGAAATCGGGATGTTGCAGAAACGTCTGTTTCACTGCCTTAACTGTGAAATTCGATTGCTCAGTTATTCTTTTTGAGAAAATGTGACTTGAAAATGTCTGAACAACGTGATTTACAGGAATCCATGGCATGGCGTATTATAGGCAGACTTGAATCCGGGCAAACACAACGTAGTGTCGCGAACGCTGTTGGAGTCGGCAGAAGTGTCGTTGCAAGGATGTGGAATTGATTCCAAGAAACAGGGAATGTTAAACGTCGACCAGGGCAAGGTCGGCCACGCGCCACTACAGCAACTGATGACCGGTATATACTGTTAACAGCTCGTCGAAAGAGAACAGACAATGCTACTCAGCTGCAAAGACAGTTGATCTTGGCAACAGGACGAAGGGTGTCCAGCCAAACAGTACGTAATAGGCTTCATCAGGGAGGTATCTATGCACGTAGGCCAATGGTCTGCATTCCGTTAACCTCACGCCCCAGTGCGGCCCGAAGAAGATGGGCTGCTGAACATCGATATTGGGAGCAACAGGATTGGAGCCAAGTGCTGTTTACAGACGAGTCCCGATTCAGTCTGGAGTCTGACACCCGACGTGTTTTGGTATGGAGGGAAATGGGCACTCGAAATAACCCCACATTCGTTCGTGAAAGGTCACAATACAAACGAGCTGGTTTTATGGTATGGGGTGGAATTCGCATAGGTGGACGCACGGTTAGATTAAGTTAAATACATACGAAAGTCACCGACAATGGCTGAAATTTTGAAATGAAGTACGATATTTTTATTATCCGAAATCTCTTTTCTTTATCTGTGGATCTGTGATTCATAGTTTAAATGATTTTTCCCCAATGCGGAGGCACTTGTCGTCAAACATTCGCCTATACTACGCCGCAGTTTTACTGTCCATTTTTTATGGGGGCACCATAAAGACGGACAGCATTACCCACTAGGAAGGGACGACACAAATGAGGAATTTTTCATGGTGCGACGCCGGGATTTGATCCGAGCACCCTTAGCACCAAAAACCAACGCGCTGTACCACAGAGCCGCCACAAGCCTACAAATTAAATGATAAAATGTGAACATTTTCCTTAAGCTCTTTCAGGTCATTGTAATGGTGGTTTTCAAGTAGAGCAATATCCCGTTGATCAAACATTTCTCCTATGTGACTTTCCTGTATCCTAAATTTAACAACTGCGTGTAAAAGGTCGAGTTTGCACGATACCGGTCAACAATCTGTTAATTAATGATAAACCCACTTTATTTTTTTTACGTCTTCTTTCCGATGTCTACAATCCATTAGCTTTTTAATATATGAAACTTTAGTATTTATCAAACTTAGTAAAGTAGTGCTTAGTAATTTTAGTATCCATATATGAGACTTATATGATGTACGAATTGAAGCATTTTTCATCATTTTATTCATTATAAATGAGATAAAACGCGAAGAAAAAATTTGAATTTGACACACTTGGAACATGAAGTGTGTGTTAAATATAAATCCATAAATATGAAAAGTAATGACTGCAATGAGAAGAAATAGAATGCACGTCAGTGTACTGTTACGATGAAAAATATGTCAACGGCCATACCATGATGAAAGCACCTGTTCTCTGATCACCGAAGTCAAGCAGCATCGGGCTCGGTCAGTACCCACCCTCCCAAGGGAGGGTGGCCACCTGGGTGCACCGAGTGCTGTTGGCATCTCTTCAAATTGAGCCAGTGGTCTGAGGGTTGCGGGGTCGATGCCGGTTTCCTGACAAAATCAATCGCCGTGTTCACTAATGGTGACCGGTGCATGTAAAATCTGTCATGGCTGCAATTGGAGGTGCGAGGTTAAATGTTCCGGTCTCATCACTTGAGTAGGTTCTAAATTACGGCCCCGGTTTGTAGGGGGTAATTCTGGCCACCTATGCGATGCCCCCTTAAATTAATGGCCAGCCGTCTCGCCCTTTACTGTGAACAAATGGCGTCATAGTATATCTTCCGGTCATTTGTAATAAATAAATGAAAAATATTTAGAATGGAAGGGAAAAAATATCTTTTGAATAGCAGAAAATGTGTTGTCCTTCGTCAAATTTCATGCTCATTTTGATACTTTAATAAAGGTCACCTTTTAATTATCTGAGTATAACCATTTCTTAAGTCACTTAAAATATATTCTCAAATAGCCAGTGATTTTTTTTCTATTTCATTTTTAAAGAACACTTCAATATCTGAAAGCTAAAGTAGATTTACAGAAAATAAAATTGTTCCAAGGAACTAATTCTCTATTCTTTTCAGCAAGAATATATTTTTTCAAGATTGTGTTGTATGATACTTAATACTTTCAGTTGAAAATTTCTCAGGAAATTTAACAAATATTATTATATATTAAATTATTTTCAGTTGAAAAATCAACTTAAATGTCACATTTTTTCAAAATACAGACACCATATTCTTGTGTAATGCTCAATTTGATAATCATACAACGATACTTTGATAAAGGTCAGATTGAAATGACCATACTTAACCCACTTAATAAGTCACTTAAGAATTTTTCTGAGAAGCTAGTGATTTTGTTTTGCATCTTGTCTTTAAAGAGCATTTCAACCTCTGAACGCTGGAAGAGGTTTCAAAAAATAAAATTGAACCAAGAAATTAAACCATATTATTTTCTGCAAAAATATAATTGTGTACGAATTTCAAAATTCGCATTGTGTGATACTTAAAGCCTTCAGTCGAAAATTACCTAGAATATTTAACAATATTTATCAGATATTACTGAACATATAATTTTAAGTTGAATTATCAACTTAAATGTCCCATTTTATTCAAAATACAAATACGGCATCCACACGAAGCACTGAGCCAACAAAGATTTCATGGCAATAAAAGCAAATGACTATATTGGGAAAAGTGAATGAAGGAGATTTTTCTTAATTAAAAGGTAACTGGAATTTAAAAGGAATCTGTAACAATGTTTTTTAGATATAACTGAACATTATATTATTTACTGAAGAAATATCACTTAAATGTCATATTTTGTACAAAATACAGACATGGCATGCACGAGAACGTACGTAAAAAACAACATATTTACTGAGAAATGAGAAAAAAATTCTTTCCAAACTCGATCGCTAAGCAAACAAAGATTTGCTGCAAATAATCAACTGACCATGTTGAAAAAAGAAAACGAAACTAAACTAAAAAAACCAGATTTTTTTAAATAAAAAAGGGAAGAGTGTTATAAAAATTTCACTGATACCGAATGAAATAAAAAAATAAAGAACTTTTATAGTAATAAAATAGGTGAAAAAAATCGGATATTCTCTCGTAATCCTTACAAATACATGACGCAGTATTAAAGAAAATAAAAAAAAAGAACCTCTCGCTTCTACTTCGAGAAAAACGGATTTGTAGAGGGTAGACATGCTTAGGTTTCCAATTTCCTTTCTCTTACTTTTGAACAGGAGGCAAAAACGAATGAATTCCTCTGACAAAACTGTAATAAATAGCGTCCAGAAAAATGTTTCCAGAACCTTAAAAAATCTCTCATTCTAAGAAATAGTTCCGATAAAAGAATAACCTACAGAATCAAAATTTGATCTTTCATAATTGATTTGTCTTTTAAAGTTTCATTTAAAAACTGCCGTAGCTTAGAACAATCCTCGATAAAAATATAATTTTTTTTTTCTTTTAGTTCGATTCAGTTCTTCCGCATATTATCTAATAAATACAGTTCTAAACTTAATAACTATAATATTTTTCCGTATTAAATATGGAATAAACTAATGGCCATTATTTAAAATTGAAATATAATCATATAAGCTTTATTAAAAATTTATTTATATACTACAGTAGTGTTACAAAAGTCCTACAATAAATATCATTTATTCAGAAATTTGGTTGAGTTCTGCTACACGATGCAATGGAAAGTTCGGTGCCAAAATTTATAAATAAGAGAAATTTGTCTAATAAAGATACGGCTGTGAAAAATTCGGATATTCTTTAAGTCATATATATGTCTATAAAGTGTGTATAAATGTAGATACAGTGATACTTCTCTATTGCAGCAAGTCATGGTTCGGAAAAAATCAGTCATTTTGAGGGGTTGGTGTCGAAAAGATTTTTTCTTACATAATATATCCTGTAAGGCAGGGGTGTCAAACTCAAAGGCTACCTTGGGCCAAACAAACAAGGTTTAACTATAGGTGGGCCGCAAAAAAAAATCGATATTAATAGAAACGTAGGTTTATTTACCTAATTATAGTATATTAAACATAAATATATGCATTTTGTTTAATAATAGCAAAAAAGTGTATCATTAAAAAAACATTTAGCGAATTCTTCTTATCTTATTATAATTCTGCATCGGTTATTTTATTATATATTATTGTGTGCCAATTTATTGGCCGGGCCGCAAAAATGTTCGTCGCGGGCCGCGAGTTTGACACCCCTGCTGTAAGGAGTCTTGAATAAGTACTGAATAAAATATAGCCATTTAGAGGGTTGGCTGGTTAGATAAGTTTCCCTGGATATACACATATATATACCGTAAAATCTTGACTATAATAAGCACACGTGTATAATACAAATGCTTGATTTTGCACGAAATTTTCGGAAAAAATTCAAATTCGACTGTAATACGCAATGATCACTTTTCAAAATAAAATTTAAAAATTGCACACATAATTATTGACATAGATAAAATTTGCAATAAAAATAAACAAAACCGTCAAATTTGGTAGAAAAAATACTTAAATTTTTAATTCAGAACAAACAACACTTAAATTTATTAATTTAATCCCCTTAAGACTATTAAGGGGACAGTGGACTTTCAAAACTGTGAAATTTGTCCAAAATTTCGATTATTTTATTAAATTGAATTGTGAAACTACGGACGAGTAGGAATGTGTTGTAAAAAGAATTTTTTTTCTGTGATTATTTTCCTAGTTATAGACATTTGTATTTAATTTAGATATTATGTGGTTACTAATAGCAATAACTTTAAATGTGTTTTTCTCAAAATAAAAATTTTCATGTCATACGAATTTTCAAACTCCTCCAGGCGCATTTCTAACTATCGTATTGCTTTGAAATTTAAGTTTTATGTACTTAACTGTATATCAAATAAATCTTATTGAAAAAATTTATGCTTTGTAGCTCAGAATTTCTAAATTTTGTACTTGAAAAGATGATTTATAGGTATTTTGCGTAAAAAAAAGGGTGTTTTCACTATTATTATTTTTTTCTTTATATTTTTAATGAATGATTAAAATAAGCAATACGTTTCATTGTTAATTCTATAAGGTATCCTGTAAATAAAAATTACCATATTATATGCAAAAGAAATGCGTCTGGAACATTTTTAATTAGGCCAATTTTTGATATAATTAATAATTCATAATTCATAAATGATTAATATTTCATCTTTAAATTTTAACCACTTTAACATATCTATGGTACTAATCAAATATTCAAATTTCAAGCAAATCCCTTCAGAACAAAAAAAGTTAGGTTTGAAGATCCACTGTCCCCTTAATTACTTTCCCTAGAATACAGCTCATGTATTGTTTGTCGTTTATTCAATGTTTAAAACTACGTTTTTTTGTACACGAGTATAAAACGCACCCTCAACGCATACTCAAGATTTTACGGTATATATATATATATATATATATATATATATATATATATGCATGTATATATATATATGTATGTATATTATGTATATATATATATATATATATATATATATATATATATATATATATATATATATATATATATATATATATATATATATATATATACAGGGTGGTCATAAAAAATCTTTGCTGATATATGGACTTCTAGTGGCTGTACCATTCAACCGATCAAGATAAGATTTCAGATATACAGAGGCTGTTTACACATTTTTTAGACAATGTATATTGTAACCAAATGTATATTGTATACAAACCAAATTACATAAAATTCTTGTGTTTTAAATGTTCTGTTTGACATCCCTTATTCTGAACTATCTTTCGACACCGCAATTTCCAGGATAATAATGCCTTTTGAAGTGTCATAAGAAGTATTCTATCCCATTCCTCCTGAACAACTTTCCAGAGTCCTGTAAGGGTTTTGGGACGACGTTTGGATAATGCAGATTTTAAAAGTCCGAAAGCACAAAAATCCATAGGTGATACATCGGGAGATTTAGTAGGGATATCAGTGAAGGGTATGGCCTTGATACCAGTTTTTTGTCCCATTTCTTTTAGGAAATTTACAGTGGATTTTGATGTGTGACTGATAGCTTTCTTCTGATGGAGTCTCACAGATTGATGGCACTGTGGGTAAAGCGATGGTATTTCATTCAGAAAAATTGGTGATAAAATATGTTCCTGATAGTATTTGGAGTTAATCTTGACATTTTTTTTCCACTTTCTTTATTTTTAACTTGCCATTATAAGAAAAACCAGCAACAATCATGCATCCCTTAGAAAAACTTTCTTTCGATTCTTTGAACCATGAACTTAAATTTTTTTCTCCCCTTTTATGATAATAAATGGCTCTTTTTTTGTTGCAATCATTTAAATACACCCATGATTCATCTATTGTGACAATTGTTTTCCATTTTTCTTTGGATAAGTGTTTCGCATACAGAATTCTGCAGCGTGTCCTGCGTTCAGCGATATGATTTGGAAGAAGACGATGCACATTGCGTTTTTTCGCTTTCTTAAGATTTAAATCAACGTTTATCATTTTGTTTGCAGTGGACACCGAGCATTTTAATGATTTTGCAACTGTCCTTTGACTAGGGGGATTTTCTTTTAACATTAAACAACGTACCTTTGCAATAGTCGAAGATGTCCGTTTTTTCCTTGGATACTTGTTTGGAATTTTTGTCCCACTTGAGGCTTCAATTTGACATTTTTTTTCCTTTCTTGTTGATGATATTACCTATCGACGCTTTAGATATCACAAAACCATGACTCTCACATCGTTTTTGGATAACGGAGTATGCATATTTCTCTTCGGAAAGAGCATAAATGTAGCCTTCGAACTACTGCTTTGTTAAAAACTCCATTTTGAATAAAAACAAAACTTTCAAGCCGTAGACGACAATTTTGACTTTTAAAAACATAGTACAATTGCAATTATTTCTTTTGCAGCAAACGATTTTTTATTACCGCTGACCAAAAACGTCTAAAAAATGTGCGAACAGCCTCTGTAGTTATTCATAGGTATGAGCTCGGGATTCTGTGAACGGCATCCAAGTGGCACAAACAAGTACGGTAATAGGTACAGAATCTGGAAATTTTCGACTAGCAATGCCCACTTTTTGCCGTCGCAAAATGCTCAGCGCATGCGAAAACCGTATAGAACGTTGGAACGGTACGTGTATCATAAAAAATGGACGCGTTATACACGCACAAAAAATAGGTCTGCGAACTTCCAACAAAAACACGATCGGAGAGCACGGAGGAAATTTGTATATGACAGAGGCAAGATACCAATCAATGATGACAACACAGTTCGGACAAAATAAAATTTTTATTTGGATTACACATTTTCCACATGTGTGCCATCACAGGCCGTTCGCAGAGCAGTTTTTTTTGTGATACTCGTACCGTTCTAACGGTCTTTAGGGTTTTCGGATACACTGAGCATTTTGCGACGGGAAAAAGTGAACATTGCCTTTCGAAAATTTCGATTTTCTGTACCTGTAACCGTAACCGTGAGCGCCCCTTGGTGCAGTTCAGAGATATAGTTATTCAGAGGTATGAGCTGGCTCATACCTCTGAATAACTATATCTGAAATCTCATCTCGATGGGTTGAATGTTACAGCCGCTAAAGGTCCATAGATTGGCAATGTTTTTTATGACCACGCTGTATATATATATATATATATATATATATATATATATATATATATATATATATATATATATATATATATATATATATATATATATATATATATATATATATACATATATATATATATATACCTATATATATATATATATATATATATATATATATATATATATATATATATATATATATATATACATACATATATATATATATATATATATATATATATATATATATATATATATATATATATATATATATATACATACATATATATATATATACATATATATATATATATATAATATATATATATATATATATATATATATATATATATATATATATGTATATACATATTTATATATATATATATATATATATATATATATATATATATATATATATATATATATATATATATATATATATATATATATATATATATATATATATATATATATATATATATATAAACTTTAACAATACTTATCAGAAGTAACTGAAAATTATATTTTTTCAGTTAAAATATCAACTTAAATGTCACATATTGTTCAAAATACAAACACGTTATCCACGTGAAAGTATGTCAAAAACAGAGCATTTGCTGAGAAAAATATTCTTTCCAAATTTCAGAACTAAGGAAACAAAGATTTGCGGCAAATAATCACTGACCATGTGGCAAAAAGAAACCGAAAGTGAAAAAAAAAGATTTATTTTTCTTAAGAAACAGGTTTATGAAATTTCACAGATACCAAAGGAAATAAAAAATAAAGAACTTTTAAAGTAATAAAATAGGCAAAAAAAACGGATATTCTTTCGTAATCCTTACAAATACAAGACGCAGTATGAAAAAAAAAACAGAATCACCCGCTTTAACTGTCGCGAAAAATGGATTTGTAGAAGTTAGACATGCTTAGGTTTCCAATTTCCTTTCTCTTACTTTTGAGCAAGAGGAAAAAACAAATGAATTCCTCTGACAAAACTGTAATAAATAGCGGCCAGAAAAATGTTCTCAGGACCTTAAAAATATCTCTAAGAAAAGGTTCCAAAAAAAATTACTTACAGAAATCAAAATTTAATCTGCTACATATTTTGCAATTTCAATCTGTTACAATATACTACATTTGGCATTTAAAGTTTCTTTTTAAGACTGTCGTAGATTTGAACGATTCTACATAAAAGTATTAACTTTTTTTAAATGCCGTTCACCATTTTTCAATATTCTGTTATAAATACAGTACCATATATAAAACTTTTTTTTCAATATGATTCAGTACTTTTTGAGTGTTCTCCTATAAGTGCAGTACCAACCTAAGAGCAATAATATATTTTCAGTATTACATATGGGGTAAAAATAATGGCTTTTATTTGAAATCGAAATATGATAATATTCTGTTTATTATTTAAAGCTTTATATACAGACTATTGTAGTTTTAAAAAAAATACATTAAAAATTAGAGATATTTGTCTACCAAAGAAATAGTTTTAAAAATTCGGATATTACTTGAAATCATATAGATATCTGTAGATATGTATAAATACATAAATAAATAAATAAAGAAAGAAAGAAATATATATATACATATATATATAAATTTTGACAATGTTTATCATAAATTTCTGAACATAATACAGTCGAACCCAGTTATAGCGAACCCGGTATATAACGAACTCACGGATATAACGAAAGAAAATTTTGGTCCCGCTGTTATCCTATTGTACGTAATTTAATTAGTATTGTGTCAGTTTAATGTAATCGATTTTAGTCGATTTATTTCCTTAATGATCATTTTTTAATAGATTTTATCATTTTTTTAATACATCATTATTGAATACACATTGCAACTAATGAGTTATACATTTTGTGAACCCTAGCATTTTTCTTAACGGTTCAGATAAAGCGAACAAAATCTTTGGTTCCTTGAAGTTCGTTATAACGGGGTTTGTCTGTATAATTTTTAGTTTAATATATCAACTAAAATGTCATATTTCGCTCAATATATAGGGACCATAACCATGAGAATGTATGTCAAAAACAGAACATATGTTGAGAAATGAAGTTGAGATTTCTTCTCAAACTCGAGAAATGAACAAGCAACTATTTGCAGCAAATAATCAACCGACCATGTTGAAGAAAGAAAATGAAACTATAGTGAAAAAACAGATTTCTTTTTTTTAAGAAACAGTTATATAAAAATTTCACAGATACCGAATGAAATAAAAAAATAAAGAACTTTTAAAGTAATAAAATAGGCGAAAAAAAGCGGATATTCTCTAGTAATCCTTACAGATACATGACGCAGTGTGAAAAAAAAAAATTCCTCCGCTTCGACTCCGAGAAAAACGGATTTGTAGAAGGTAGACATGCTTAGATTTCCAATTTCCTTTCTCTCACTTTTGAACAAAAACGAATGAATTCCACTGTCAAAACTGTAATAAATACGATCCAGAAAAATGTTTTCAATAACCTTAAAAAATGACCTATTCTCTAAGAAAAAATTCGAAAAAAAGAATAAGCTACGGAGGTCAAACTTTGATTTGTCATAATTGATTTGCCGTTTAAAGTTTAATTATAACACCGTCGTATAATTGAACAACAATAAAGAAAATAATGAATTGATTTAATACATGTCAGTTCTTTTCGAAAATTTTCAAAGAAATAGAATGAGATGCAAAGTCACTATAAAAATTTAACAGCATTAAATAAGGGTAAAGAACACCTATTATTTGAACAGGAAATAAGATCATGATTGATTTATTACTGAATTTTTTTTTTATATAGACTGCTATACTTTAAAAAAATCCTCATCAAATATTACGTTTTCGGTAATATTATTTAGTTCTATTTTAATACATATATGCGTATGTATGTATATATATATATATATATATATATATATATATATATATATATATATATATATATATATATATATTTCGGTCACTGTTGCACTGTTGGAAACTTTTTTTTTTACATGGAAAAAAAATCCAATGTCCCTCTGATACTATTCGTGCAAGCAGAAAATTTTCCCGAGCATTACTTCTTTTATTACGAATTTTTGAACTTTGTACGAATTTATGACGCACCCGGTATATATATATATATATATATATATATATATATATAATTAACAAAGATATGTTAGAGATCAAACAATAGATAAAAGGCTGAAAAGCCAATACTTGAATTAAAATTGACATAGATCATTATCAGTATAGAACATTAAAACAAATTACTTTCAAGGTATTACCTATTTAATACTTATCTTTTCAAGTTTTTAGTTCCTGGCGGCAAGTATATATATATATATATATATATATATATATATATATATATTCATCCGAATTTATTTGTCATTTCAAACTCTCATTTCTCATAGACGGATTCAATCTTTAAAGGTTGGAACAGTTCTTAAAAATGTGAACTATTCCGAGAATATGACAGGAATAGTTAAAGAATCTGTGACAAATGTCAAGGTTACTAAAGTAAGTTTTCACGACATATAAATGACAATTTTGCAGAAATAATTTGGCCGTATTTTACATTATAATTTCGGCGACATTATATTTAAATTCTTTTTCATTATTTTGCAGTGTCATAAAAGACAAATTTATGTCCTCCAATATAAGTATAGTGTGTTAAATTAACGCAATAATATAATTTTAATGTTCCGAATTTTTAAAAAAATTACACTAATCTGTAAATCATTGTAGCGTGTACTAATGAAATACTTTATAAATGTGTTCAATGGGAAGATATACATTGCATAAATAGTATTTGAGCAGGAGGACTTTTGGGCAATGCCTGTTTAAGTATTCATCATGTGAATACCTAAAGAGGATATATAAGGCGGTGAAAGACAAAGTGCATCTTCTTTTAGCCGAGGGCAAAAATGCAATTTCCATGTTCAATTTATAGTGGAATTGGAAATAATTACTATTTGCAATATTATAATAATTATTATGAATTATAATTTCTTCAGTTTATAGTGGATTTTTTTAGTTTCTGCAGTTAAAGTCTTTGTACTTACACCACTTACTGACTTACACCACCTTGCCTTTCACGCCTCATACTATGTCTTTTATCAGGAAGAGGTTGAAGTCAAACTTACATGCTTCAACAATGCAGAAGTCGAAAATTAAGAACATATCTTCAAATTTAAGTGGTCAATGGACATGCAACCTTGGATTTTTTAATTTTCAGTTTAACTTTATATACGGAATAAGAATAATTAACGTTCTTTTGACTACAGTGAAGACTTCTAGAATTCAAAATAAGGATTTTGTGGCGGAAACATGGCAGTTTTTCACTTTTTTTTCAAAAATAGTGGCATTTTTGAAAATGCTCTATGCGCATTCCATATCTTTTCAAAACCTTAAATTTTTAAATATAAGTTTACTATATATACATAAATGTAACTGCGCATTTAATTATTTTTGTATAAATCTAAAGCCATAAATATTTTTTTTTAAATATACCTGTTATTTTTTTTATATTTTTACATGTTTTCATTTTATTACACGGTTTATAAATATTTATGGTTTTAGAGAATGATTCACAGTTTTCGGAAACACTTCAATTAACAATTCCGAGTAATTTAGAAGAAATCAGGAGGAAATTAATGCACATGGAACATTTTGAAAAATGTCATCATTTTTGGAGGAAACAAATTGAAAAACAGAACCTATTCTACCACAAAATACTTATTTGTGAATTCTAACTGACTTCAATGAAGCAAAAAAGAATATTGATTATTCTCATTTTGTATATAGAGTTAAATATTGAATTTTTTAAAAAAAAAGCGAGGTTGAAGGTCCCTTGTCCCTATAAAGCGAAAAATCTGATCACAGCTTTAGTCATTTTTTTCTCAATTAAAAAGATTTTATGAGGGCATAAATAATGTAAACGTTATTATGGATTAACAAAACAAAGGAAAATTTCTTCTTCGTTAAATTTATCTAGGAACAATAAATGTTATAGTCACGTAGATTATGTAAAAAGAAGTTATTGACCATTTGAACTAATATTCTTTATGACCTTAGCAGAAAGCGGTTGCATTCTCAGACACTATCAGTAATAACCCTTATATGTTCAAATGAACCCAAACTCAACGTTTCTGATGGCGTATAAATAAAGTAACATGCCTGTGGGACCCCTACGCAAGATTAATAAAAATGCATGAAGGTAAACATTTGCTCATAATTCTTTGAATATTGGACACCATATGCAAATATCAACAGACTGTTGCCAATAGTATGATAAAAAATATTGATTTAAACCAAGAGTAAGGAAATCACTTGAATAAGAGGACTGTAGAAAATTGACAAAAATAATACAGACAAACACAAATGAAACTATATACCGTAAAAATAATTTTTATTTGTGGTTGCATGTATTTTACATAAGGTTTATACTAGTTTTTCACGTGAAAAAAAATTTATCTAAAAGTGCTTTCAATTATGAAGAAAAACTTACGTTTTTATTTTACTTTATAGAGGAATTAAATTTATGAATAAAAGTAAATGCAAATTATAAAGCAATATTTACGATTAACACAATATTATAGTGATTAATAAATCATATTATCAGTAGTTACGGAAAACAAATGTTTAATATGGAATCTTCGACAACGCTATATTTTCGGGTTTCTGCGTAGAGGTATTTTGCAGTAATAGGCCAATAGGATGAATTAATGAGTCTCAAGACTACTTTTTGCCATTAAGGTACCAAAAAACCATAAACTCGTGAGGCGGTTTAATTGACGTCATCGCTTTCACTTAAAACTTAAAACATACGTACTCGTGATCATTTTTGGGATGCATTTAGCAGAGCACAGTTCTCTATTACAAAAAAGAGTTTTAGGAAGGACTTTCATGAAGTCATCAGCGATAGGTCGTCATACGGCAAGATCGTCGGCTTCCCACACGTGGCGGGGACCGTATCGCCCCATTCTCCTCGGGATTTTAAAAACTTTGCTAATCCCAGTATCCTTACAGCTCTGCGACACCCTACGGAGGAAGAGTACTTGGGATCGTCCTGAAAGCTCTGTATTCATTCAATCGGAAGCTGGAAAATCGCCACTTATACTCGATAATCTGAGGTCTCAGCTTATACGGTTAAAATCCTCTATACATTAAAACGTTAGTTTTTTTCATTAGATTTCTATTTAAGGCGTCTATTTAGTATACTTTTCAAATTTTGTGCGATTTAGCATTAATAGCACAACAGTCTAACAAACTAGTTCATTACTGGTATTAAATATATACTCCCTATCCCGATCAAGACTATTTTTATGAAACTTTTTTTTTAATTTTTGCAGGGTGGCTTATCCGGTAGATAGCTAAATTGTTTCTTTGAAAATCAAAATGACGAACTAAAAGTTATGTAGAAGAAATTAAAAGCAATGTATAACTTTGACATTCAACTTAATGAAATAGAAACACACATTTTAGGAAAAATTACTTAAAATCTCACCTCTAAAGAAGAACGCCGTTAATCAGATGAATAAGCTCCTATTATTAGGAGCTCCTCCTACCTTCATGATTAAGTGTTTTAGTTTTCTCACTTAAAAAAAACAGACTATTTTAAAAAATTCCTGAATATTTTAGGATATGTTTCAAGACACGTATGTACGTGTATATATATATATATATATATATATATATATATATATATATATATAGCCATTCCGTGAAATGGCTAGCCACTTCTAGCATTGGCTAGCACTTGGTCGAAGCTGGAAAATAACTTCGGGCTTTGCTCGGCCAATTCGCGATGTACCGCACAATCAATGGCCAATTTTCAAATTCCCTCCCCCCCCCCAAAAAAAAAAGGGGAAAATTGTCCTTCTCTCTTTGATTTTGAAGTGATTTTTCTACTTTGCCAAAATTGAAGGGATTTTCACAATGGTAATAACATAAGTAAAAACTGGTATGATCAAGTTTCGTATCTGAATGATCCAGCCCCGGAAAACTTATAGCTTTGGAGACTTTTTCGTGAACTGGCCATTCATTGGCGACCGCATCTCAAATTGGCCGACCGAAGGACAAAGTAGTCGTAAATTCTCGATTATCTCGGGCTTTGGCCAAGTGATTTGGTCAATGTTCGGAGTGGCCAGCCATTTCGCGAATTGGCCAGTCATCGGACGTTGGCCGTAACATATGTTTATATTCATTGTAATATTTTTTCTAGATGCAATCTAGTCTCCAGCATTGGCAAAGTCTTAGTATTTTTCAACGATTACTCGAAATATTTCTATCTTTAAATTGTCAATGGATAATGGATGTTGGGAAATATTAAATAATGGTATTTTGCTCCTTTTTGTTTGCAACGGGCGATAAACGTAAAAAAAATATTTAAACGCGTATATGAGATATGTAGAAACAGATAGAAAATAGTTCTTTAATCAACTGCATTCAAAGTAACTGATTTATACTTTACTGATTCTGCTATTATAACATCGTTAATTTAATGGTGAGATAAATGCCTTTTAATAGGTTAGTAAATACAGGGTGGTCCAAAATTATTGAGCGCTTTTCATGTTTGAAAAATAAAGAACAAAATGAGGTAAGTGCATGTTTATGTTTTCTTGGAAAGACAATTTAAAACAGTTTTACACAGCAAAATTTTAAACATTAAATAACTTCCACATTAACCGGTAGATGGCCCAACTACATTTCGCAATAAAGAGTTACTAATTGCGTCAGTCTGCAAATGGCTACCGTACAAGAAAACACAATGTGCGTTTTGTGGTTCCATGAAAGCAAATTCGTTGTAACTCATTTAAACAAATTATTTTTTGAAATTTGGACCACCCTGGAGTGGTCCAAAATTATTGAGCGAATTTCATGATAAAAAAAAGAACAAAAAGAGTTACAACGGATTTCCTTTCATGGAACCACAAAACATACATCGCTTTTTCCTGTACGGTAGCCATTTGTAGACTGACACAATCAGTAATTTTTTTTTGCGAAATGTTGTCACGCCATCTACCGGCTTATGTGGAAGTTATTTAATGTTTATAAAATTTTGCTGTGTAAAACTGTTTTAAATTATCTTTCTAAGAAAACAATAAACATGTACGTGCCTCCTTTTGTTCTTTTTTTTTCAAATATGAAATGCGCTCAATAATTTTGGACCACCCCGTATTATCCACATAAAGGGACAAAGGACCTCCAACTTCGTTTTTTAAATTTTTAATATTTTACTCTACCACATGAGTATAATTAATATTTTTTTCTACTGCACTGAATTCACTTAGAATTCACAAATAAGTATTGTGTGGAAGAATAAGATTTGTCTCTCAAAAATGTTTTCAAAAATGCTAGAATTTTTCTAAATTCTCTGTGTGTATTCATATTTTTCTGATTTCTTCCAAATTTCTCAAGATTATTAATTGAAGTGTTTACCATGAAACTGTGCATAGTTCTTTGAAACCTCAAATATATTTAAAATTGATTGACCATGAAATAAAGTAGACATATGAAAAAATATAAAAAAATAACAGGCAGATTTAAAAAAAAAATATATTTAAGACTTTAACATCACCCAAGAAAAACATCAGTGCTCAATTATGTTTCTAAACATATGGTAAGCCTTTATTAAAATATTTGAGGTTTTTAGAGGATTTGGAATGTGCATGGAACATTTTGAAAAATGTTAGAATTTTGAAAAAAAATTTGAAAAAAGACATTATTCTGCCAAAAGCCTTATTTTGAATTATGAGGGTCTTCAGTACAGTAAAAAAAATACTAATTATCCTCATTCTGTATATAGAGTTAAAAATTAGAAAGTAAAAAAAATCGATGATGAAGGTCCATTGTTCCCTTAATTGGGTAAAGTTTTTCAATTGGGATAACTTTCAGCATGCGCAGAATGCATATTTGACACCTGGTCTGCCTGAATAAGCTCTAAAAATGTGACTCTAAAAATTGTCTTTGGTGCCACGCTTAAGATTACTTTTACATTGCAGTTTCTTCTTCAATAATAAAATTTACAGTCCATTAAACAGCATAGTTTTAATATGTTTTGGAGAATTCTTCTGTTTAAACCACTAAAAGGAGTTAATGTTACGACGAAGAAACCATTGTTTCCGTAACAGACCAAATCATTACATATTCGAATATGTCATTCTAGATGGCATTGTAAATATTCTCCTCTTTAATTCTCTATCCCTGACATTATTTTACCTGTTGTAATAAACGTAGATAAGAGAAATCTATATTTGCGACGAAAATTTGCTTCAGGAGTGGGAGCGAAAATGAGGTACGCCTTCCTTGATTGTTATTATCTGTTGTCTACTCATGTTTGCATTCTGGGTGTTCCTTTGGTGAGTAAACACTTCTTTGATAATAATTGCGATGTCTACGGCTCTCTCTATTGCACCGCGTTGTCAATCGTAAAGTGCTAAGTACACACATTACAAAGTAAAGGTAGAGTCCTGAACCCTTTCTACGTGAATTAATAATAGGGCGGTCGATACATCAACTTCCCATTACTATATAAGTACTAAATGACTGTTTATCCTTAATATAAAAAGATAGTTATAAGATCGTTATTGTATATGTGAGTGGTGTAGGAACATTACCTAAAAGTCTGTTGGAGATTGTATGTTAAGCGCAAATAACTATATCTTATATATTTCTGAACATGTAAATTTGAAATTACTTTTAGAAAAATTACCACTTTACGTTTTATTAGCACGCCCTTTTACAAAAATATTCGTTTTTCAACTGATTAAAATATTAGAAAAAAGTACCCTCAACTCAATCTTGAAAAACAAATAAGGTTGCTAATTTTGATCCTAAACCATTATTGTAAGCTTAATTTTAATACGTTTAATTAAGTGTATGCTGTATTAATGGAAATGTTTTTCTTTTTTTAATTGTCATGAGCGTTAAAATTCTACATATATTTTTCATAAGGATTTAGATCGTGAACCAATAGAATAGCTTTTCCCTGGCATTTCTTTGCTCTTCGGATAAACTTTTCTCATCTTTTCACCCCCAAACTGATCATGGATTGGTCAAGCACACTAGTCCATTACCGGTCAAGTCCATTTCCGTAATTCGCTCATTGTATCCACCGTTCCTTTCGCATAAGAGAGAGGGGGTTCGAGATCGCATGACGTCTTTACCGAACAGGAAATCTCATTGAGTACTTCCTCTGTCACGCAAATGTTTAAAAAACGTTGAATTTCAACATCCACATCTTATAATCTTACACCATCTAATAATCTTTTCTTCATTATCTCCTGCAATTTAATTTCTCTTACGCACTATTGTTAGGCATTAGTCTTATTTTTTTTTTCTTCAACATTTATCTTATTTTCTGAAATCGTCTGGCCAAACTTTAATCTGAGCTCTCTGATTTCTAAACATATGCTGTTACGTCTCTGGAATATATACGCTCTCTGAAAGTAATAATACAGGGTGTCCCAAAAAACCTTGACACATTTTAAAAATTTATACAAAAAATAGTATACAAGATAAGAACTGGAAATTCTCAGATGTGTTATCGTATGTATTAGAGCTTTTTTTTCTGTGTTAAGGAAGTTAAACAGGTGGCGTTAGTTGTTCCGTGAAAGCAGAAGTTATAAAATGGCTACTCCATGAGAGGAAGCAATACTATTGGCAGGTATCAAAATGGAATCTGTTATGGAAGTGCAACGAAATTCGGAACAGATCCTCCGAGTCGTAACAACATCTTAGATTGTTATAAAAAGTTTCTGGAAGCGGGAAGTAGTCCTTGCTAATCGGTTGTAGTGTTGAAGAACTCAAAAATTCCTGCAATTTCATGTGTTGCGGAATAAATTTTGGAACGCACAGGCCGAGATTGATTATCATCTAGATGTTCTCCGTGCCACAAAAATTTCACGTATTGAACTTCATTGACTATACTGAAAAACTTCTATATTTAAGTTAACACATAAGTGAATTTCTAGTTCCTATCTCTTGTACTTTTCTTTGTACAAATTTTAAAAATGTGTCGAGGTTTTTTGAGACACCCTGTATCATAGGACTAAAAGATAATATTCTAAAAAATTAGGTTTGCGATGTTGTCCCATCCTGTTGTACATGTTTATTGTTTTCTTAGAAAGATAATCTAAAACAGTTTTACACAACAAAATTTTAAACATTAAATAACTTCCACATAAGCCGGTAGGTGGCGCGACAACATTTCGCAAGAAAAATTTTCTGATAGTGTCAGTCTACAAATGGCTACCTCACAGGAAAAAGCAATGTATATTTTGAAATTCAATTCTTGAAAGAGTGTAAGTTGGTGTTGCTAATTCCCCCTAGCAGGAGGCATTCTAGACCAGATCCATATAGGCTTGCCGGATAAGGGGTTCGTCTCTGGTTTACAATGACAGCACGTGGGTCGGAGTCCGACTTAGCCAGGTGCCACCTCAACTTTAACTGAGCAACTCCACGGGTGACATCTGGGGATCTTACCCTCTCCCATCCTCTTTGACCTCATAGAAAGACTTTCCGGTCTAAGGATTTAACGTGTCCATATGCGGCCTAGACACGAAGGTTTTAAATGGTGCAAATCAGGTTTCGAACCAAGTAGTGGTGGTGCCGAAAGCCAACTCGCTACTGTAGTAAAGCGCTTGTAAATAAAAAGCTAGCTTTATTACATGTTTGCGACAAAAGTTGGAATCAAACTTAAAGCCGACAGTAATTATAGAATAGAGTGGAGTTATTTAGGACGTAGCCCGTGCGAGACAGCTTTATGAGCTTTGAAGATAGGAAGGTTCTGAGATGGAGACACAGATTAGATGACGGAGCCGAAAGGTGACATTATGTTACAAAAGCCTTTTATGTTAAATTTATGGTAGTACGGTTTGGAAAGTGTCCACGTGCAAATCTTGGGTGGTCCAAAAAGGGAAGGCAGTTAGGGCGAGATGTTTTTAAGTCCAGAAGCCAATGAGAAAGTGTGAAGGGAGAATAGCGAATGAAAAGTTTACGGTGTCCGGAATGGCTGATTGAAGTTTATGAGAAGGTGGAGTCATGGGTGTGAAAGGGGATTAAAATAAAATATATAGAAGGAGTATTGGAAGAAAAAAAAGGGAGAGAGAGTCTTGATCGGGGAAGCTGTAGGTCCCCATCTCCAGCACGACTAAAAAAGTGATACTTTAAGTGGACCTGAGGGTTACACCTAAACCCGTTCCGGCGACTGTGTGAGTAGAGTGAAGAACTCCCCAGATTTCATACGATAATTTATAGAAAACGACTGCGTTGACTACGTAAAATAGAGAGGTCTGCACTCGAATTGCAGCAGAGACGAAGAGACCCAGCTCCCGTGCAACAGCCGAGAAACGATCCCCATCGCGAACGAAATAGTGAACATACACGACGAGGAGACCCCAGCACCCGTTCCACGAGGAGAAGAGATACCCATCTCGAGCTAAATTGTGAATTTACACGTCAAGGAGAGCCCGACTACGATATCAACTAAGAGAAAATTGATCCCTCATCTTGAAAGAAGTAGAGACAGCCCCCTGCCCAGCGGAGCAGTGTGACCCCGAACCCTTGGCGAGGCGAAAAGGCAAAAATAGCAAACTGGTTGGATGAAAATAATTTGGGGTGAGTGTTAAATCTAAATTTGATTTGTTCAGTTCCAGTTTGAGCTAGGTGATTTAGTTTTTCTCGTAAGGGATGAGTTTTAAGTGAGATAGTGTCTTAGTGTTGAACTAATAGATAAGTTTATTTGTTTTGTGCTCGGGACGCTCCCTAACCTTTGCAAAGTAGTAGTAAATAAAATTTGTGAGAGATAAAAATATTGTGCATTGATTTTGAGAAATGAAAGATTCTTTTTTATACTTGTAAATATTAAGTATGTAAATAAACAAAGTGGGCCTGTCGTAATGGGCCTGTCGCAGGCTGTAGTGCTGTAGATGATGATGAAATAAACTAAGTTTTGTTATGTTAAAATCTATTAGTTTGTCTAAATTGAAAGTTGTTGGTGTTAAATTACGTGATCTAAAATTGAGAATAGTTTATTGGCTTTTGTTCGTTTGCTAAATTCGACATACAGGGTTGTATTCAACAAAATAATTAATAAACAAAACGCACCCAAATAAATTCTAAAAAAAAATAATTTTGTACTAACCAAAATAATTTACGATACACGCCCAACCAACTAAAGCTGTATGTAGCAACACGACAGCTACCACAAAGGTACCTGGGACACATAACTGTAAGTATTTGTTACTTATTAAGACACTAACTAGATTTTGCGTATTGGTATGTTCTTCCTGAAGCCCCTCCAAACATTTATACAGAATTCAATACATTCTTGATCAGGCGTATATTAATTAAATATAGCAAAAGTAAAAATGGATTTGCCACGGGGACTAAAAATATTTGCAGCACAATTAAAAATATGTTCTAGTGAGAGGAGTAATGGTCTCAACAGCTGAAACAAGCGTGAATCTTGTGAGCCGTAAAAACAATATCCTGTACCTGTTGTTGTTGTTGCTTATGCCACTTGACCTTCAGCAACAACAGATCAAGTCCCGAAGGCTATGGGCGATGAAGGTGCAGCTCCTCTTTTGACTGTCACCACAAGGGTCGGAGTCCGACTTGGCCAAAGGACCAGTCCCGTAATTTTGAACCGAGTCAAGTGACGGGACCAGAACACTTGACCCCGCACCTCCAGATGTAAATTTG
Organism: Dolomedes plantarius; assembly: GCA_907164885.2. Classification (NCBI taxonomy): domain Eukaryota; kingdom Metazoa; phylum Arthropoda; class Arachnida; order Araneae; family Dolomedidae; genus Dolomedes; species Dolomedes plantarius. Next base: position 67,918,455 of record OU015491.1, read on the forward strand.
AGAACTTCGAGGACATTGCAGACACGACATATTTTACGTGCACCAGTTGGCATTAGTGTGCAAAGCAGTGGATTTGTGAGCGACGAGCATCGAACCAGTGACTTTCAGATCACTAGCCTGCTGCTCTTGCCAACTGGGTCACTGCACCCGCATCCTTTACCTGAATAGCCTTGGATATCACCAGAATGAACAAGTAACTAATGATCCATATGAAGTAAGAAATTGTGTAAAGGATTGGTTTTATCTTTACCCTAGATTAAGATTTGTGATTCCAGATCAGTTGCAAATATACATTTTTGGAAACTCCATTCTAGTTATATTTGAAAACTAAATAAATGTTGCGTAGTTTAGGTTCTGTTATAGTATTTCAACATAAAGCTGTTTTATTAGAGGAGTGTTATTAGTATAGGTTTGTAATTAAAAATACTCAGTTAAACTTAAAATCTTCCTTTTTCGTAAAAATAGCACAGATATATATTCTATCTAAAATAGGATAAAGTAATACTAAACATGCTTCAAAAGAAAATAATTCAATGGTTTTTTCTGTGTCTTTTTTAATGAAACCAATATGTGTTCCTCAAAGATCCTTCCAAATACCTGAAATTCCATGCCTGCTATTTACGCATAAATCAACAAACTTATATAAATTTTGATGACTGCTCATAAGGATACCTGCTATAGTACATTCCAAAGACTGAAAATTTGAAAGCAATGTTATGTGGGATTCTTTTTTAAACATATTTTTCTGCTTCCATGAAATATTCATTGATAGGAGGTAAATTTTACTGAATACAGTAAAAGTTTGGAGATTCGTCAGTGAAGATTCAGGGGGGAAGATCAAATAAAAAAGTTTAGTGTAATTCTGCATTTGTTCGCAAATCAGATGATGGTCAGGGTTCCATTCCCTAAGTGATTATCAACCTTTCTAAAGTCAGATCCTGCACTTAATTGAATTATGGCACAGACATTAAAAACCTCGGCTGAGAAATATTTATGGAAATGCCCAAATTAAAGATTTAATTCATTAAGACACGTAAAGTAAGAGGAAAAAAATTTAAATTAACCAAAAGTATTAGTTTTAAAATGGTAGAGAAAAATATACATTTTTTAATTTAATCTAGCTCAAAGCAGATTATAGTTTAATAAATCTCAATCAGACATTCATATTTTAGGTTTTGTTATTTTAAAAAACAATAATCCAGATAAATAGTAATAAAGCTCCAATATTCAAAACTAATACTGCAATAAAACGATTGATAGAGGAATGATCTATGCAGTCATTTTGCTCTTGTTTTGTATGGCCTTTTTCATGACTGGGATAAATAAACAACACATACGGAAAAACAATTATTCAAGGTACAATCGATCTAGATTTCACTGTATATAAACTATGCTTGTTTGATTTTGAGGGTAATATTGCCATTACTGTGATTTCTTTATTTTCTGCATTTGGAAAAGCAATTTGTTATTTTTTATTTTTACTAGGGGCTTCGCCCCTAGGCTCGCTACTCTCGCTCCTCTGTTATGGCTAATAGCGTGATACATAGGGGTGAGAAAAATTTGGCGAGTTATCGTAATCTGAAGATGAAAAAGTTAATATTTTCCCATAAAACATAAAATAAAAAAATCTTAAAGTCCGACAAAGATGAGACATGTCTTACATTGGTCCCCCCATTTTTCTGCATCCATTGGTATCGCTCTCGACGCCATACCCCCAGCGGTTTCGGAGGAGATAGCCTGACAAACTTTTGACAGCGGCAGCGGTAGTTACTTTTTTTTAGAATAGAGAGATTTCAAGTAATTTTAATAGCCTTTTACACATGCCTGTTAAAATAATACAACATTTACAATTTACATTAATTTTGAAAAAAGAACGATTACCTAGTTTACTTAAAAAAAACATTAAACAGCACGAGGATAAAAAATATATATTACACCAATAAATGCAAATTGAATTACTTGAGTGTAGTTTTACGTGTTGGACAGATAATTTAAGGTTTCATACATACTCAAAGCTTAGTACAGAACAAGTAATTATATTGAAATCTGTAATGTAAATAACCGCAACTTCAATACATGGCCCTAAAAACATTTAATTTTCTGAAAAAAATGAGTGAAATAAAATTGAACATTTTTTAAATTTATGTAAATATAGGAAAAAAGGGTTATAAATTTATTTCATATTTTATCTTTTTTTATGTTACATTAGTAGAATAAAATAAAGGTAAATGATTAAAAGGCACAAACAAGAATCTGCTACTTTTGTAATTGGAAAGAATAATGACAAGTAAAATTAAGGCTAAAACTCCTGGTGGTTTGTAATTTAAAATGATAGATTTCTTTAATTTAGAGAATTCGCAAATTCTAACCTTTAATTCTACTCGCTTAAAAGTTCAGGAGTTTCGAGGAAAAATTCAGTACGGAATTTGATCTCCAAAATTTCTGCAGAATATTGTGTAATTCTAAAAAGGTTTTGCAATACATTTGTCAAAATAAATTTTATATTTTTAAATATAAAACTAGTCCATATCGTAAGAAAATTGCTATTTATCCAAACTAACTAATTATATTGTGATTTATGAGAAATTGTTAATTCTGATTTCTCTTTTCTTTAACATAACAATTTAAAGATTATAATGTTTCATGTAATATAACAATAAAATTGTAATGATGCGTAGGCTGGAAAAAAATCTCGCTATACTCTAGGCAAGCACAGCTGGTGTGAGGCATTGCTCCCTATAGAGCGCTCAAAATTCTCAATAATTTTATATCAAGCCTTTTATACCAAAATGATTTGGTATAAAATGTTTAAAGTACATCTTTGTGTGCCAAAATAATCATCAGTTGATAATTGGACAGTGATTATTATTGTCATGTTTGCATTGATCACAGTACAAACTCTAAGGCATTTGAAATATTTTCTATCTTACCTGAAATATTTTCTATCTTACCCTGGATTAAAGAAAATTGGAAATATTTCCTCCTGTCAGAGTGTGTAGGTACTGTACAATATTCGAATTCTCAAGGATATTTTACAGCGTAATATCTTTTTCAGAGAATGTTTTTAGCATACTGTGCTGTTCTATCGTACATGCTTGCAAGTGATTTTATCATAATGGGGCTGTGGCATCACGATAGGTGGTTAAGGCTAATCTCTGAGGCTTTATTAAAATTACTATTACTGAATTCATGACCAAGAAAGACAGAGTACTAATTATAATGATAAGGTCAATTTTAAAACAAAAACTTAACAAGGAAATTTATTTACAAAAAAAATAAACGTTAAACGATTACAACATATTCAATTAATTTAAGTGTAGATTCACAACGCACGCTCTGGGACCCAGCTAGTACGAAATAGGAGCTGAAAAATCACGTCCACTCGGGTCACGTCATATCAAGCACCTCTCTCAAATTCTCCAAATCTCTGACTATATCTCGTGGTGTTTTCTTTGTCGGCAACTCTCCCAATTCCACGAAAATGCGTCAGTTTTTCAGAGAGGGGGCCGGCAGCCTTGTTGGCGACAGTTCTTCGTAACGATGCATAGTTAAGCCATCTGTATGGCCCGCCGATGTCAACTAGCATGAAGATATTGCTAAGAAAGACAGCTTTACGACTATGGTGGGAGACGCTTGCTTGAGAACCCGACATGAATGGGCTTAACTTTCAGGCTAAAAACTCTGGCGGCATTTGCTGGTATCGCTTTTTAACCCCCATAGAAGTTTAGAAAGCAGGGGTACTCATGGCTTGTGTTTTTTAAAACTTGCAGCTGTGAAAGGCTCTTCGCAGATCGTGGGAACCACACAAAACACGTGACGTTACATCTTATAGTTCCACCTGCTTTGGACTCGAATCTTTGAGTTTATGTTTGAAACCTTTATCGTCGATCGCTGGACATTCCGGTAAGGACCACTGTACTTTCTTTGAAGTAGTAGTTTGGCACTGATTGTGCTTTCAGTAGAGGAGATAAGTAGGTCTTTTTTACCATGATTGCAGTTGATTATACAGGGTTCCCACCTATATCCGTTACACCCCCCCCCTTAACTTCTAAACGGTGACAGCTTAGTCCATAAAGTTGGGGTCTAGGTATAGTAAAAAGGCTATGCGGTACTCAATGAGATAACTTACAACGCGATATATCAGCAAATTTTGGAATTAGCATTTTTATCTCAAAAACGGTACAAGATTTGGAGAAATAGTCAATTATAAAGTTGTTCAGCATTATCGATTTAGTAAGAAAAGACACCTTGCGCACATTAATATTCAAAACACACGAATTCCAAAATTTGTCGATAGATGGCGTTGTAAGTTTTCTCATTTAATAGAGCCTAGCCTTTTTACTATACCTAGACACCAACTTTATGGCCTAATCTGTCACCGTTCAGAAGTTAAGGGGGATGTAACGGATATACAGAGGCTGTTCGCACATTTTTTAGACGATTTTGGTAAGCGGTAATAAAAAATCGTTTGCTGCAAAAGAAATAATTGCAATTGTACTATGTTTTTAAAAGTCAAAATTATCGTCTGCGGCTTGAAAGTTTTGTTTTTATTCAAAATGGCATTCTTAACAAAGCAGTGGTTCGAAGGCTACATTTATGCTCTTTCCGAAGAGAAATATGCATACTCCATTTTCTAAAAACGATCTGAGAGTCATGGTTTTGTGATGTCTAAAGCGTCGATAGGTAATATCGTCAACAAGAAAGGAAAAAAAAGTCAAATTGGAGCCTCAAATGGGACAAAAATTCCAAACAAGTATCCAAGAAAAAAACGGACATCTTCAACTATTGCAAAGGTACGTTGTTTAATGTTAAATAAAAATCCCCCTAGTCAAAGGACAGTTGCAAAATCATTAAAATGCTCGGTGTCCACTGTAAACAAAATGATAAACGTTGATTTAAATCTTAAGAAAGCGAAAAAACGCAATGTGCATCGTCTTCTTCGAAATCATATCGCTGTACGCGGGACACGCTGCAGAATTCTATATGAGAAACACTTATCCAAAGAAAAATGGAAAACAATTGTCACAATAGATGTATCATGGGTGTATTTACATGATTGCAACAAAAAAAGAGCCATTTAAAATCATAAAAGGGGAGAAAAAAAATTAAGTACATGGTTCAAAGAATCGAAAGAAAGTTTTTCTAAGGGATTCATGATTGTTGCTAGTTTTTCTTATAATGGAAAGTTAAAAATAAAGAGAGTGGAAAAAAATGTCAAGATTAACTCCAAATACTATCAGGAACATATTTTATCGCCAATTTTTCTGAATGAAATACCATCGCTTTACCCACAGTGCCATCAATCTGTGAGACTCCATCAGGACAAAGCTAGCAGTCACACATCAAAATCCACTGTAAATTTCCTAAAAGAAATGGAACAAAAAACTGGTATCAAGGCCATACCCTTCACTGATATCTCTACTAAATCTCCCGATGTATCACCTATGGATTTTTGTGCTTTCGGACTTTTAAAATCTGCATTATCCAAACGTCGTCCCAAATCCCTTACAGGACTCTGGAAAGCTGTTCAGGAGGAATGGGATAGAATACCTCTTCTGACACTTCAAAAGGCATTATTATCCTGGAAATTGCGGTGTCGAAAGATAGTTCAGAATAAGGGATGTCAAATAGAACATTTAAAACACAAGAATTTTGTGTAATTTAGTTTTGTGAATGCAATATACATCGTCTAAAAAATGTGTGAACAGGCTCTGTAGGAGAGAACCCTGTATCTATTAATCACATCTGGTTGTAGTTAAAGCATCTAGAATACACTGGAGAAATTCCTCCAACTTTTACCTCAAAAAGTCTCCTCTTCTCTGTTTCTAGAAGGCTGAAAGGATATTTCTATAAATAAAATGTATAGCTAGACAAGTCCATACTGTAAATAAAGCAAAACTGATCATAATGAAAAGCAAAATAATCACTGAACAGGGATAGAAGTAAAGCTACGCGTTAGGAAACATCGTGTTTTGAAACTCTTGTTTCTGTAATTACTTTATTTTTCAAGTACGATCTCTTTGGCTCTGTGTAGAGAGTAGACACCTCTATCTGAACTGATGTAGCTTACTTTTCAGCTGTAACTGTTTTAGATTTTCCTAGATATATAATCCTGGAAACACGAACCTTTGATGCAAGGTACCAGTCCCTCTCTAATGACCTAGGGCTCATTCGCGATTAATGTATTCATACCTCTTGATGAAATCTGCTCAGAACCCATCGGATAACTTGTCATGTTCATTGATTTGGTTTGGGGCACTAAGGTCAACTTTTTTGCTGCACGAAGGCTAATTAGACTGAGACCTGCAGTTTAATGCCGATTCCGAACGGCTAGAAACATACCAAAAGTGGTACTTGAACCTGTAGGAGCTGAAAATGCCAGCACCCTAATCATATGGCCATCACCTTAGTCACTGCTTTTGATACTAGAATCGTATTTCGAGCTTTCTGCGTAATCAAAATTGAAACGCACAATGAACTTTACATTTATTCTCCAGATAATGTTCTTTTATTTTTAGTACATGTTCATTCGTCAATAGATACACTACTTTTTGTTATACATCTTTTCCTGGTGATCTGAACAAACTCCTTTTAACAGTAGTAAAATTCCATCATCAGGTTTCTCACTTCTGCAGGAATATGTGGCAAATGGAATCCTCCTTGCGGCCATGCTTTGTCTTATAAATTCTCTTTTAGTAATTTATTAAATAGGAATCAGATTGTTGTCAATCTAGCTATTAAATCCACTACAGTTGGACGAAGTGCTCCAAACCAAACCAAATAATGTTCCTTATCAATAATACCAGGATTTATGATATTAATATTTTTTCCTTTTCATTTCTTTGCATGCTTTTATGCAAAGAAATCCAGTTTTGCATCTAGTTTTGTTAATACGAATTATTTATCTTCGAAGGTTAGATAGAGTTTAGGAGAAATAAAACGACAAAACACTATTTTGAACCAAATAGCGTGTTTTACTTCACATTTATTGCAGATAAACTTTATCTGCAAATCTATCCACGTTTATTTTTCCAACTTAGGGGATGTGACTGAATTAACTTGCCCTCATGAAAGAAAAATAAAGTTATTCATTCGTGCAACTTCCCCTTTATAAAAAAATATAAAATTATATTCTTTGCTCGCAATTATAGCTGCAGTATGAATATAATTAGAGTTTTGACATTTTCTTATTTAATGCAGTCTATCACAGATTCTTTTCCCGGTACCCACGAAATGAGATTTCTGTACATTTCTTTTTATTTACTGCGCTATCTCAAAACTTTATCGCTTAGGAAAATTATACGCTTTCGAGTTTCTTTCGAAATGAACCTGGAGTATAGAATTCTTTAATTTTCATACGGGCTAATTACTCCTTTTCATCAGAAACAAAATAAGAATGTTCAAAGAATGATTCTAAGCAATACCGTCGCTAGACTCACGAATCTAAGATTAAAAAAGATAAATTGAAGAAATTATTTAAAAATCATTAGTAAGTTGTAATGCATAGATATCTGAAAACTTTAAATCTTATGTATTATTTTATTTATAGAATTTTTTATCAATTTTAAGATTTTTTTCACTACATACACTAATATATTATGAGACACGTTATAAATTTTTGACATTATATCTGCGTTGAGTTTAAGGCAATTTTGAGCTGCAAATTAGATGCTTTATTATTTCTGGAAAAAAAATCAAGTTGAAAACTGATTTTAAATATCCTCTGTAAAAATAACCTTTTGTAAATGAACTTATTATTTTAATAGAAATAATGATTATATCTTAATGCACCGATTTATCAAAAAATGCCTAAATGTATTATTAAAATTGGTCTGACTTAATAGTGTGTAATAATTTTTCTCAGGGATTTTTATAATAAAAAACTCAGGGATCATCTAACAAACTTGTAAATAAAAAATGAAATTTTGTAAATGAACTTATTATTTTAATAGAAATACTGATTATATCTTGATGCACCTATTTATCAAAAAAGTCTAAATGTATTATTAAAATTGGTCTGACTTAATAGTACGTAATAATTTTTCTCAGGACTTTTTATAATAAAAAACACAGGGATCATCTACCAAACTTGTAAATAAAAAATGGAATTTTGGAAAGGTTCTCTCTAAAAGACTAAATAAGAACCAATTATATTTTTTTTGGCGGGTAAGGGATAGATTTACACATTTTTGGTGTTTTTAAAAAATTGAGAATTACTTGGACAAGGTATTTTCTTGGCTTTTGTGAGAATCTTTAGAAATAGCTTTTGGCGCTATTTCCTGGCTGAATCGGATTGGTGAATAAGTCTATGAGTGGAAAATTACATTTTATTTTCGTATACAGTGGAATCTCGATCGATCGTTTTTCAAGGGACCGATTGAAATAAACGATAAATGCGGGAAAACGATAGATGCGGAAACATAACAAAGCAATATGATCATTGGGACTGGATAAAATGAACGACACATACGGAAAAACGATCGATCGAGATTCCACTGTATATATATATATATATATGATCCTAAATCACTTCTTGTAAGTGCAAAAGTAAAAATTCTGTTACGTAAGTACTCCCAGAACATTAAATTATTTTGCTTTGGCATGAATTAATATTTCGCTAAGTACTCTGGAACGACCTTTCATGTTTTAACTATCTATGATTACAAATTTTATCTCTCGATCAGATTATCTTCACGACACTCTGGTTGTTATATTTTTGTCCCTTTTAAACATATTTGAGACAAAAGCAAGGGTGTTAATTTTTTTTTACTGCACAGGCAGTATTGATTTTCCATGATATATTTTACTCAAGAAATGAACAACTTATTTCCTAGAATAACCTTAAGTAATACTAACATTATCTCATAATTTAAGAGTGTTTAAAGCAATGGATTCTAAAAAACAATAATCACGTTTTTATTTTATCCGATTAAAATGTGATTTAGAATTGGCAGAAGAAAATGACAATAATCGCATGTGTCTAGGTTGGTAACACCGCGAATTACTACATTTATAGTTCGTACTGCCTATGCTTGTCATGCTGTACAACTGTTGCAAAGCATCTTCTTCACCGCATATAATATTTCATGATTTGCCATCAATAGAATACTTTACTTTCACGATATCAAGAAAAAATTCGCAAAGCTTTTATTTGCTCTATTTGGAGATAACTTTATATGTGAATTTATATAGTATATCAAAACGAATAGTTATTTATAGTGAAGGCTTTATATCTTGAATTATTACCATACCTTGATGTGATTGACGTAGCCAGACGGTTATCCAGACTATTAGTTTACACTGAGTAAATATAACAAAAAAATCGGAAGATAGGGTATAATGGAAAAGTAAAATAAATTCTTTAGAAACTTGTTGTATATTTAAAAGGGAATTTGTTTATTTCTAGAGTTAACTTCCTTCTGCATTTTAAATTTTTAAAAAATGCACTGTGTTTCCCTTAACTAAAGTTCCCCAATGAAAACTATACTTGACGTTAACGGTTATTTAAAATTTAAATGCAAATTTCATAAATCATGTGAATTGGGAAAATTTTTTACATACTTAGGCATATGCATGCGTAGAAATAGATGCAAAAGTGAAAGCAATATGCATACCCGACTATTCATCCAGAAATTTTATCAAAACCAAAAACCTGCTAAAAATCATTAATTTTAATTTTTATGTCCACAAAATTTCAAAATGATTAAGAAACTACAATTTTACATGTAAAATGATGAAAACAAATTTTTAAAAAGTTGTGGTGTAGTCAAAAATATTATCTCTCGGACATACTAAAATAAACTTCTCTGCACTAGATTTTTAACCAAGAAACTATATGTCGTCAGCATAGCAAGGATTATACTGTTACAAAGATCTTTTGTTAAATGAAGAAGGACCAATTTTAATGAAATTAAGGAGAAGCATCCGTATAAGCTTTCATAGAGTAGAATTTCCAAAAGTCAGCATTTATAATTCATTGTAACTATAACTCATTGTAATTTTTGCAAGCGTGTGGTAATTTCGAGGAAAAGCTACGTAAGAACAATTTCCCTAATAATTTTGGTAATTTAAAAGTTTTAACATAATGGCAATGAGACTCGGGTATATTTTAAGGACTTTTAAGACAGAGTTTTCTGATTTCAAACTTTCTTTATTTTTTTTGTCACTTAAAATCTTCAATGGGGTGTGGCGCTGTAGTTTTGCTACAGTAGTGTAACTCTTAGGGTATAAAATGGCTGCTTTTTGACTAAAATAGTTACTCACTGGTTTAGGGCGCTTTTTCACTTACCGACATGACAACGATAAAACGTACACGATTGTCGTCAGCCGATATCGATGCAGGCAAAATGCATTAATATACCTACGCGCATTTTCACCAACCGATTCGATGCCGATTATGTCGTCAGCGATAAGCCGATATCGTTTATTGGGCCAGTTCTGTCGGAAAGCACCTGCTCTTCCCATCGAATCGTCCGACATAAGGCACACGTGCTGCTGTTGTGCTAGCTCTGTTAATTTGTACGGTTTCTGTAGAAAGTTCTTGTTATTAGTTATATTAGTAATATTATCCAATCTTCTTGAAATTTGGTATATACACTCATGGACAAAAAAATTAGCGCACCAAGAAATAATAGCGGGATCGTAACGAAACTTGCAATGAAGGTACATGTCGGGGAGATATGCAAATGATTAGAAATGCAGCGTGATTGCGCATTACGTATAGCCGGTCGAGGGCGTTGAACATCGTACTCTGTGGAGTATAAAACAGGTAACCAAAGCTTGTTTGAGTGTGCTGAATCATTTACAAAGGAAGAGCTGAGATAGACATGCCATTACGCCGTGTTCGAAGACAATATAAGCAGTTGTCGCAGTTTGAGAGGGGGAGAATCATCAGGATGATGGAAGCTGGGTGGTCAGCTAGGCGAGTAGCTCGTCAATTAGGCCGCTCTGATTGTGTTGTGAGGAGGTGTTGGGACCAGTGGACCCGAGAGAAAGCGTAAGCAAAGTCTTCAAAAATTGTACATTTTAATTTTTGCCTTACAAAATGAAACACCCTAATGTGTATGTATATATATACGTATATATATATATATACACATATACGTATACGTTTATATATGCGTAATATATATACGTTTCTGTACAGCACTGGAAATATGATGCTATATATAATTAAAAGTTTCCTCGCTCATGCGAAAATAGTTAAGAAATCTTGCAGGATCCTTCTGAAGTTTTTCGAAAAGCGTATAAAATGTGCCTTCGATGTACCTGGCTTTTATTATATCGTGTACCCAAACTCGTTTTTGTATTTCTCTTTTCTTTCTACGCAAATAGTAGATATAATAACATCAATTTGTTGTAGTCAGGGGCCATAATAAAACACGTGCAAGCGCACTGCAGTCGAGAAATGAAATGAGCAGGAAAATGAACGTTCTCCGGAAACGATATCGGTGAAATGAAAAAGCAGTTAACTAGCCGACACGATACCGTATTAATCGTCGGGTTATGTATCGGTCGATATTGTCGTTATCGTGTCGGTAAATGGAAAAGCGCCCTTAGGGTGAGTGCACTTCTTTGCATGTCTTTTCATTTGTGTTCTTTAGGATTGTATGTGTACTTGCATTTATGGTGCGTTGAGCCCTGAGTGCAGGATGTCTGTGTATTTTTCATTTGATTTCACCGTCTGTTGCAGTGGGGATCTCGGGGACTTGGGATGTCTTTTGATTAGACCTGCAGCCTATTCAGAAAGTTCCCCCTTGAGGTAACTGATTTGGTTAGGTCTCCTGATGACGAGACCAATCGGTTACCTCGATATAGGGTTTAGTTCCGTTACTGCAACAGAATCTTGCATTATGGTGCGTTGAGACCTAAGAGCATGATTTCTGTTTATTTTTGTCTACATTCTTCCTGCTAATAATTATCTAGTTCTGTTAGTGCTACAGAATCTTGCATTATGGTGCATTGAGACCTAAGTGCATAATTTCTGTTTATTTTTTGTCTACATTCTGCCTGCTAATAATTATCTTGCTATGTAGAATTATTTTACTTTTAGTTATATTTATTCATTGTAACTTCATAACTCTAATTCCCATTCTACTATTTCCTCTCAAAAACTGAGCCCAAGGAATTTTTTTAATGAATAAACAATAAATGAGTGATAATAGAAGCAGTTAAGCATTTCTGAGATAGGTTTGAAATTATTTCCTCTTTTTAAGTCGCATTCTCTTTAAATTAATGCTGGTAAATAATAATCAATTCCATCTTTTTTTAAACCATTTTTACGTAAGATTGTTATTAAAGCTTTTCAGAGAATATTTTCTCAGTTTTCCATTTCCTCAAAAATAAGAATATAAAAAGAAATCTTTTTAATAACAGTGGCTTTTAAATAACGATCCCTTTTAGGGCACCGCGTAAAATATAATCCAATATTATTTGTTTACACTCTGAAATCTTCCATTTTCGTTTCAGTATTTTAATTACGCGCTAACGCATTAAAAAAATGCATCGAAAATTCTCAATTTCGCGTCTTGCATCCAAACTTTACCTCCATTTTAATTACTCTTTCAGTTTGTTCACTATGATAATTAAAACTTTAAAATTATACATAAAAAGATGTTTTTATGTACATTCTGCATTCCAAAATTTCATGGTTCACATTTCTAAACAAATGCCTGCGATTGGTGGGACACTTTTCTGAAAACTTACTCGCGGCAGTTTATTCTTTCTGTAGATTTAATGGGGGAAAGTATCATTCTGCTCTTAAGTATTTTTAAAATGTAACACTTTTTACCGATTTTCAGAAAAATGTATTCCATTCAAGCAATCAGTCTTACACAACTAAATTAAAAGTAAGATTTTGTTCTACTCTCAAAACAAAGTATTTTTCCCCATCATTTGAAACTCTCTAGAAATAAAATTTTTTCTAGTAGGCTTTTTTTATTATAAAATGATCGCAAATTTGTTAAACCTTTATTTAACCCATATTGGACCACCTCCTTATAAACAGGCAGCTAATAAAACTTCATTTTAGAAAAAAAGTAACAAATATTTGCTGAGTCAATTTTACAAGGACTTCTTTAAAACAGACAGAAGTGTAACACTCAAACAAAAAAAAATAATAAAATTAAATTTAATTGAAACCATGTACTTAAAAAACAATAAAAATTGTCATTTTTTTATCTGTAGTTTTAGCATTATTTTTTTTTATGGGAAACATCGCAGAATTTTTTTGTACTACAATATCAGTGCTTATCAGTGTAACTCAAAATATTTGCTCAAAAAAATATTTTACGCATGTATTTTGTGTGTATTTATTAGATGTCCTATAAACAGCACGACAGTCCGATCCTCACCTATTTTTTCTCCTAACTAGCCGCTGCGCGATCAGCATGATCGCTTTATTTTTATATTTTCTTTTGCAAAACAACTCAACTGAAAGTAACATATGTAAGGAATGTTATCATTTCCTGTCATTATAAATATACGTTCTTAAGGGGTAATGGAAGCTCAGCCAAAAAATGTATGATCATTGCTAAGTTCACTATAAGGCTGATGCTAAAACATCGTGATTAAAAAATGGGAATTTCCATTACTTCAGAACAGAGTTAAAGATAAGACTGAGAAACCCAACACCAATGATTTTAAAAATTGTATCCCTCTCTGTATGTACAATTTTTCAAATTTAAGATATCTACACTTTATCATTACATCAAATAAAAAATATCGTCATTACATCAAATAATATTGTTGGCGAAAAATTTTTTCACTTAAATAATGGAGTAAAAATTCAGCAAGTACTAAAATATAGTGTGGATTACATGACTCTCTGTATGTACTATTGTTCACAATTCAGATATCTCCACTTCATCATATAAAATAATAAATTGTTGGGAAAATTTCTTCACTTATATAATTGAGTAAAAATTCAGCAAGTACTAAAATATAGTTTGGATTACAACTATGATATCCATAAAACTTATTGATATACACAGTTGAGTATTTCAGAAGTAGGAGATACTACAGTGACAGAATCAAAAGAACGGACTTTAGATAAACCTACATACAACTGTTCATGACTAAACACTGGATTTGATAGGTCTAAACATATTTTGTCAAAAGATCAGCAGTTGTAACAAATGTCGCCACTACACACACGCGGTTTTAAATTGCGGACGGCCGCTAATGTTTACAACCGGTAGTTGCAGCCGTTGCCATTCGGAGCGTAGAAATATCGTCGATTTTTGTGCCGCATACCTATGCGTTATATATAGAGAGAGATTCGCATTACATTTATGCAGAGCAAAAAAACTGTCATTCTCTTACCATCACTGAAACAGAACTCAAGCAATTTCTAGGTGTCATCTTCTTTAGTGGTTATCATATTTTACCACGCAAAAAATGTACTGCGAAAATGCCCCAGACTGTGGCCCTATACTGAATAACAAAATGTCCAGAAAACAGTACAGAGTTTTCTAGCATTATATTCATTTCAACTGCAATTCTGTAATCGACCTACAAGGCCGTTACTATAAAATTGGACATGTTCTTGACAAAGTTAATATTGTATTGAAGCAGTTAGGTGTATTTTCAGAAAATCCAACAATCGATGAAAGAATGGTGAGATATTTTGTAAGGTAGGGATGAAATATGTGCATGAAAAATAAACCCGTAAAATTCGGATACAAACTATGGGTGTTGGCATCATACAACGGTTTACCTTTTCACACCGCATTTACACAGTCACTATTGCGGCGAGTCGAATTGCGGGGGGGGGGGGGGTCTCGAATGTGTAAACGGTGTTCTCGCCATTTCTCCTCGCCAATCTTGGCGCTCGTTCCGAGTGCGGTTTTGTGTCACGAGTTAAGGTGACTGCCTACGTTGAAAATGCCATTTTTTGACTATTTTGGTCAACTTTATATTTTGCAAGAATCTTGTAAATCAATGTTTTCTCTTTTCAAAACCGTTTTGATTTTTATTCTATGTCAATTAGAAGCAGATTTATAGCTATTTTAATAAACATCGTCTAATACAAAATTGAAGTGACAAACAACTTTAAAAGCGTTTTTCTCAGAATTATGTTTTTTAGCACAAATCTCTACCGTTATCATGATATTTCACATAATAATGCATATAATTTGATAAAATTTTCAGGAAATGTTTTAGATGCTATTGTTAATGAAATGACGTACAATAATTGATGTATAATAAATTGTTTTTGGTTTGGGACAGTTTTTATAAGGAAAGGAATGATGAATTGGAGAAAATTTTCATATTGGAACATAAAATTGTCTGTATTATTTTTGCATTTTAAAATTTCCCTTAGATTGTAGGTCATTTTGAAGATAACTGTTATATGTATCATGTGTAAGAAGGAAACTAAAATAGTAGCATTAGAATTTTGTTCAGAGTGATAAGCATTTTAGCTAAATTTCATTAAAAATTACTTCAAATTGACCAATTTATAAAAAAGTGTGGTATTTACAAGAAAGTTTTTTTAAAAAATTTTTTTTTAAATGCTGTTTTACCATAAGAGACCAAAAAATCCTTAAAAAAACAATTTATAAAAAAATTGGCTCCGAACGTAGGCAGTCACCTTTTAAAAATGCGAACGGCGCCAGATGTCAGACGTCTGGCTGACGCAAGCACAAATGACAGCAAGAGGCGCGAATGTGACAACGGTCTTTCGCGTCGATGCATGAGCGTGACTAATGTCTCGCGAATGTCTTGCAGGTGGCGCAATCGCGAATGTGTAAATGCGGCATCATATTATTCCTTACCAAGGAGCTACCGGAAAGAAGTACGGAGCCTCTTTTCCAACGTGTTACAGAAATTTTGCTTTCTGTAGGGAAAAATATAAAATTTCACTGTATATGGATACATTTTTTCATCCCATATGGGCTATTTGATCGCTTGAAAGAAAAATGTTTCTCAGCTACCGGTACTGTGCGAGATAACTGAATGGCAAAATGCCCGTTGGAGCCTTTGAAACAGTTTGCTAAAACAGAACGAATTATTTCAAATGTACGTTTTTACATAGGAAAGAAAATAGCTCCAATTCGTCGGCATGATAATCTTAGGTGTATTTGCTCACTAACTTCGGGGAAATGTTAGTGAAAAGTAAAGTAGAATGCAGAGTGACAGGGAGTAGAAAGGAAATTGATATTCTATTTTGTGTCACATCTTACAACAAATATAAAAATTGAGTGAACTTATTCGACAGTCATATTGAAACATATTTTGCTGCCATCCAGAGAAAACAGTAGTACTGGACGCTTTTCCTAAACTGTTTTGAAAAAACCCTTATTGCAGCTTGGAAAATTTCAAAACGGTTTTGCCCTGATCAAGCATAGGGACTCTTAGAGTTCCAAAGATCTGTTACAGTTATTTATTTAGCTGAAACAATCCTGAGAAACAATACTCATAATACATCCTCCTGTAATGTAAATGATATTTTTGTAATACTAGTAGTGACCTGGACCCTTGTTATGTTTATAGGACAGCTAATTACTTAATTTTTTTTAATTATCCCAATTTTTGTTTTATATGCTTAGTTACTCCATATAAAAGGTATAGACAAAGTTTTTAAAAAATTCAGAAATATTTATTAGGTGCGGTCCAATATGGGTTAAACTTTTTTCTATTTTGCGTTTCAAAAATATCTCAAAACAACCATAGCCTTACGGCCTGATCACACTCAATCTGGAGCGTTACGTAGAGTCTGCGTTAAAATTTTTAACCAGTCATAGATATGTCAAACCAAACACAGGTCCTGTCAACTATCTGGGAGCCAACGTAATAACGTTCGCAATTCTCCGAATGCTAACAGGCCTTAGTTCATGAAAGAGATAAGATGTTAAAGGTTATAGGTAACATCATAACCGACATATTTTCTGTACTGACTAGCGATAAACAAAGTCCATTTTAACATACAAAAAGTTTCGAAAGAATTTGTAATACTTTTCCATTATACTTTAATCTCCGATTATTCCAATGTTTTTGCTCCGTCTAACAACCATATGCGAAGGAATATTCGATCCTCAAGTTTAATTCTCTAAAACGTACGAATCGGAATGTTTCAGACGTTTTTAAATACCAAACTAAACAACGAAATAAATCGTCAAAAATGCCAGTTAAGATTAAAGTAGGCAACCAAAGAACTGTTTTAAGCACTGTGGTAGCGGAAGTAAATTGTTAAAGTCTGGCTAACCGTCTACCGTATAAAAGTGTGGTGAAAATTCAATAAATATAGCCTTCACGAAAAATAATTATTCTTTGGGATGCTATCTAAAGTTACAAATAAAGTTATACTCGTGAATGGAACGAAAGCAATCCTAATCCTAATTTAAAAACAAATGTAATCTTCTTACGATAGCATATACAGAATCAACCGGATAAAAGATTGTACAACATTTCTTCGTTCCATTTAGAATAAAAATTCTTTAGAAATTATCATTAATAGTGATCTATATATATATATATATATATACCATATGAAAAATGTATCCAAAGATTTATACGTTATTATTTTAAACATTTATTCAGTGATAATTTTAGAAAAAGTATCCAGATAACGTATGCATAGATTTAACAGTAATAAGTTGTTTGTGATCCAGATTACTTACTACATAACAAAATATTAAAAAAATTCTATTTTACACAACGTAACAAATAATATTAGGTTTGTGTGAAATATATAATTAATAACTTTATAATACAAAAAATAATATTTAAATCTTATACAATTTATAAAAAGTTTTGCTTAAGTTTTTAATTTTGAATGTAAACTAGTATGAAGTTTCTAATTATAAAATAAACTGAGTGGCGGTTTTATAATGACCACCGACTTAGTACATCGTTGAGACAGGTTTCGCTCTAAATATTGCTGCGAATCTACATGCGCAATGACTGTGAGATGTAGGTAGGTTCCCTGACGAAACTGACACATTTTCCGATAAACTGCACTTTCCAGTTCTGTAAGATTTGATAGTTATAGATCCACCTGTCCCATGCCCCTGTACGACCTCGTCGCACAAATGCTCAATGATATTGAGAGCTAATGATTGTGGAGGCCAACTAAGAAAGGTGAAGTCTCCATCATGCTCTTCAAATCATCCGTGGACAATGTAAGCTTTGTGGCATGGAGCATTGCCCTGTTATACAGAGGCTGTTCACACATTTTTTAGACGATGTATATTGAATTCACAAAACTAAATTACATAAAATTCTTGTATTTTAAATGTTCTATTTGACATCCCATATTCTGAACTATCTTTCGACACCGCAATTTCCAGGATAATAATGCCTTTTGAAGTGTCAGAAGAGGTATTCTATCCCATTCCTCCTGAACAGCTTTCCAGAGTCCTGTAAGGGTTTTGGGACGAAGTTTGGATAGTGCAGATTTTAAAAGTCCGAAAGCACAAAAATCCATAGGTGATACATCGGGAGATTTAGTAGGGATATCAGTGAAGGGTATGGCCTTGATACCAGTTTTTTGTTCCATTTCTTTTAGGAAATTTACAGTGGATTTTGATGTGTGACTGCTAGCTTTGTCCTGATGGAGTCTCACAGATTGATGGCACTGTGGGTAAAGCGATGGTATTTCATTCAGAAATATTGGCGATAAAATATGTTCCTGATAGTATTTAGAGTTAATCTTGACATTTTTTCCACTCTCTTTATTTTTAACTTTCCATTATAAGAAAAACCAGCAACAATCATGAATCCCTTAGAAAAACTTTCTTTCGAATCTTTGAACCAGGTACTTAAATTTTTTCTCCCCTTTTATGATAATAAATGGCTCTTTTTTTGCTGCAATCATTTAAATACACCCATGATTCATCTATTGTGACAATTTTTTACCATTTTTCTTTGGATAAGTGTTTCTCATATAGAATTCTGCAGCATGTCCTGCGTTCAGCGATATGATTTGGAAGAAGACGATGCACATTGCGTTTTTTCGCTTTCTTAAGATTTAAATCAACGTTTATCATTTTGTTTACAGTGGACACCGAGCATTTTAATAATTTTGAAACTGTCCTTTGACTAGGGGGATTTTCTTTTAACATTAAACAACGTACCTTTGCAATAGTCGAAGATGTCCGTTTTTTCCTTGGATACTTGTTTGGAATTTTTGTCCCACTTGAGGCTCCAGTTTGACGTTTTTTTCCTTTCTTGTTGACGGTATTACCTATCGACGCTTTAGATATCACAAAACCATGACTCTCACATCGTTTTCGGATAACGGAGTATGCATATTTCTCTTCGGAAAGAGCATAAATGTAGCCTTCAAACCACTGCTTTGTTAAAAACGCCATTTTTAATAAAAACAAAACTTCCAAGCCGCAGACGATAATTTTGACTTTTAAAAGCATAGTTCAATTGCAATTATTTCTTTTTCAGCAAACGATTTTTTATTACCGCTTACCAAAATCGTATAAAAAATGTGCGAACAGCCTCTGTATACACTCGTATCTAATGGCGTTAACCATTAACATAACTGAATATACTAGGCCAGCGACAGTTTTAAAATAGCTTTTGGTATTCAGGCGTTCTTGTACAGGATTGAAGGACACAAACAATGCCATGAAAAAATCCTCTAAGCTCTAAGCAATAACATTACCTCCACCCAATTTAAAACGTTGTGGAAATAAACTTGTGGAAAGGGCATGAAATGATGAAGGCAATTCTTTCGAATCGCATTTCGTATTTGTATCATTAATTTTTCTCCATATTCGCACCCTGCCATATGCACGCTGTACTTGGAAACATGATTCATCGAGCAACATTGCCATTTTCAATTCATTCCTTGTGATTACGTGTGAACTGGAGACGTTTTATCTTGTTAGCTGCAGACAGCTAAGATTTTCCACACACTATACCATATAATGTGTGGTTAACTGTGGTCCTAGTAGTTCACTGATTACGATTAGCGGACAAGAGCTGATTTTAAGGGTTATTTTGTGTACTGTTGCACTTCTGTTGGGCTTGATATACCTGGAAACCTTCCATTCA
The DNA here is from genome assembly GCA_907164885.2 of Dolomedes plantarius. NCBI lineage: Eukaryota > Metazoa > Arthropoda > Arachnida > Araneae > Dolomedidae > Dolomedes > Dolomedes plantarius. Next base: position 67,938,465 of record OU015491.1, read on the forward strand.
GTTCAAGCATGCAGTAGCTGGTGACGGCAATGTGGTCTTACCGGGATACCTTTATTTTTGTTTGTTAAACCTCTCCTTGCAAACATGAACAACATCTGCTCTCGAACACTTCGAAATTGAAGCAGTTTCGCTGATACTCGCTCAACTGCTTTTAGCACACACTATCATTCAATGTTCAAATTTCAGTAGTTCATGTATTTTATCCACTTTCAGATAGTAAAACAGTAGAAAAGATAACAGTATCCACTCTTATCTTTTCAGTAGTATTCAAATTTCAGTAGTAATTCAGAGTATTCAAATTTCAGTAGTTCATGTATTTTATCCACTTTCAGATAGTAAAACAGTAGAAAAGATAAGAGTATCCACTCTTATCTTTTCAGTAGTATTCAAATTTCAGTAGTAATTCAGAGTATTCAAATTTCAGTAGTTCATGTATTTTATCCACTTTCAGATAGTGAAACAGTAGTAAGATAGTAAACAGTTGAAGTTTTACTTAATAGTACTTAATTTTACTTAAACAGTTGAAATCTTTTACTTAATAAATACCTAAATCAGGTGAAAATCAATTTTCACTGGTACAAATCTTCTGATACAAAACTTACAAGCTTTCATAAAAGGAACTTATCCTGGTATAATTACAGATTTATTGAAAGACTTATTTACCTGGAAGAAGAAGAGCAAAAAATTAACAACGTTGTAATTTATGTATAAATTATTTTTAAAAGATACCAATTATACTAAAACTATCTCCAAACTAACGGAATATTAAAAAAATATCTTTTGAGCATATGAATGATTCTCAGATGAAAAGTGATATTAATCTGTGCTGATTCCTTAACCATTTGTAACTGGATTATTTTAAAATTACACGTTGCACGAGGAAACAATGAAGAAAATTTGCTTAGTTTGCAAGTTTTTGTTAGAGTAACACACATTCCTTTTACGTTCATAAAGTTTGGCAACGAGGGAAAACGATCCTCCCATTACCTAAAACATAAGGCGTGTATCTTTTATTACACAATTTCTTCGAAATAAGTATGAAACAATTGTAATTTACCTGAAGACTTCGCTTTGGAGAATTCTTCCCCGTTCTTATTGCACCACACGCTTTCCTTTATATGTGTACTTTAAAGTAATGTAATTATCTTCTTATTTTATGTGCAACAAGTCACGTAATACGCATTTGTTTCCGTTATAAGATTTAATATATTTAAGTAAAATATTTCTCAGTCAATTAGTAGCACACATATCAGTTAACATAACATTTGATGTCGTGATAGCAGTCAGTGAAATTTAAAATAAAATATTTTAGGTTATAAATATAAAATATAGTTTCCTTCCTTTATATATTTAAAAAAGAAATAATTTTCCCCCTTTTCTAGCAAATTAATGTTTGGTAATAATTCATGCCCGACACTCCATTGCTAAAAACAAAAACTCGAAAACAAAAGCGTGGTGCAATCCACCTTTTCAAATATGATATTTTGTTTAACACATTTTACGTCCAATGCCATATTTCATTTTTTATCTCTCTAAATACCAAAAGTTTCAGTCTTTCTTCTTGCCATAAATCCCATGCAGGCGGCGAATGATAAATCATTGCTCCATCAGAGTCTTTCACGCTCATTATTGTCCATGGGAAAAATGCGCAAATGTTATATTAAGGATTCCGTTTCTTCGGACAATTTCCTCCTTCCTTAATATATATTGAGTTACTTCCCTTCTTTTTAGAGAAGTGACTGTTATTCTCGGTAATCCAATCTCCACTCTCATATTTCATCTGCCACTTCCCACCTATAAAAATGTTTCCACTCTTGACCCTGGTTCTTTATTCCATTAGTCCTAGGCAAATGGAAAAGTTTCCCCCTTGCGATTCAAAAGAATGTTAAAAAGTTAAGCTTATTTGCAAGTCCTAAAAGTGGAGAGTAAAAGAGATTTACTTTCGCATAATTGGAAATGACATACGATTTATGGGCCAAACAAAATTGCAGTTTGTAATATTTCATATCACGCAGTAAGATTTCGAAAAAAAAAAATCCGACTGTTAAAATAGTGAAATTATATGAAAATAAGGATCGAGAGCTAAATTGTGTTTTTTTAATAACTTTGAAGAAATGGCAGTTGCAGCAAAGGAAAGCCATTTTATTAAATGGAAATTCAGATTAACACTGTTTTCTAGTTGTGGTTCTGAAAATTCTACTTACACAGTACTATTTTGAGCTAATTTTTGAATAAACCTTATGCACAAATGCAGCATTTCTATCATGGTTAAGCTTCAAAATTGTAAATTATTACATTATTCTCTAAGATAGCGATTTTCTTTACAAGACGTCATTTTGGCAAACTTTAGAACATTCTCCTTCTCGGATTGAAACACGGGAAAAAAGAAAATTTCAAGAATTTTTAATCCTGAACACTCACATTATATAATGCTATATATGGTATCTAACTTAGATTACATATAAATTTCTTCATAAACTTGCCTACTCCCTATTTGCGTCAGCGTGTTTAAGGAAAATAATTTCATTTAATAGGTTTACTCTCTCAAAGTTTAACAAACACAGGGTACATTTGTTGTACCTACCTAACTCTTTGTGCACTTAATCTCTCTAGGGGATATTCATATATTTTTCTTCTTCTTAATGAAAAAAAATACAAATTACGTTTATTTAGCTATCTAAAAACCCTTTTATAGACACATTTATAAAAAATTAAACTTAAATATCTCTATTCAAATAAATCTGAGAATATGATCAAACCATATATTTTCTTGTATAATTGACGGATATACACGTAATCTGTGTCTTAATTAGTTGTAGCGTAGAGGACCATTGCGTTCAAATATTTAACCACATCTTTAGGTATTATCTCAACAGCTAATCCAAATTAACTTGCTGCCTTGCAAATATAAGAATCAATTCAATATTAGAAGCATTCAATATGATGTCAATGGAAAATATATAATTCCCTAATTAAAGACTGTCATGAAAGAAAATATATCATCAACACAGAAGGGGTTTTAAATTTCTCATTTCTCGATACAAAGTAATTATTCAGTGGTAGATCTTTTATTCTTCATAACAAAAATCAACATTAAACTGTAATTTCCTAATGTTAGCACTGTAGTTGTAGATCTCCGATTTTAGTACAACAGTACTGTTTATTAATTAAAGCAAAAATTCCCACTATCATCGAACTCTACAGGATGTGATATAAACCAGGAACCCAAATTAAACCCTGTTGTAAGGTCGATTATTTGAAATGCTAGAAAGATATTCTTTTGAAAAACACACTGTTGGGATGAAATATTAGCAAAACAAAGATTTTTTTAACTATGTATACAGAAAACATGCAAAAATAAGTGAAGAAACTATTTATTTAAAAAAAAAACAATATTTAGTTATCTTTTATTTTATTTTTAGTTGCCTTGGTAGGCATGTTAGAAACTAAACATAACTTCAAGTACTACATCGTTAATATTAGAAAGAAAATTAAAAGAGATATATTTAAAATAGACATTAAGAAATCATTAAAAAAATGCATTTTATCTTCATTCCTAAGGTGCAATTGTACAGAAGAAGTACGGACAATTTACATTTGTTCAAATATTTGCATTCCTTAGGGTTATATTTTTAGAGTATTTTGTAAAAGTTAACTTTAAACTTTTTTTTAAATGACAGTTAAGACCAAATTTAAAGTTAAGTCACAAAATTTGCAGTATTCAATTTCTTATCCTAGTACCATAAAAAATAATAACTGTTTTGTATGCTTTTAAAAATTACTTTCTGTTTTCTTTCAAAACAGAAATACGTTGTGCATAAAATCCCACTTTAAAAACATCTTTAAAAGAGACAATTATTCCAGCCTTTAAAAATAGAGTTTAGCCAAAGGCTTCTTTTAATCCTGCGATGCATTTTAGTAGATGAACTTCATTATGTTAAAGAAGAATTTGCTAAACGCTCAGCATTCTCAACTTTATTGACAAATTTTCCCAATTACAGATTTTGCCCACCCTAGAAATTAATGAACATGCTTTATATTTACAAATACACGAATTCCCCTTAATAAGGGTACTTATTTATGAAAAAAATTAATTCTCATTATACAGCCTTCATGAAACATGATTGATCTTCCTCCTAAATATTTTAACTTTAAATTCATAATTAATCAGACAAAGCAATTCGCTGACGAACTCAAATTTAACTTTGGCAATATAACTTTTAAATCCGTTATAAATTATATCCTAACAGAAGAAAAGCTAGCTAGACAATTCTCCCTTTCATGGAATTTTTAAAAATATCTTATGACGCAAAAAAACCTACTACAAATTACCAACGCCTCTCTGTAATTATCTAAGTATAATTGCCATTGTCTAAAAATAATTATTTTCGTCTTTGCACGTCCTTTCTTTCCAACCCTCTGAAACACATTTTTCAGTCTAAGAAGTTTACTGCTCGTCTCCAGGAGCAGATTATGAGACTTTGCTGGTAATTTATTTATTACTCTAATTTTTACTTTCTTCGTAATTCTTAGAAATTTTCCTTTTTTAACGGTATTGTCATTTTCAGCATATCCAATTTAATGCTTCTCTTAGCACTGGATGTATAATTTGCTGATATTCAGTCTAGTGTGTAAACATTATTTTTACGGAAAAAATATCCAAGGATATGTCTCTGCTTCTATAATTACCTCGACTGAATCTATGCTTTCCTTTAGTATTTCTTTAAAATCTCTTCTGATTTATTTTCTACTCTATGGGCTTAGAGACTTAATGATATTATGAATGGTGCAGTCTGGATGCTTTTATTTTTCGCTAAGACTTTCTGATATTAATTATTTTGTAATAATAACTCTGATAGCAAAACGGTTAAAAATAAAATTCCGGCACATTGCAAATAAATATATATTAAATCTCTATTCGTGAAATCCTTTTATTCGTATGGGAAGATACTCTTTAATGAGCTTATTTTTAATTTGGTTTTAAATTCATAATGTTTAACAAGTTCGTATATTAATATAATTTCTATGCTTATTATTTTTTTAGCTATGATTTTATACATATTTAGCGGAAATATATTAGTATAATTATTATCAATTCATTCAAAGTATATGATGCATCAAAATATTTTAATTTATATACTATTTCCCTTTAATAAAATTTATCACATCACAACCATATTTTTTCATTCATTTATAGGTCATTTTTCTTAACTTTTTAAGTGTGGTATTTCAAATTAAATAAAGACATGAATATCCGAAAAACATGAAACGTTAATTAATAAATTATGACTAATCATGTGAGAATTAAATTACATATTTTATAGTAAATTCAAATGATCTAATATTTGTGATTTGTAGAGAACCAAAATTTCTGACCAATGGAGACGAACAAGTAGTCGAACCGTGAAGAGATGATGTTATAAAAACATTCCCCTGAACCAAAATTTCTGAGCCATGGAGACGAACAAGCAGTCGAACCGTGAAGAGATGATGTTATAAAAACATACCATTAAATGCACGTCAATAAACGTTAAGTTTGGCTAATAACTTTCTTAACTTTTTAATTATGGGATTTCAAATTAAATAAAGTCATGAATATCCGAAAAACATGAAACATTAATTAATAAATTATGACTAATCATGTGAGAATTACACATTTTATAGTAAATTTAAATTATCTAATATTTGTGATTTGTAGAGAACCAAAGTTTCTGAGCCATAGAAACGAGCAAGAAGTCGAACCGTGAATAGATGATGTTATAAAAACATTCCATTAAATACACGTCAATAAACGTTAAGTTTGGCTTATAACTTTCTTAACTTGTTAAGTATGGAATTTCAAATTAAATAAAATCATGAATATCTGAAAAACATGAAACTTTAATTAATAAATTATAATTAATCATGTGCGAATTACATATTTTATAGTAAATTCTAATGATCTAATATTTGTGATTTGTAGAGAACCAAAATTTCTGAGCCATGGAGACGAACAAGCAGTCGGACCGTGAAGAGATGAGGATATAAAAACATTCCATTAAATGCACGTCAATAAAAGTTAAGTTTGACTAATAACTTTCTTAACTTTTTAAGTATGGAATTTCAAATTAAATAAAGTCATGAATATCCAAAAACACGAAACTTTAATTAATAAATTATCAGTAATCATGAGCGAATTACAGATATTATAGTAAATTTAAATGATCTAATATGTGTGATTTGTGGAGAACCAAAATTTCTGAGCCATAGAGACGAAAGTCGCAACATGAAGAGATGAGGTTATAAAAACATTGCATTAAATGCACGTCAATAAACGTTAAGTTTGGCTTATAACTTTCTTAACTTTTTAAGTATGGGATTTCAATATTTTACAGTAAATTTAAATGATCTAATATGCTTGATTTGTAGAAAACTAAAATTTCTGAGTCATAGAGACGAACAAGCAGTCGAACCGTGAAGAGTTGATGTTATAAAAACATTCCATTAATTTCATGTCAATAAACGTTAAGTTTGGCTTATAAGAGCTTTGTTTTAACAGGAAAAGTTTCCAAATCTTCTGTTAATCCCCATTACTAACATTCAAGGCTTAAATGCAATTTTTCTGAGGGGCGAATCCTCTGCAGTTACAGTTAAGTTGTTGAACTGGATTATTTGCATTATCTCTTTACAACTTTTAACGCTAGCACCTCATGCGATTAATAATAGTAATTCTGCTGTCCTGTATAAATTCAGCTTGAAAAGGTTTCATGTAATGTAATTTTCTCACATTTATTGTATTTTGTCGTGACTTTCTTCTGTTTCTTTTACTCGTTTTTTCTGCACCACTTTATCCCTTTATTATTGGTTGTTGGTTTCGAAATTCTCATTCTTCATATTTCATTTGTACACAATATCAACGACGTTTTTTCTTAGCACATTGGCGCCACCTTTGCCAGCACTGTATGTGATTTGGTACTTAGCTACTGAGGAAAAGATCCTATTCTTATTTATTGAAATACGAATACGTTTTTAATTCTTCTAAGATTTTACTTTCCTATAAGAATTTATAAGACTTAGTATTTCCAACTTCCTTACGTATTTTAATATTATGGGAATTTTGTTGGCGCTAGAATTGTAATCGCCAAGTTGTCAATACCCACGTGATCAATCTGTTAACGTCGCCTAACGGCTGAAACGATATGTTCTGATATAGTCTTTGTAATGCACCTTATCCGTGTTGCTTGGTTATAGTGTTTGTTCTTAATGTGAGTTAAATAAAATGTGTGTAATATTATATTTATATTTTATTACCGCATCACACATCAACAAATTTGTGTAAAAATAATTGCACTCAGTTATAATAAATATTACAATTTGCCTCTTTTATTTCCCATTTAGATCTCTAGACCAGTTCCTTCTATTGGTCAAAACTGAAGAAAACTTCTTTATAACCTATACACAGTTAATAGAAAAAACACTAGTTTTTCTCATTTTATATGAACTGGTAAAAATACGTATTTTTTAAAAATAATGCTTTACACCAGTCCACTGTCAAGTGCATTTCACAAATAACGCAAGTAGAAAAAAATTTCTAATAAACACATTAATGGAAAAGCAACACATGAATTTCACAAGCATGAAATGTTATAGCCCTAACGTAATTTTTCTCAGAAGATTTCTTTATTTTTTCTCATAAGAAAGTTCGGGATACAGAGCTAACTACTTCCTCCCACGGTTATACTTCTGAATTCCGCCTTTATTCAGTAGTCTTCAAACAGATTTCCAGATTGCATGCATTGTAGCTCTTTTCAGATCTAGTAAATACTATACTTGGACGACTTGTTTTAAAATCTGCGATCCGATTTCATGATTTAAGACATCATGATTCAAGTTTCATGATTTAAGTTATACTATTACAGATAATTATACGGAATTAAGTACTGGTACACAAATTGCTAGTGCTTTAACTTTAAAGATTCATTTTATAGTGTATTAGAAGTAAGCTCCTTGTTCGCATAGTTACTTAAGACCTTTTACTATATAGTATTATTTATTGAAAAATATTGGGAGGCTTGTAGGCAGAAGGCGTAATTTTGTCAATATATTGGCATTAGTCAAAATAAAATAAATAACATTGTCAAGAATACAAAAATTAAACAGTTTTTAAAGAAGCGCGTTCTTAATTGTAGTATGTTAGTATAATGTTCATCGTTCTCATTTTCTTCTTTATACTTCTAATTATGAGCACCCAGCAAAATACATAAAACGTTCAAATTAAGATTTAAATATAAAATAAGATTTAAATATCAAACGGTAAATGCATAAGTAGGTGATAAAAGTGTTACACATATTAAAAAAAAATTAAATACATCCCTATGCCACTTGATATATATATATATATATATATATATATATATATATATATATATATATATATATATATATATATATATATATATATATATATATATATATATATATATATATATATACATATATATATATATATATGTATATATACATATATATATATATATATATATATATATATATATATATATATATATATATATATATATCTGTGTGTGTGTGTGAATACATATATACACATGCACAAACATACATACATACCCGCGTTTAGTATAAGCTTGGCCTTTTTTTAGTCCAACAACGTGACGTCTATTCGCATTTACTCACTTTCAGTTGACCGTTTGACCGTAATCGAAAAAGGGAAGATTAAGTTCAATGTATTTTTTTTTCTGTCTGTTATTTTGCTCTTTGCATCTTTTCTTATGAACATGTTCGGAATCTCATTCGATAACTTACGGTCCAAGAAGTTTTGATTCTGTTCCTTCGATGCAGAAGAGACAGATGCCATTCATTTTTTCGTCGCGCCCATCACTACAGATTCTTAAAAATAAGCTATTTATGATCCAGTTTCTTATAGAGAACAATGATGATCCTGCTCGTTGAAGCATTAAGTCTTGAAAATTTTTGTTTAAAAAAAAACCTTTATATAAGAAACTAATTTTCTTTTCTGTTTGAGCATAGCAGATTAGTTAATAAAAAGATATTAATTTTCACTACTTTATATTGCTCTACACTTTTATTTTACAATTATTATTTTTTTTGTTTTGTTTTTCGTTACTTTATAGTCAAAGTAACAACAAAGAAAGTTATTAAAAGAAAGTTAGATGATAACACGTGTGGCTGACTATAATTCAAAATAAAAACATATCTTTCCCAACAGTCTTCGCTCCTTTTCCCATATGGCGTAAATATTTATTAAGTTTTATCCATATTTTACAGATCACCTCACTTCAAGCATTTATTAATTTTTTCTGAATGAAATGTCGAGTTTTATTCATGTTTTCTGACGCTTATTATTATTTAAAAAATAATTTCAAATTAGGTTCTGTACTCATTATTTTTTTATATCTGAATTCAATTTAACTTTTTCAAGCTGATGTATTTTATAATATTCAGAAGGGTTTTTTTTTCATTTTTTAATGTGTGATTTTTACTTTATATAGAATTTACTTGGTTTCTGAAGTTTTCATCATTGAACTCGATGGTACCTATCCAATTTTTCATTCTGATTAAACAATGAACTATTACAATTTTTTGGACCTATGGATTTTGTTTTAGAAAATTACTTATAAAGAAATTATGTGGAAGGAAACTGAGCATTCACCCAGCTTTTTTAGTTAGAAGCTTCATTTTTAAATAAGCGCTGGATCAAATGCGTTTTCTTTTTTTTTGTTTTTAATAGGTTGGGGACCTAAGATTCAAGAAATAGCACAAAGAAAGCCTTAAAATATAAAAAAAAGGTATTGGACATCTAATATCTTACATCCAAATATTATTCCGTCTGGATAACTCTGTTAAGAACCTATACTGCTAAATTTAGACTCCATGTAATAAGTTCATTATGACTGAAAGTCAGTTTGGACTTGGCTGAAAATGAATACGAAAGATGCATTTTTTAACGTGTGATTTTTCTTTCTAGATTTAATTGGTTTCTATACTTTTTGGCATTAAACTCGATGTTACCTATCCAATTTTTCATTCTGATTAAACTATGAACAATGACAATTTATTTCGACCTGTGGATTTTGTTTTAGAAAAATTAATATATTACTTATAAAGAAATTACATGGAAGGAAATTGATCATTTACCCCATTTTTTAATTTCGCTCGAAGCATGTACAAGCGTTGGATCAAATGCGTTTTTCTTTCTTTTATTATATTTTTAAAAGATAGGGAACCTAAGGTTCAAGAAATAGCATAAAAAGCCTAAAAATATAAAAAAATTATTACACATCCAGTATCTTACTTCCAAATATCATTCGGTCTCAACAATTTCTCTTAGAGCTCTACATTGCTAAATTTTAGACTCCATGTAATCAGTTCATTCTGACATCAAGTCAGTTTGGAATGGGCTGAAAACTAACATGAAAGAGGTGCTTTTGGATGCAGTCAGGTCCAGTGGTTACATGAAAGAAATCCACTGCACTCACCTTGGCCAATATACGTAGTATATATGTTTTTATTTGGAGTTATTAATTCTTTAACTGGTGACCTAGATGACGCTACAGCTTAGTGCAACCTGACGTAATCTCAGATATTAATTCTTTGGGGCTGATCAGAGCAATAGCTTCAGAACCGGGTACCCAGATAGAATAATCTATGAATTACAAAATATTCACCCTAAATATTAATGAAAAAATATATTTATTTTTACTGCAAAGAACTTTAGTTTATTGCACAGATAAAAAAATATATTTCTCATTCATTTATTTTAATTTAATTTAAGGAAATGGGTTCTAAAATCGAAATTACCAAATTCTCTAAGAAGATTTTTTTTGTGTTTATTTTCAAAATTTGCCTCCACATTAGAAATTCGTCGAAGTCTAGATTGCAATGTTTTCTGTTTTTTAAGTACAATATTTTAAAATTACTTTTGAAAATTTCGTATGAAATAAATCAACAAAAGCAAATAACATTCGATGGCATATCGCTTGCCAATAGGAGAGGTTCACTTCTGAGATGGTTGAGAATGCGTTTAAGATTAGAGATAAAAATGTAGATCAGGGGTACTCAAATTGCGGCCCGAAACGCTTCCACTCATTTTAAGGCAAGGAAATATTTCATTGTCTGCTACTAGTACAGTTTCCAAAGGTGAAATCAGTGGTAGTAGTTCATCTCGAGAATGTGGTCAAGGACGGCGAAAGAGACCTCGAGAACAAGGAAGACGTATCCAAAGGGTTAAAAACAAAATAGATGAAGAGACAGCAAATGATGGCTCAGTTTGGAAAATAAGAAATATTTCGACAAGTGTCACAGGGAGACGTCCGAAGCAGAACGTATTACTTGTAGTAGATGGACCAACTTCGTACGCAAAGAGGAAAATGATTGATGGCAACCCAAGTAGTGCATGGAGATTGTTTATAAATGAAAAAATATTGCGTCATATATAACAATGCACTGAAGAAGAGGAGCGAAAGAAATCCCAAAATCCAAATTGGTGTTCGTCACTCGATGAATTAGATGCTTTCATTTCACTGTTCTATGCTCGTGGGGCTTTGGCTGCAAAAGATCTCTCTGTTTTGAATTTATGGTAAAATTCCTGGGGGCCGACATTCTTTGCTAAGGAAATGGCTAGGGACAGATTCCTGGACATTATGAAGTATTTGCGTTTCGATATGAAGTCAACCAGATCTCAAAGACTGCAAACTGATCCATTTTCCCTAGTTTCAGATGTTTGTAATTCATTTATAGAAAACTGCATCATGTGTTTCAAACCAAGTGTAAATATTACAGTGGATGAACAATTGTTTCCCATGAAGACTCGATACCGATTTATTTCAGTATATGCCTAAAAAGCCCGATCAATTCGGCAAAATATTTACTGAATGGATATCCGGATATAGGAAAGGATGAAACTAAGCCAGCTTGAGAAACAGTAGGTGAACATACAGCTTTTCTCTTGCTTGTACCATACTACTGTATAACACTGGAAGGAACCTGACAACGAATAATTTCTTTACTTCATTGAAATTAGTTAAAGAAATGAGAAGTGTAGGAGTAAGCTGTGTTGGCACAATCAATCGTTCAAAGAGAGAAGTTCTCCATTCTTAAAAAAAACCGAGAGATGAGCTATATTCTAGAAACATTGCTGAACAAGACAGTATAACGCTTATTAGGGATATTATGTCTTATAGGGATATTACGCAATATTACGTCTTATTAGGGAAAAAAGAAGAAAAACGTCCTTCTGCTGAGTACCCTACACCCAGTATTGGAAATCACATCTAATGAAAAGAAAAATTCCGAAGTTTTAAATTTTTACAAATCAACCAAATATGGAGTTGATGTTTAGAACCAGATGGCCAGAAATACTCAGTAAAGTCCTCATCTAGACGTTGGCCAGTTCAAGTTTTTTTTAACATTCTTGATTTTGCCGCGATAAATGCATGGATAATTTACAAGGAAACAACTGAAAATAAATCCATCAGCCGCCCAGATTTTATTTTGAATACATCTGAGGAGTTTCGAAAGATATACAATTGATCAAAGAACCCCAAACCTTCTATTTCTAACCAGAAGAGAATTTATGCTTGTGACACCATTTCTCGTAAATGTAAACAATGCCAATTAGATGCATGCAAAGGCAACAAAACATTGCACATTTGTGAAAACTGCAGAGAGTATGTTTGTGAAACCTGTACAGGTAAAATTAAGAAATCAGTAATTTGTATTCACTGTCAAACCGAGAAGTGTAAGTAACATATTTATTTCACTTTAAATAAATTTATTTCGTAATGAAACTATTATGATGTAATTTATTAAATGTTAACAAATTTCGAAACATCTACACTAATTTTGACTGTCTTAGCTCTTTGTTATGTTGTCTTATACATTGTTTACTTGATTTTATTTGTAATTTATTTAAAAATTAATCAAATTTTATATTTATAAACTTTAATAATGCTTAATATGATATTTATTTTATATTTATAAGCTTTAATAATGCTTAATATTAGCAAAAAGTGCACCATTCCTTTTATTTGGGACAAGCGGTCAAAATGACCGCTGATTGTAGTTAGAGGTATATGGAAAACGCCGTAATGCTAGTGTTAAAATCAATCGTAACAAATATAATTGAATTAATTTTTTTTAAAAAGGTAGCAAGGATGAAACGACAAATTATTGACAGACATGTTAATCCTATTGGCATAATGTGAAATATGTATATGATATGAACTCAAAAACCATGAATGAATATTTGGTGAATCACAAGAAACTTTCAAAGTTACCAATGACTGTAAAAAACTGTGTTCCTGAACAAATATATGACACAAACTTGAAAGAGACTATTAGAATTTTCTTTATAATAGCACATAGGTGTTTTTACGCGTATGAACTGTTATTGAACAAATAGAACAATTCATAGGACTAGTAAAATTTGTGAACGCAGTATGAATACATGTTACAAGGAGTGTACAAACGAGGATATTGCATTTATAGTGTTATTATTAATGTCCAGGATAATTATATGTAATATTTTGTGTATATATGGTATAACTATTAATGTCTATTCTCGGGGCAAACCTAACCTGAGAGCACTAAACATACTACAACAGCCTATTTACACCTGCAACGGAAATAACTCCTCGCCGCTAAAAAATGCTGATTGCCATATTTGGCCTTTTATCGCCTATTAAGAAAATTATGAAGGTTTTAAATATTTAGGCTTTAAGAAAACAATTACATGTTTTGATTTCTATTTTCATGTAATCAATGTGTTTTGAAACTTTTAACCATGCACCGTTCTATTTACTATTTCCCGAAGTAAGGTGAGGGAATTTCAGAAATTCTCAATAAAATTTAGAGTCCTGTTTACTTTTATAAATACGGGATCATACAAAAATTTATTATTATAGATGCAGATTTCTGGGTATTTGGGTTTTTGAAATTGTTAGTTTTTTCGTTCGCTATAGGAGATGCGATATGTTTCGGAAATTTTGTTTTCATTTAAAATAATAAGTGTGGCCAGTTATATTAACAATTGATACAAATATAAAACAAATGGGCTTTCAGAAACCGATGACAGCACGAATAAATGATAAAAATGACACAACTTAAGTATGGTTTTCAATTATAGATTTTTTTTCATTGCATGTATTGTACAGATTATTATCATTGTTTCGGCAAATTCAGTTTGTGGATTTATGTAAGGCATTTTTTACATATCCTATTTTTTACAGAATTTTGTGCTTATTTGGGATATAAGTGGTCAGTTCTAGATATGAGGGATTAAACATAAAACGATTATATAAGACCTTAAGTTATGGAAAAAGTATTTAAGCCAGATTTAATTTACAGAACAAAAATATCTGCAAATAAATATTTCAAGATTTTTTTATCGGCAAAATCATTTATGATTTGATCAAATTTTAATATCCTCATGCTCTATAGAAAGTAATACAAGACTGTTTATCTCTACTGCGATATTGTTGGTCTCAGGTATGTTTTAATTAATTTTAGTCTAGAAACGCTTCTGCTCTCGGTCCCTATTCGGAAAGCCAGCAGCTCTATCATTCGTAGCGAGGGATTTTAGAATTTTTATGGGTTTCAGAAATATTAAGATTGCTTCCATTTCTTTAGTATATTAAGATATACATATGCATGTTTTACACACTTCGTTTAGTCGTTATTCTGAATAATTTTTACATCTATGTACGCAATTTTCTTTTAGACATTTTTAAAAAAATTTTCTATCTAATAGGTCCAATCGGCTTAAATCCGGTTCTGCCCTTTAAAGTGTTATGATGACTACACTAATGACCTCTTCCAATGAAAAATCACATGCATTTAATTTTTTCAACACTTTATAAATATTTCCCAGTTTTCGCAATTTAACTAGGGGAATATTTCGTCAAACTCTAATTTCATCCTTTGTAAAACTTGGTTTTTGTTAGCCATATTTTTGCCCAGTTTAAAAATTAAATGAAATAGTGAAAGATTTTTTGCTCAGTTGCAAGTTTATTACTTGGATAATAGACATAAGAAATCAGCGTTTAAACATTTCAGATTGTAGAGCAAATCACGGTAGTTAATATTCCAATAGGTATAGTGTTGAAAATTTCCTTTCTATTGTTAACTGCAGATGTGTATTTCTCCCCACTTGTCTCTTGTAAACACTGCCTTTTCTTAGGGTAAACCATTGCCCATCGGCAGGAAGTAACAGATCTGGGGTCACCAAAATTCCACATCCACAATGAACGCCAGATACTCCCGCCAAGGAAACGAAGCCTTGTGAATGGTCAGATTATTCAATGACGGTACATTCGCATACTGTATTGCGCATTATTTGCTAAATACACGAAACACCACATTTTTGTTGCCCAAATATGTCTACGCTTTATCAGTTAAATCATTATTTTATTGATTTATGTCTGAAATGTACTTTAATCAACTCTGTTAATAGGAAAAAGTGCGAACTATATCGCAATCGCGGAATCATACTGCTCTAGCGTCTCACCTGCATTCAGGTTAGGTATGCCCCGAGTATAGTGTAATTATATGAGTATTTTATATAGTGTCATGAGTAATATCTAGTATAGCTAGGGAAACTTGTAAGTATATGATGTCATTCTTAGTAGCATATGTGTTGTATTATACAGAATACCATTCTTAATGGCTGTATAATGAGTTATAACGTATAGTATACGACCCTGATAGTAGACAACAATACAAGTCATGAAGTTAATATTACTCGTAAAATGCAGTGTTAGAATAATTTGTTTTGATTATCGTGTTAATTATTTAAATTGTTTATCGTGGTTTGTGAGAATTTTGCAGTCCTATTTGTGATAATAAATAGATGAGGGAAATCCCAGATAAATAAATGAGGTTAATATGCTGAGATACGCAAATGTAATATAGTGAGTATTAACTAGGGAAAAACATAGGGCAAGGAACAACCGTTTTGATACATTGAGAAACAGCCGTGCAGCCAGGAAGATGGAGGCGGGAGATCGCAGAGGAGGATGAAGACTGAGATGCGAAGTGCATTTTTTTTTCGTATGAAGGGTGGGGGATGTCATAGGGCTAGTGACATCCAACGAAAACATGAAATATACAAAGAACAGGTTATAAAGCATGCATTGGAAAAGATAAGAATGTGAGGAAGCAAGAAAAGAAGAATAGTAGATGAGGGGGGAAAATTTATGGTCGAAATAATATGGACTACACACAGGAGCTTCCAGCTCCGGGCCAGGTTGCAAAAGGGTCCAGATCCGTGGGATGAAACAGGGGTCACGAAGATACCTACGCCCCTAACTAGGAATGGTCACTAAAGAATTTATAATTAAAAACCCAAGTGAATGAATGCGTGTCGATGTCGTTAAAAATGGAAAGAAGACACAAAGGAGATTCCAAAATGTGTGGAACAAAAAAATTAAGAAAAGGAAGAAATAGTGAGTAAAAGAGGAGAGAAGAAGTGTGACAGTGAAAGAAGATTTTAGGTAGACTTCTGAATAAATTTATTTGTTGGTGAGAATTTCTTAATAATCAATTATATTAATTAAGGTTCATGTAAAATAACTTAATAAGTTACGTACAATCAAGAACATTCCCTTTTCGTAGCGGGGTAGTACATTGATTAATTCGCTGTGACAATCACACTTTAACTCTGAGTTTAATTAACAAATTGATTTATTGATTATAAAACACATTGATAATATACAAGCATAGCATCAAATAGAATCATAGCATCATGTTAACTAAATTGTTTTTTACGAATTATTATTTATCTCATTAAGCATTCTATACTTAAATCACTTCCTCATCGAGCTCTATATTAGTTATTAACGACTACGCTATGAGAAGCAATGAAGGTAATATGAAAAGAAAACACAAAGTACAGTACCTCGACAGATGATTATTGGATCACTTTGAGGGGAATATGGTACTAGTAATGACGAACTTCGTTGCACTATCATCGCACTGGAACTGGGACACTCTCTTCATGGGGTACAGAGCTCCTTCACTCATTATAGATGCTCGATACAGGAAACTAGGGCACTATCTGCGTATGGTACAAGGCTCCTTCAATCATTGCAGACACTTCACACAGTAAACTGGGGCACTTTCTTCGTAGGTTATAGGGTTCCTTCACTCATTGCAAACCCTCGGTACAGGACACTGGGGAGCTCTCTTCGTCGGGCTCTTTTGCATGGGCCACGGTTTACAATACTATCATAGGGCGTACTTCGTCCCTACTCGTTAGTTGATACTACTTCTTTCTCAAACTTCTAACTAACTCTCTTCTTTTTTGACTCGCTATCTTATTTCATATTATTTTATCTTATTAATGCTGACTCCGCCTCTTACAATTTCCATTGGCCATATTATTACCATGTTATCGCCATTCGCCCGAGGCTGCCTCATATCAATCCCCTTTTCACCAATGCGCATCGAGGGGGGGATTTATAAAATTCTCCCTCTACCTTAACGTTTTCTCATGCTCCGACATCATCAAGCAGGGTGGTCTGTTTTATAACCATCATAAATTTAGTCTTCACCTTCTTCTTTTCATCTATTCGTTGCAATTCATTCTCCAGAACTTTTATCTTATACTTTTATTCCTTCCTCCTAGCCCAATCTTCAATCTTTAGTTTCGGTTTATTGTTGGCTTTTCTCCCCTTCTCTTTTATTGCCCGTCATTTGCTTCTTTGCCCTGTTCTTTCTTACATTTAGCAATTATTTTACTTCGCCCCATAATTTTCAATTCTCCTGCCCCTGGTCTTGACACTATTGTCATATCCCTATGACAAGGAGTCTGATTAGAGATGGGCTGACGTGAATTATGCTGGTTTTACTAGATGATTCTGCAGAACGTGAGCGAGGTTAGCCTGCCAGTCCCGCGTAGCCAAAGATGGCTGTAGAAACTAAATCGCAAATATAGAAAAGTATTAAAAATTCCAGAAGCTGAGATGATAGGCGATAGTGCCATTTGACGTAGACGTGGCCAGAAATGACGGGGTAGAAGTGACCGATGACGATAGATGAGTGATAGAGAATGCCGATGAAGATAGCGAAGCGTCAACCCGAGCCGCCGCCCCAGGAATCAACTTAAGCCCTGCGGTACTACCATTGAGATGCCAAAGACAGTGCTACTACTGCCAGATGAAATATTTACTTCAGTGCCCGGCGAAACATCAAACGGAGGTAATGTCTGTTATTTCCCAATTTGTCATATGCCATGCTGCCTTGTCCTAATTGATTAGTGATAACTCGGGAATTGGTAGATATTGAAGTAATATTAAATATTAATTAAGTATATTTAGGACGATAGTGCGCGCAATATCATGGGAATGATGACAATTATTAATTAAGTGTGTTCAATGTATTCATTGGAAAGATAATTAGTAATTATTTGTATGTGTTAAATATATTCAGTGGAAAAATAATTATTAATTAATTTAATGTGCTAAACCTATTCATAGTAACAAAGTGCAATTATTATCATGATTATGAGTGTATACATATAATGTTCTTAATGTCAATAAATCGGTTTGTTATTTAATCTCAGAGTGAGAGTGTGAATGTCACAAAGAATTAATCGATGTACTAACACTATACGAAAAGGGGTTGATCGTGATTATACGAAATATACTCATGCATTACCTACCGCATTTAATAAAAAAATGGCTTATTTATTTTAGGAATATTGTTATTCTTCCCAGACAAATCACATAACGTAAAATTTCTAAAGCATTTATAATATTTGTGCTTCCACATTATATTTATTACCTTAAAACAAACTGCCTTGCTCATCAGAATACATACGAATTATAACAAGTATCACCCCCTACTTCTTAATATTGATATTTGTCTGATTTTTTGTATTTTGTGTGAAAAAGAATATCCATACATATTCGGATATCGAGATATATTTCATAGGATGCAATGGTATTGATTTTGTTCTTCTGGCCAGGGAAAGACAGTTTCAGATCATCATTCGTCCACTTTCGGTGAAATTTTCCTCTGACCACTTGAACAGTTTCTCCTTGAAACAGAAGAGGAAAAGGTAGGATGTTCGATTATTTTATAGATATTTTTTCAGTATAAAATTATGAAAAACGCATAGCGTTTGAAATTATATTTGCTGTTCTTTAAATAAGTAGAAATGCGTTATCTGATCATCTATGGTGGATGACTACTTGAGAATTGACGAGTACATGCAGACGAATTCAATCACTTAAAAACTTTCTGCTTCATAGAAATTCTGAAGTATTGTACATGAGCTTTATAAAATTGAATGAGTCACGTAGGAATTCTTTATAGTAAAACATCATTACTAGAGAATCATTTCTTATTAATTACTTTTAGCTTTTTTCGTTGGTAGACGAGAATTCTTACCCAAATCAAATCGCACTTATATCAGCAACATTTACCTTTCTCTGATACTAAAAATTATACGCACGTTTGTCTTGCTTTTTTCTTTTCTTGTTGGACTGTTGTCCTTGTTGTTTACCAATGCGAGTCATTTTTCCATTAAAACATTTGCACTTAATCGTCAAGAATCGTTGGTTGATTTTAAAGAAGGCACCGTATAGGAGAACTACCACTATACCCAGGTGGGACCTCAATTTTGACTGAACACCCCCGGGGAGTGACATCTGAGGGAATCGTGGTTTCCCCCACATTCTCTGACCTCAAAGAAGGTCTTTCCAGTCTTCGGATTTAACCTGCCCATGTACGGCTCAGACGTGAAAGTATTTAACAGTTCAGCGGGCGCGCTAATATTTGAAACACCAGCAGATGCAGGTTTCAAAAAGTGCAACGTCTCTTTTAACCTTGATTATTCCTTTTGTAATAAACTTTTTCTTATCAAATTGAAAACAATAATTATGTATTTTATGGCAAGATATAAAATGTTGATAATATTAAGTTATATTTGTAATTAAACGCCAAATAATTCAGATACAATCTTCTTATTTCAAAACTGTCCGTTTATTGGATCTAAGGACAACTTGCAAATTGATTCCTATTATATCCAAAAACCTAAAAAAAAAACAATGAGATTGTCCATCTTCGTGATATGTGGGATACCGCGTAATAGCTGCACATTTGATCGACTACACCAACTCCTGCTTTTGTCGTCTTGTAATCTAGTATAATCGCTGGTTTACCAACGTTAAATCACGACTAACAATCCATAGAAAGCAATACAAGGGTCAGACAATGAGATCTGCGTTAGAAAGGGTGTAGCTATAAATAGAAAATGCTTAGAACATTCAAAGCTTACATGCCGAAACAAACCATTCAAAATTACGAAAATGCACTTTGTACAAATGTCCGTGTACAAATGCGTTGCACTTTGTACGTTGCCCGCCCGCTGAAGGGTTAATGGCGTCACGGGATTCGAACCGAGCAACGCTAGTTCTAGGCCCAAAGTGCTACCACTAGGCTCCTCGGGCCCCTTTCAGACTTATGATGTTATTATTTTCCCTTTCTCTGATCAGCATTTCTGCTTTTTTCGAGTTCAATAAAATTTTCTGTAACGTATGAAGTATACGTTGGCGACGTTTAAGAAAAAATAACTAATTTAATCAATACCGAATTGCTGTATATTAAAATCTCAAACCGAATATTTTTTGTTTAGTTTTTATTTATAGTTAAAATCATAACCAGTAAAAATAAAGAAAATTCTGTTGGATGGCATTTCATTACACAAACTCCCGAACAGAAAAAATCTAATAGCGTCACTGATAATATTTTACTCCACTTGTCAGCTAGTAATTTGAAAATAGTACGATGGTGGTTAAGAAGTGTTAAATTTTCTTGGTTATTTAAATATTATAGTTCATACTTGATAAATAAAATTCCAAGCGTGAAAAATTTATTCTTTTAGTTTTAATAACAGTATTATTTTAAAAATACAATTTTGTAGAAGGTTCTTTAGAAATACCTCTCAGAATAGAGATTGAAAAGTAAGCATAAAACGTGAATATTTAAACATATTTAGCTTTCTTCTTTAGTTATTGAGCGGTAGAAAACTTACGCAGTAAGACAAGTCGAACAAAATGGCCTTATTTTTATATGGTAACCATTTTTTTGCTTACGGTGTAGACCAGGGTTCGGCAACCATTTTAACTAGGAGGGCATATTTCAGAAATGCGGGAGTTCAGCGGGCACCACTGGGTAAAGAGGGGGGGATTTAATATTTAAACATGAAAATATTAATGTGACATAAATTTTTAATACATAAATTCAAATTTTAATTTAAACAAAATAATCCTAAAATTGATAATGCAATATTTGACATTGCAAATCTGAGGCAAACTCGTTGTAATGTGGCACATAAGTTGAATTCCCAATTCTCCTGAATTGGCCCAAGTAAGTGTCGGTGGGGCTTGATTTTAAGTATTTCATATTCGAAAACAAAGATTCACAAGCATCAATTCTTGGTATTAAATTTTTCCAATAAGGAATTAAAATGTTTGACAAACTAATAGGGGGTAGCATTTCCATCGCAATAATTTTCGAATTTTAAATTTGGGAAATGTGATAAATTATCTTTCTCAATATGCGATTTCCAAAGCGACAGTTTATCTTTTAATGCATTTATCGTACTTATCATAGAAGCAAAGGGAGAACAACGCTGTCGAGAGATCAGGCTGCTCAGTTTTTGATTTTCACGGTTTTACGATTTTTAATTTTTTTCTACAATTATTCATTACAAGTTGTTGTTGTTGTTGCTTATTCCCCTTGACCGACATGTAACATCAGGTCAAGTCCCGAAAGCTGTGGGCGATGAAGGTGCGGCTCCGGTTTTTGATAGCACCTCAAGGGTTGGAGTCCGACTTGGCTAAATGACCGGTCCCGAAATTTTGAACCGAGTCAAGTGACGAGACCGGAACACTTGACCCCGCACCTCCAGAGGTAAATTTGAGAATTTGGAGGACATTGTAGTCCCGCCCTATTTTCGGTGCCCCGGCCACCATTAGTGAACACGGCGGTAGATTTGCAGCGACGAGCATCGAACCAGGGACGTTCAGATCACTGGCCCGCTGCTCTTGCCAACCGGGCTACCGCGCCCATTCATTACAGGTAAGAGCGTTTATTGTTCAAATTTCTAAAAATTTTCGAAATTTGAACGACGAAAGGCCACCCTAAAATTGTTTCGAGGGCACCGCGTTGCGGACCCCTGGTGTAGACGCTCAGTGCCTTTGACAAAGCCCACCTTGCTTGAAATATCATGAAATGAGTTTATTTTTTAAAGTTTACCTTTTAAAGGCAATATGATATTTTTCTAATGCCTAAACTTCTTTAGTCAGTTTTAGTACTAAACTTCTGAAAATAAATTGTCATACTCTTTTTACCTAATAAAAAAGTAAATTAAAGTAGACATACATATAAAAGGTAATGCAAGAAGGTACAAAATTTTGCGTGTTGGTATTACTGGAAACCAGACATTATAGTATAGGAACATTTCTCTGATACGGGAGATGTATGTGTACTGATTAGACCAATCCGTATTTCAGAAGAAGGAGCATTAGTATTCAATAAAAGTTCATGTGTGCAAACAACCTAAAAAAATTCAGTAAAACCAGAAAAAGAAATTGAAATTAATAAAATGTGTAGATGAAGAACGTTTGAAGTTATCTCGAATCCTTCACTTAAAATAAAATCAACCATAAAAAGTATTGTAATTATTTTACAATTTTTTTACTGAAAAGTTAGCACTAAAGATCACAAAAACGCTTATATCGACGATTATGATTAAAATATAAAAAAAAAATGAAAACGGTTTTAGAGAGCTAAATATATGGTCTATAAAATAAAACTACCAAAAATTCGAAATGCTGACCCGAAACTGCCTTTTGTAGGAGAATGGATACCTTAAACGCAATATTAAACTTATAGAAATAAATTGAAAAAAAAAAAATTCGGGTAGTCTCTTCTAACGAAACTACCGCGGGTTATTAACGTAGGATTACTTATCGTTGCTTACCTCTTTTGTATGTATATATGTATCTATATATATGTACGTATGTATGTATATATATATATATATCAAAATTATGACGCATCTTGGTACTTTTCTGTTTAACTTGTCCAAGCGATAGACTGGGTTTGGCGCGTTGGCAAAATTATAACCCGTGCGGACTGACGGATGGATGTTTTTTCCTTTCCGCATGACCGTTATGGAGGAACGTAATCCTACGTTAAAAAATTCTAAAAGTTGGACTAAACCATTCTTAAGGTTCTCATCGTCTATCAAGTAGTCTGTATACGTCAATACTCGAAATAAAACTAGAACTAAAAAATTTTCTAAGATTTCCATAAAAAAATTTCTGGAAGAGAAGCAGCTACTTACACTTGAGAAAAATATAAAGAACCTGTATGTCTTAGTGCGAATCTTCTCATTCTTTATTTAGCAATAACATTTAGCAATAACCCGAAAAATTTAAGTGAATGACGTATTTTTAGTATTTTTCTTTGCTCTCTAAATTTCTGACTATATTAGTTCATTAAAAAGTAAAAAATAAATATTTTAACATTTTTTTCTCTTATGTTAAAATGTTGTCCCTGAAAAGATTATATATATATATATATATATATATATATATATATATATATATATATATGTATATAAATATGTATATATATGATATGTATATATATGTATATATATGATATGTATATATATGTATATATATGTATATATGCATATATATACGTATCAATCGGTATACAGTCTATCGCTTGGACAAGTTAAACAGAAAAGTACCAAGATGCGTCAAAATTTATATATATATATATATATATATATATATGTAACATACTGGACAACCCAAGGAAAGAATGGGCGTCCAGCACATCACTGGGAATGAAGAGTAGTCGTGGCTCGAATAAACGACGCGGCAAGTTACGGCATTAAATTTTATTAGACGGAGAATACGTCTTTCCAAGTCAGTTACATGATCAAAAAGCGTACAGGTTTCCGTTCATGTTGTTTATATAAACATTGTCATGTGATCATCATCGCGATTAGGGATTTGCTGTTGTCGATAAGTCACATGTGGTTTTATATAATCTGCGCAGAGCTTATCTAAAATATTGGGGACGCCGCGCCTATTTGACAAAGGAAGCCATTTAATATTTTCTCTCGAGGTTATTAGAGTTTAGAATCAAAAGCGAAATTTAGCTCGTACGCCCAAGGGAATTTAGAATAATGTTAGATTTTAAAATGGTATGGGGTTTTTAATGTTATAGAATAAATGTTATATATATATATATATATATATATATATATAGATATATATACATATATGATCATATATAGATATATATACATATATATACATATATATTTATAACATTTTTTTTATTTCACACAGTCAATAATTTATTCTTCTCTTAAAATAAATGTTAATAACTTGTTTATTACATCCTCCGGCAGCATCTTCCAGTGTCGTATTTATATACAAGGTGCGCCCATAAAGTAACCGGAATTTTTTTATAAATAAGAAAAATATTACTCATCTTCAAATAAATTTATCTCCTTCAAAATAATTGCCAAAGGAGTTTATACAATTTTTCCAACGTTTCTTCAAGTCATCGAAATACTGTTTATAGGCGTTGGAACTAACCGTTCGCAAAATACGCTTAACATTTGATTTAATATCCGAGACGTTTTCAAATCTCTGTACTTTCATGGATTTTGTATTTTTTTCATTACAAAGGACTTATTCACCATGAATTTGTTCATGAAAATCAAACAATTAATCGGTAATTTTAAAAGGAGGTGCTTTTTCGATTAAGAAACAGGATAAGGCGAGTTAGGAAGGAACTGTTTGATTCTGGGCAATGGTTTCTTTTACACGATAATGTTAGGCCCCATGAAGCAATTTCTGTACAAAAGTATCTTGCTAAGCATTCAATTACAGGGATAAATCACCCATCATATTCTTCCGATTTATCACCAGCTGATTTTTTCCTTTTTCCGAAATTAAAGATGGCCATGAAAGGGCAGAAATTTGAAAGCGTCTCGGATATTAAATCAAATGTTACGCGTATTTTGCGAACGGTTGGTACCAACGCCTATAAACAGTGTTTCGACGACTTGAACAAACTTTGGAAAAAATGTATAGACTCCTTTGGTGATTATTTTGAAGGAGATAAATTTATTTGAAGGTGAATAATATTTTTCTTATTTATAAAAAAATGTCCGGTTACTTTATGGGCGCACCTTGCAGATCTTGATCATTTAAACTTGCTCTTCGCTTCACATCCTCTGTATTTATCTTATGATGCTAACAATGTTGAAGGATTCTGTAAAGCTGCAATTCCATATACGGTCGAGTGAGTCGAACTCTTTTTTTTTCTTTTAAGTATAGGTATAAACTACCTTATTTAACATCACATTAATTTTCTCAGACTTGAGCCTTATATAAGATTATCTTTCGAAATGGGTGTTAATAATAGTTAGCCTTTCAAGTAGAATACACAATTATTTCCTATTACTTTTTGTCTGTAGATGTACCTAGGGAATGCATTTGAATTAAGCACTGGCAAAGTAATTTGGTAGATCAAATAATATAATAAAAATAATAATATAGGACTAATATCATTCATTAATCAGGATTAATAACTAATGTTACTTGGGTTAAAAAGTAAATATACGAATAAAAGTTAACATCTGCATGAATTACCACGTATAACTCAATCTGTTGCATTGCAATATTATATAAAAATTGGTAACACTGAATATTCAATGCATTATATTTTGAGGATGAAATTCCTAGACATCTCATCTACTTTTGGTTTAGTGGTTAGGACACTGGATTCGAAATTGAGAAGTCAGGGGTTCAATTTTCGAACATAAGTTGAGACTAATGGAATGGGGCTTGATCAAGGAAGGAACATTTGTGGATGTTAGGAGATAAATTGCTTTAAAATATTCATTTTGAAATAAAAAACCTTGCAAAAAACCTTCACACATAATCAACCAACATTGGGTTCGGAATTAAATTCCACCCATGGTTGGAGTTAGTTCTACAGTAAATACGACGTTATTTTGTAAATAAAAAATATAGAGTAAATAATAATTCTTTATACAGTAAACGATTCGTTATACCGTAAATAAAATCTACTATCGATATATAATAACTAAAAATACAGAGTTAAGTTTTAAAATATTTCGGATTGCCAAATATAAGCTCATTGATTAACTGATGTCATTTTTCTATCTTGTTCTTGTATTTTTGTCTTTTTGATATCTGTTGTCCTGTAATTCTTGCCATTCGAAATAAAATATAAAAAAAGTTTTAAAAATTTCTTTTGATTAAGGTAGGGAATTTAAGATATAAGCACGTATGAGTTGTATATTTATTTAAGAGTCTGTGTGAATATAATAAACATACGATCACCTTTGAAAATCAAACACATATTTAAGACTGACCAGTGCATTTATTAAAATGTTTATGTTTTAAACATGTCTGTTGACCAAGTACTTTATGACAAGCATATATTTTGTCTAACTTCACAAATATATATATATATATATATATATATATATATATATATATATATATATATATATATATATATATATATATATATATATATACATATATATATATATATATATATATATATACATATATATATATATATATATATATATATATATATATATATATATATATATATATATATATATATATATATAAATATATATATATATAAATAAATATATATATATATATATATATATATATATATATATATATATATATATATATATATATATATATATATATATATAAATATATATATATATATATATATATATATATATATATATATATATAAATATATATATATATTATATATATATATGTATATTAAATATATATATATATATATATATATATATATATATATGTAATGTATCCACAAATATTCCACAAACATGGAAAAAAAGACATCGGACTTTTTCGTATACGCCGCAGAGAAAACAAAAGATGGTTTGTTCTGCAGAGGTGAAATTCTCTTTCCAATCCAAGCGCAGTAGTGGAAAGAAAAAAAAAGGGAGTGATGAATGTGACAAAAAAATAATCACGTCCACCATCCGTTCCTTCCACGACTGTGGACTAGAATCGAACTTCTTCGAGCGTGGGTTATCGAACTCATTTTCCGCCATATAGAAACAAGGGAAGAAAAGAAGAGGAGGATAAGGGAAAAAGAAGGCAGTTTTATCTTGGGGAAGATGCGGTCAAGCGATTGAGTCAGAAAGAAATGCGAGAAAATGTCTGGGAATGCACGCAAGGAAGAAAAAAAATTGCATTATGCCCCACACCCAATTCTACAGCAGCAAAAATGGTAACTATAGAATGTAAAAGATATTATTTGTGTCTTACCACGGTTGCATGGAATACGTGTTTATAAATCTGAGGTGTTACTGTCTAAAATGTTAAGGATATAAAAACTATTTTCGGAATCAAGGATATACTCAAGTTTCACCGGCAAATTTGTGAAATGTTTATGTATCGTGTATCAGCTAAACAAGTACTTTGATATACATATATATTTTGTCTATTATAAATTCATATATTCAAATGTGACCGGCAAATTTGTTGAAAAGTTTATGTTTTAACCGTCCTGACCAAGCACTTACGAATATATTTTGTCTATTATCGTAAATGTATATACTCAAATGTGATCGGCTAATTTGTTCAAAATTTATGTACTAATCGCGCTGACCAAGTACTTAAGTATATATTTTGTATAATATCGCATATATATATATATATATATATATATATATATATATATATATATATATATATATATATATATATATATATATATATATATGTATATATATATATATATAATATATATATATATATGTATATTATATATATTTATATATATATATATATATATATATGTATGTATATATATATATATATATGTATATATATATATATATATATATATATATATATATATATATATATATATATATATATATATATATATTATATATATATATATGTATATATATATATATATATATATATATATATATATATATATATATATATATATATATATATATAAATTCAATACATCGACAAATATTTCGCTAAAATGCAAAATAGGCATGGGATGGGAAGATGTTATTATGCCAAAGATAAAACAAAAGATTTTTGGTTCTGTAGATGTGAAATTCTCTTTCCGATCCAAGCGCAGCAATGGAAAGAAGAAGAAGAAAAAAGAAATGATGAATGTGACAAAAAAATAATCACGTACACCATCCGTTCTTTCCACTACTGTGGACTAGAATCGAACTTCTTCGAGCGTGGGTTATCGAACTCATTTTTCGCAGTATAGAAGCACGGAAAGGAAAGAATAGGAGGATAAGGGGAAAAGAAGACAGTTTTATCTTGGCGAAGAAGAGGTCAAGCGACTGACTAAGAAAGGAATGATAGCGAATGCCTGATTATGCACGCAAGGAAAAAAAAAAAGGATGGTATTATGTCACACACCCAATTATACTCCAGTAAAAATAGTACCCGTAGAAATTTGAAAAAAAAAATTTGTGCTTTACCATACTACAGGAAATAAATTTTTAAAAATTGTGGTGTTAATGTATATATTTTTGCACCCATGTTCATATATATTTTGCAGAGATGTTATTACGGATATTGCATGAAACCATGCATACATAGATTGCAAGGCATTCCTACAACGTATAATTATTTTCTTAGTAATGTATGTAGCTACAGCAACACTCCTTTTATAGCACACTTTGAAGACAGAAAATATTGTCCGTTAAATAGTAAAGAAACCGCAAAAGAATCATTAATTTTTTACAGGGTAGAGATATTAAGATATAAGCATATTTGAACTGTAGATTAATTTCTAACTCTACCTATTATATATTGTTGGGAATAAAAGAGGTACTCACCGTGTGATGATTACCAAGTAGTTTGTCATTATTTTAGTTTTTATCTATTATCACAACTATGTATATTCACCGTATCCAAAAACATTCCGCAAATATGCAAAAAAGGTATCGGACGGAAAGCTCTAACACACAAAGAAAACAAAAGATGGTTGGCTCTACAGAGGTGAAATTCTCTTTCCGATCCCAGCACAGGAAAGGAAAGGAAGAAAAAAAGAGTGATGAATGTGCCAAAAAAATAATCACGTCCACAATCCGTTCCTTCCACGACTGTGGACTAGAATCGAACTTCTTCGAGCGTGGGTTATCGAACTCATTTTCCGCAGTATAGAAGCAAGGAAAGAAAAGAAGAGGGGGATAAGGGGAAAAGAAGGCAGTTGTATCTTGACGAAGATGCGGTCAAGCGACTGACTAAGAGAGGAATGCGAGCAAATGCCTGATAATGCATGCAAGGAAAAGAAGAAAATTGCATTATGTCACACACCTTATTATACTCCAGAAAAAATGGTAGCAATAGGAAGAAAAAATATATTATTCGTACCTTAGCATAACACATGAAATGCATGTTTATAAAACTTTGGTGTTAATGCATATTTATACACCCACGTTCATATTTTTTTTGCAAAAATATTATTACGGATATTACATTAAACCATGCATACACAGAATAAAAGGGATTCCTACACACATATTCGGTATAAATGTTATTACAGGAGTATAATTATATTTTTACTAATGCATGTAGCTACATCAACACTCCTTAAATAAGACACTTTGAAGACAAATAATATTGTTCGCTAAATAGAGAAGAAACCGTATCAAAAGAATCATTAAAATTGAGTTTGAACAGGGTAGAGATTTTTAGATATAAGCATATTTGAACTGTATATTTATTAATTTAAAAGTATATATATATATATATATATATATATATATATATATTTAAAAATTCATAAAAACCGGAAAAATAGCCAAATAAATAGGTTTGCAGGGTTAGCAAAGCTAGGTCACGGATTTTCTTTTAAGACAGGACAAAAAAAATAACTCAAAAAACAGCCGACAGGTGACGCTGACGTACACAAGTCAAAGGGGTGTATCATCTCGGGTGTATTTGTCTGGTCCATTCAATCTGTTGGAACTGAAAGATGCGATCCTTCGATAGATGTCTTGTATATATTCGGTCCTGCTGCACTCTGCTGGATTTGTGACTCGCTTGCAATGTATTACCCCTGTGGTGGTTGTCATATGGAACACCTACAGCTGTAATAAACGATTTAGAAGAATTCTTTTCGTTAACTGCGTATCTTTCCTTTGTCTGAAGGCCATAATGGGAACGTTAAAGGCTTCCAAACAGTTTGGCATTCCCAGATCTACGATTCATGAGTACATTAAAAAAGATGTGAATGAGAAGAAGGATGGAATTGCGGAGGTTAGAATAGTGGTGAGAAATAGACTTGGGAGAAAACCTGTAGTGACGGATGATTTAGAAAAGGAGCAAGTTAACTACTGCAAGGAAATGGAATCCAATTTGTTTGATTTGACTCGAAACGATGTTAAGCATATGGCCTACCGACTTGCCTTGAGAAACAATCTTCCCCACCCCTTCTTTGAAAAACAAACTCAGCTGGTCGAAAGTGACTGAATTCGATTTTGAAAAGAAATGCTTTCCAATTGACAATCAGAACTCCACAGTCATTATCAACAGCCAGAATCCTAGGGTTCGCTGAATAAAACGTGAAATCCTTCTTCACAATTCTTAAAACAGAACTTGAGAAAATTAAGTTACACCCTACCAGAACTTTTAATATTGACGAAACGGGCATTGCAACTGTCGAAAGTTAAAATGTACAGGTTATTTGCTCGAAAGAGAAATCAGCTGTATACAAAATGTCATCGGCAGAGAGGGGGAAGCTGTGGTCAGGGGTGGCTCATGTGTACCTCTTGCTTTCAGTTCAACTACAAATATTCTGATGCAGCCAATGGAGAGCGCAGGAAATATATATGTTCCTTCTGTTTGAATGATTAAGTGGCAAAAATAGGTTTAAATTATTGGTATTACTGCTGTTTAACTTTTCCCACAATAGATTTTCTGTTCTTTGTTCTGTTTTTTATTTCAGTTTTTCTTCTCTTTTTTCCTCTCCCCACCCCTCCCCCTCTCATGCAACTCCAGCAATCTTGCTCAGAAGGACTTTGCTAGCAACGCCTTTTACCTGGTGCTCCTAATTTCGCCTGGTAGGTGGTAATAGGCGCAGAGGTTGGCGACATTAGGAACCGCTCTGGGATTCACTGGAAATTTCAATTTTTCCAATTTAGTTACATATCTTAAATTGGTTTTGGGGCTGGTTGATCTCAGGATACCAAGGGAAATAGTTTTTAGGGATGTTCTTTAAGTTTCCAGCCTAATCGGAAACTAAAAAGTGGATGAAATGTCGAAAAAAAGTTAGGCTAGGTGATATTTGTGACACTTACCTTACATAAAACTATACATACACAGATAGAAATGCATACCTATACAAGTATTAAATGTATATGTTATTGCACTCGTATAATTATAGTCTTTGTAACGTATGTAACTACAGTGACACTTCTTATTTGAGAACAGAAGAATTGTCCGAGGGATATAATATGATCGTAAGAAAGGGGTGACTGAAAACTTTAAAAGTTACCCATTGATTTCCTTTTTAATTATTAAGTTTTGAAGTCTCTTTAATAAGGAACAAAATTTTTACTGATACGAAGGTACACAGAAATTGAATGGACATTAACTTTTTTTTTTAAATTATAAAAAAAAATATTTCAGAAACTGCAGTGTAAACTTGGATGGCTTTCAAAATCAAGGATTAGCCTTTAAAATGCCTTTTAAATCATGATATTTAATCTACGAATCATGCATATTGTCAAATTCAAAATTCTTTATATAAAAACATGTAATTCTTTGAAAGCCTCCGAGCAAGAGAAAACGTTAATTTTATTTTCCTCACATTCCAATTTTTTCATTCATCTCGTTGAAAACAATTTGAGTAATTCATCCTCTGGGAATGAAATTTTACTGTTTTATATGTTTCTCTCGGTTCTTCTTTTGTCGCCACACCGTCATGGATAGTCTGTTAGTCTTCCACATGTCACATGTGCAAACACGGCATTTTTAACTAAAAACTACATCCTTTTCAACATTTTTCTTCTTTTGAATCAGTTTCATTAATCGCATTTATTTGAACCCATAATCTAGCAGGTTTTTATGATTTTGCAGTATAGTTACAATGATTATTTATAACACTAGCGAAATCCTATCAATATCTGGCAAGCCAAAAATCGTTGGGGACTCGAGTTAGCCTACTGGTATCGTGTTGGTTTCGGACACTGGGGGGGGCGGTCGGTTTGAATCCAGGCAATGGCATTACTAGGCAGGATAAAGGAACGTTGAATCTGTAGACTGGAGGATCCTTCTATGAGGTACGATCCCTCCACATGTTGCCCCTCGGAGGGGGGGGGGGGGGAGGGGTACTCGCTCTAAATTGTGGAGGCAGTCTATGCACCGACAGGGATTCATCCCGGAAAGCCTTACTCGTTAAGCCGGGCCCTGTCTGGTGCAATGGATATTACACAAGTCCATTGCACCAGTTCATACTATCTCAATGCAGAGAATAGGAAATAATACACGTGTCCACATCTGAATGTGCTTTGCGTTGAAGGAGTTTGAAATAAATTGATGCTAATACGTTTCTACTGGGATATTGTTTATAGCTGTTTAAAAGGTATGTTCCAGACTATTCGTTAAGTACGGTTTCCGTGGTATAGATATCGGAAGGTTTATGTACAATCAAATCATTTTAAGGCCATTTTTAAATGTAATTATTCAACAATAATATGAGTCTTAAACTATATTCTTAGATAATCGCGTATATTTTTAACGTTTCAACAATAAAATGGATCAGATAAATTTTATATTGCATTTTGCATTAGATATCTTCATTCGAAATACCTAAGGATGGCTGGTTTGACTGCGCCCAAATTTTAAGGAGTTTTAGATGCATTATACAGAGGCTGTTCGCACATTTTTTAGACGATTTTGGTAAGCGGTAGTAAAAAATCGTTTACTGCAAAAGAAATAATTGCAATTGTACTATGTTTTTAAAAGTCAAAATTGTCGTCTACGGCTTGAAAGTTTTGTTTTTATTCAAAATGGAGTTTTTAACAAAGCAGTAGTTCGAAGGCTACATTTATGCTCTTTCCGAAGAGAAATATGCATACTCCGTTATCCAAAAACGATGTGAGAGTCATGGTTTTGTGATATCTAAAGCGTCGATAGGTAATATCGTCAACAAGAAAAGAAAAAACGTCAAATTGAAGCCTCAAGTGGGACAAAAATTCCAAACAAGTATTCAAGGAAAAAACAGACATCTTTGACTATTGCAAAGGTACATTGTTTAATGTTAAAAGAAAATCCCTCTAGTCAAAGGACAGTTGCAAAATCATTCAAATTCTCGGTGTCCACTGTAAACAAAATGTTAAACGTTGATTTAAATCTTAAGAAAGCGAAAAAACGCAACGTGCATCGTCTTCTTCCAAATCATATCGCAGAACGCAGGACACGCTGCAGAATTCTATATGAGAAACACTTATCCAAAGAAAAATGGAAAACAATTGTCACAATAGATGAGTCATGGGTGTATTTAAATGATTGCAACAAAAAAAGAGCCATTTATTATCATAAAAGGGGAGAAAAAAAATTAAGTACATGGTTCAAAGAATCGAAAGAAAGTTTTTCTAAGGGATTCATGATTGTTGCTGGTTTTTCTTATAATGGCAAGTTAAAAATAAAGAGAGTGGAAAAAATGTCAAGATTAACTCCAAATACTATCAGGAACATATTTTATCGCCAATTTTTCTGAATGAAATACCATCGCTTTACCCACAGTCCCATCAATCTGTGAAACTCCATTAGGACAAAGGTAGCAGTCACACATCAAAATCCACTATAAATTTCCTAAAAGAAATGGAACAAAAAACTGGTATCAAGGCCATACCCTTCACTGATATTCCTACTAAATCTCCCAATGTATCACCTATGGATTTTTGTGCTTTCGGACTTTTAAAATCTGCATTATCCAAACGTCGTCCCAAAACCCTTACAGGACTCTGGAAAGCTGTTTAAGAGGAATGGGATAGAATACCTCTTCTGACACTTCAAAATGCATTATTATCCTGGAAATTGCGGTGTCGAAAGATAGTTCAGAATCAGGGATGTCAAATAGAACATTTAAAACACAAGAATTTTATGTAATTTAGTTTTGTGAATACAATATACATCGTCTAAAAATGTGTGAACAGCCTCTGAAGAATAGTATTAGATGATTGTTTATATAATCTCATACGTATTTATTTGGATTTATAAATTCTTTACCGTACAAACATTTATAAGATACACTTCTTCCCATCATGTTTGGAATTACACAACTTATGTCATTACGAAAGGTTATATCTGTCATATATATTTTAAATAGCATATATTAAATAGACAGAAAACAGGCTTACCCACTGAAGTTTGAGCACCTTGATATTAAGGTATTAAGTTTTACCACGAATATTTAAAGAAAAATTAAATTCCTTTTAGATGTTCATACTGGAGAATTTCAAATGCGGTTAGTTAAGTTTGAAAATATTATGTAACGTTACTTTGAATATTCTTCATGAATAACAGTACATAAAGTATTGATATATCTAGGATAATTTTTTTTTCCATTTTCAACTCTACTATTTTAAATAAATTTTAAGTTGTTGAACGAAAATAACTTTTCAACATTTTAACAGTGGTTTTTTTTCCTATTAAACTAATTCTTATGCAACAAAAGGAATCAAACATTAATGGGAAATAAATTTAAAAGTCGCATAGTCTGCATTTTTGTAACTTTCATACTTAAATAATTCTAAATGTATGAGATTATGAAGGCTTTAAAATTCTTGTAATTCGCAAACTTTTTATGGAATTAGTAGAATGTTATCTTAAAAATATTCTTTGAAATAGAAAATTTAAATTATGTTAGAATGTAAATGTATAATAGGTAATATTCATGTGGGAAGAAAGCAATACTCAAACAGTATAAAAAAAGTTTTATAAAACGTTGCAGTTTATAAATTAAAATAATTCATACAACAGCATATTTCTAATTTTAACCGAATAACAAAGCACAAAAGTATCGAGTTAATTATACTTTTAAGGGGATGGTGGACTTTACAAAGTGATTTCTGAAATTTTTTTTACCTCAGAGATATGAAATTTTGCCTATATATTCATTAAAACTATATCAAAAACCTCATAAAATTTTGTAAATATATTTTTAATTATATTTTAAAAATTGAAATTATTATTTTTAAATGTTTCTTGAAATCCAATTTTTAACTCCCCCCCCCTAATTTTGCATTTATATTGTTTATAAATACATTTTAAACAGATTTATGTCTTAGTTTGTGCTTTCATTGAATAGTTAATTTTTGGGAAATATTTGCTTATACTCTGAATGTTTCGCAAAATTTATGTAATTTTCTACTCTTAATTTCAACTTAGATAACCTGAAATGGATACATAACTTTATTTTAATGTATCAGAGGAGTCTTTATTATACATTTTATAAAATTTCGTAGAAAATTATGAAGCAAGGATCATTTCAAGAACTTGCAAATCTGGAAATTACTCATTTTGAGAAAATGACATTCAAAAAAAGTTTTATCACCTACTTTTAATACTTACTTTTCTAAAGCTTCAAAGTTTTCATTTTATTTTTCACTATATATTTTAAATGCATTTCATTCCAATATTTACATATTTTTGAAATATTAATACATCCAAAAAAATTCCAGTTTTGTGTATTGGTAATTGAAAGTGCATCATCCCCTTAAAGCTTTTAACTATATATATATATATATATATATATATATATATATATATATATACTCGGACATTATAATGAATACATTACTCTTATATCAAAGCAGACATATTCAAAGGATATAATTAGACCTTATACAAAGAACATTTTCTGCATGATTTTTTTCGGTGTTTTTTTTAGACTCCACAGATTTTCAGTAAGAAGTAAGTATTGAGTCTAGAGAACTTCTACAATTTAGATAAGAAAATAAGTCTGGAAAGTTTTTATGCGTTTTCGAAAACAGCGACATAAAAACGAAATTTATATTGTAAATTTCGTAGTTTGTTTAGCGAAAATGTTTCTCATAAATATGATATTGTTCTTTTAAACATACCGTTCCTTAGTTACATCGCTTATCTTCTGTTTCTTTCAAACAAAATTCCTTAAACATCATATACCCAAGACTGTATATTAAACAACTCCATAACAAAGGAGTGGAAAAAGACAAAATTTTTCGTAAAATGGAATCTAATGCAATTTTTGGTTAATGGTGTAATGTTTTTATAAATATTCGCATATGTAAATCTTTAAAACGTGAGCAAATTAGTAATACGAGTGTTCTGAGTTCACATTTCCTGCTAAAAAACCTCCTTCTCTGAATTTGATATTCGAAATTTTATATTGCCGCACGCATTTATATACAAATATTCAAGAAATAATTAAATAAATATCAAATATTTCATCTTTTATGGAACAATTTCAGTAATGATATCTGACAGTTAAGAAGATTGTTTTTGATCCTGTTTAATAATTATATTTTAGCCAAATTATCTTTTACTTAGCTCTTTCATGCACACTGTTAGAAGCTGAAATTTTTATTTAAGTTAGTAGTAAAAAAAAACAGTATAATTCTCAATTTTGGAATTTGGAATACGTAGCCTTTACATAGATAAAATGTAGAATACCATATTTGTAAATTCCTTCCCTTGCATAACTGTTCAAAAACAAAAATTTGAAGATTTATTGGGGCCGGTATCTGAAAATAAATTACCAATTCCTCTACTGAATTTCACATTATATTATAATCCTGATAAAAAGGAAACTATAAACAAGAAATAATTTTAACTGCATTCATTAAAATGTAATTCAAGGAATTCTTAAAACTTATTACAGATATATTTTTTATTTAAAAAAGAAAGCAAATCCAACTCGCACCATTTACAGCAAGAAAAATATTCATTTCAGAATCAAATATTGCATTGGAACGTAATTAATTTTTTTTTCCAATGCGACGGACGATATCTTGGGCAATATCCTTACCGCTATAGTACACCGCAGTTTTGTCAGCCATTTTATTATGGGGGCACCATACAGGCGGACTAGCATTACCCCCTATGAAAGGACGACGCAAGCGGAGGCTTTTAGTGGCGTAGCGCCGATATTCGATATTTTACAAAGAGTAAGAAATCCATTATGATTCCCAAACATAGAAGGAGCTCCATCAGTCGTAATCGATACAGTTACATAAACTCGCAAAAAATGACTATTCCATAAATAATTGTGTCATTAATTGTTGTACTTTTGCTTTCCGTAACTCGGTGCTAAGTGGATAAGTATTCTCATATTGTTTATGCACTGTTCTAAAATGTCTTTCAACGTTGGCCCTTTTTGGAAGTGCTACGCTTGAAAGACAAGTAGTGCAGAAACATTAAATCTTTTTTCATCGTGGGAAAAAAACCTCCTTTTCCCATTCATTATTATAATGATATATTTTTGACTTCTTAGAACTTGTGGTCGGGGGACCCATTGTGCGTAAAAAAAACTAAAATAAAAAAATTAAATATAAAATAAAAGAGCATGGTAAAAAACCAGAATCTTACATTAAATGATGGCTACTGTTACTCCTTGTAACTTTCGTTATTATCGATACAAACACGTCGAAACTAAGCCGTATTATTAAATAACCACCGTTAGGTAATTGCTTATGCACTGTTCTAAAATGTCTTTCAACATTGGCCTTTTTGGAAGTGCTGCGCTTGAAAAACAAGTAATGCAAAAACATTTATCCTTTTTCATCGTGAAAAAGAACTCCTGTACCCATTCATCATTATGATGGTATATTTTTGACTTCTTGGAACTTGTGGTAGGGGGAAACATTGTGGGTAAAAAAAAAACCGAAATAAATAAAAAATAAATAAACATAAAATAAAAGAGCGTGGTAAAAAAATCGAATACAGTTTATGTATGGGAAATTCTGTTTTAGTAATAAAAGACTTGAGTGAATTATAAATATCTTGATCTCCCGTCTGTCCTTTCATCGGTAGAATTGTTAGCAGTTCTTCTCTGACAGACATATCTTGGAAACACATTTGAATAACTATACATAGTTGTGCGACAGACTTGTATATAGTATCAGTGACATCCGTTAATTTGTCGAATTGTAAGGATAGAAACCTACATGCATTAATATTTTCTTTCAGAATCTCTTCTAAATTGTTACTCCTTGCTTCTGTTCTACGAATAACGGTGTTTCTGAGAGGCGAAATTTCTTTAATTGAAGCTATTATTTCAGCTTTATTGTTTTTTAAATAATAGATCTCCTGATTTAACAAAACTCTCTTTCCATATTTTACCGTCTCCAAAGGGCTTCTTATGTTTAAATAAAATTTCAGCTACCTTGAATGAGGCAATGGTGCCTGTTTTCGGCTTCGTGCTTAATCTCGCAAAAAATGAGTGCTCCATAAATAATTGTGTCATTAATTGTTGTACTTTTGCTTTCCGCAACTCGGTGCTAAGTGGATAAGTATTCTCATATTGTTTATGCACTATTCTAAAGTGTCTTTCAACATTGGCCCTTTCTGGAAGTGCTATGCTTAAAAGACAAATAATGCAAACACATTTATCCTTTTTCAAAGTGAAAAATCTCCTGTTCCAATTCATCATTATGATGATATATTATCGACTTCTTGGAACTTGTGGTCTGGGTACACATTGTGGGTAAATAAAAACTAAAATAAATAAAAAAAATTAAATATAAAATAAAAGAGCATGGTAAAAAACCAGAAGCTTACAGGAAATGCTGGCTACTGTCACTCATGATAGCTTTCGTTATGATCGATACAAACTCGTCGAAATTAAGCTATATTAAATAACGACCGTCAGGTAATGAGACTTCATGTAGAGTCGAAGATTACCGATTATAGCGAAATGCGGCATCTAAAACCCGAAATGCCCACACACACGTCCGCCGTGCGCTACGGTCGCCACTTGAGTATATATAACTTACAAGTCCACACTTGTTTTACCCGTCGGGTTTTAGAGAGAGACTGGCGCCGATGATAATCGGTTAATTTCGAGATTGTAGCGCGTCGTCTCTGTCTGACGGTTTATCTCGCATGCTATGTGAGACGAGGAACTGGGATGTTTACATATCAGACAGGCGGGTGACTAGGAATAGTTACGCGGTCGACCAGTCGAGCAAGGTCGCCGTTTGGCCACCCCTGGTGTATATATAGTATATATATATATATATATATATATATATATATATATATATATATATATATATATATATATACTTCTGGCCTTTAAAACTGCAACACCATGGAGAAGGGACGATACAAATGTCAAATTTGCATGAAAGAAAGATGATGCTGGGATATGCAAATGATTAGCGTTTAAACGCAATCGAACGACGCAGGAGGGAGAAAAGGCACCTCAAACTCTGCATAAAAGGAAAGTTACGCAGCGGGTTTCTCATTCTGAAATCGCATTTAAATGTTGGTTGTTTATGAGAAGATCGTATTATACTGAACGCCATGCAAGATCTCAAGGGCCTCCTTCCACTAACTACCAAGATGACAGACATGTTATCAGGTCGGCCTTGCAGTATCGTACAACCATATCACGGACTTTGAGTCAGGAAATGGGTTTGTTTGCAGCACAACAAGTGTCCGCTCGGAAAGTCCGACGACTTCTGGAGCAGTACGAACTTTCTGCCGGATAACCATTACTGCAGCATTCCTTGGCATAGAGACTTGCAGCGACAGTGTAGCGCCCAACGACAAAACTGGATACAGGAGTGGCACCACGTCGTTTTTTCATACAAGTCTCAGTTCTGCGTGCAGCATCATGATAGACGTATCCTTGTCTAAAGTCACCGAGGAGAACACACGTAGCTTGCTTGCATTCTTTAGTAAACTGAAAGGCCAGTGTTACATTTCTATAGATCTTTAGGCTGGTGGCTATGCCCTATCTTCGAGGATTCTGAAACGTCATATTTAACAAGATAACGCAAGACCGCATGTTGAGGTCAGGTGTTGTTGAGAGACTGTGCCGCTGTCCAGCCACTACGATTGATGAAGTGTGGTATAGACTTGAAGAAGCGTGGAATGACTTGCCCGTATTTGTCATCCAATCCTAGTTCGACTCAATGCCTAACCGGGTTAGAGCCGTTTTAACTGCCAGAGGCGGCGGCTGCGTGTACTAATTTCGGACCCTGTATACGTCTAGAAACTGTAGACAACTTAATAAAGAGGCAAAAGTGTCCTACAGGAGTAGTAAAGAGGAGAAGCAAAGAAATGTAGATATGCGGCAATCAGGTTTTAGAGGTGCTGTAGCCGCTTTAAACACAAAGTTCTAATCTTTAAAAATCGTATTTAAATAAGTTCAATTTTTTCAAAGTAAATGAACAATTAATAAAAATACCCCACTTTTATTCCATTTTAAGGAAACACATTATTGTATACAAAAATGTTATTAGGCAGCCCGTAATAGATTATATCTATAAATTGTGATTGGAGAGAACTTGTCTTTCTTTTTCAGTTGGAAAAGAAATACATGAATTCAATGAACACGTTCTTATGCTTACCAGAATTGAAAATGAGTCAGATAGTTTTCACTTTCTGGCAAATTTAGTTTTTCCGTACTTTTTGCATAATGGGTGTATGTCAGGTAAAGGAAAATGTAACTGTTATACATGCTGCCATTGTGGTGCTATTTATTATGGATGCTTTATTGCAAACACTTTTACAGTTCAATACTCAAGTTTACCGTTTAAGAATGTCTCTTGAATAAAATTTATGGTTATAGTGTTCTCTAAGGTACTCACAATTTAGTGTCCTAAAACGAACTTGAACTCGTGTTATTATAATCACTAGATTCGTTGTTTTCGGTGTTACCGCTATTGTTTGTGCCATTATTCACAGTCTGGACTACTAATCATGGATGACTCGCATAGATTTTGGATTCATCTGAATCACAACAACTGTATATGTGACTAACGCTGCACTCACGTTTAATATAAAGCCCTTGATGTTAAAAAAAAATCCATCCACTTAGACCTACAGTAGGATATGTTAAGCGATTTAGAAAAAAATTGAACTTGAAGTTTAGTGTCCAAGTCCATACGATGGGTTCTGGGGGTCAAAGCTGTTTGCAGAGAAGCATGAGTTTCTTTAGAAACACTCGCAGCACTTGCACAAGTTCCAAGGAAAGCAAATACAGAGTAAATGACTTCCAAACTAAATAAAAATAGTCATCTTGGGTCTTGTTTTTCAATAAAGTATCATCAGTAAAAAGCTGTGTTATGTCTATACACACCGTCACAAAGAGGAATAGGAACCAGAAAAAAATAACTTTTCGGAATATAGAATCCATGTAAGTCACCAGAGAACATAGTTTTTCATGAAAGGATCGAACACGGTTGAATTCTATCCCCCAATCATGAGTGGTAACAAAAAGCTTCATTATAACTCTGTTTTGTTCGGTGTAAGCTGCTGCAATATCATGCAAACAGATATAAATAACACGGGTGTAAACATCAAAATGCCTTGGATAAAAAATATTTCAAAACTCGAGACAAGAGCTACGCATGCATATGGTGCTAATTCTGAGAAATGGTCTGGAGGTTTCAGATAAAATACGTCCTGGAACTGGTATTGTGCTGGTGCATTGTCGACGACGCAGGGTGCGGCTGCTCAACGCATCAGCAAATAGAACCACCCTACAAGCGTCAGTCCGACTACCCTTCTAAAGCATATTTTTAGAGAACCTCTCTCATCAGGGAGTTGTTTGATGGTACTGTAGAATTTGTCCACAGCCTTCCTCAATTCGTTGCTGGCAAAATTAAGGAAGGTCG
Organism: Dolomedes plantarius; assembly: GCA_907164885.2. Taxonomy (NCBI): domain Eukaryota; kingdom Metazoa; phylum Arthropoda; class Arachnida; order Araneae; family Dolomedidae; genus Dolomedes; species Dolomedes plantarius. The sequence continues at coordinate 67,980,445 of OU015491.1, forward strand.
ATGCTATAACGGAACTCAACGTTGTCAGTACCACCGATATATATTCAAAAACGAAGATGCTGTTGAGTACCATAGTACTGATCCATAATTCAAGATAAAGTAGCCTGAAGAGGGTGATACTCACAGCCCATAATCGCCATCCAAAGCTTAGCGAAAAGAAAACTCCGACGATTCTTAGAGTCACTATCACTGCACACAATACTACAGTACAGTTGTATTGCTTGGTGAGCAAAAATGGCCTTGTAGACCCCCGAGGATTTACTCCCATTTCCGAGGTCACTCTGTCCATGCTGCGCCTGCACGTTCTACATTGGCTAGGATAAGCTTTAAAGCGGTGACCGATGCCCAACAAATAGCGCACGAGTGTGATCGCCATTTGTCTACCTCATAGCCACGGTCAGAAATATATACTAATTTCTTCTAACTCCCACCCGTTACCTCCTACTTAGTAGCTTCGAGGTCTGAGTAACTATTGCTAGATACTCGGAAGGACACATAAAACCGTTTATCTTGTCATGTCTATGATTTCTTTACATGTCGTCGTTAAAACTTTGTCATTTCGTGAATAATGTCTGTTTCGATTTCACCCATCTTATCGCAACAACCGAATAGCCATCTGAGGGTCGGATGGAAGCAGTTTCATCTATTTTTTCCTATTCAGAATTATATTTTATAAATGTGATGTTTTTAAGAAGAATTTGTTTCAAGTGCAGTTCTTTATGAGAATTATGACTCAATGTCAATAATTTTGCATCACAGTAAAGTTAATTTTTTTAATATTTCATTTTTCTTTAATTGATAAAAAAATTACTGGTGTATTAATTCGAAATTATCATTTTGAAACTTTTTTTCTGGTAAAAAATATAAAACTTGAAGTTTGACTGCATAACTTTTATGTATTTAATCAAAAGCTTAATATAATGCTACGTGATATAATACGTGACATAGGTAAAATACTTTAAAGCACGTGATGACTCTTTCACCCCTTTTATCTTTCAATCGCAAAAATCCGTTTTAAGCTATATTTCTTGCGAGTTTTGGCCATCAGATAGCTGGATAGTTCTTCCTCTTGCAGGAAGATAACATTACAAAGTCTTCAAATAGCACGGAAACTTGTTAAATGAATCAGCAATTTCAATGTATAATATTTTTGGAATAATCTGAAGTACCATGACGCTTGTATTAATTTATGTAGACTTCACTGAAAATACCGAATTTCAAATAGAGATCATTTTTTATCTGATTTCATTAAGGTACCAACTATCTGAGCATCTTACGGTTACGAAATGATAAGCCAGATTACATGTAACATTCGAGAGGGAAATTTGACTCAAAAAATGTCATAAATAACTAAACTACTGAAGTCACATTTTTTTCAACATTCAGTGAAAGTTAAACATTTGGTACAAATCGTACAACTGATACAAACAGCACAATCAAATTCGCCTAAATAATATCTTTCAAGGTTACCACAGAGAGGGGGTTCGAAAAATCATATGATTCAAAGATAAGAAGTCATTAGATGGTATTCTTAGTACAGAAAATACCTGACAACAATGTATTCTCGCTTCAGTGACTAAAACCTGACACTTCAATTGGAAAATTCCGTTTTAAACAACTAATTCCACTCATTATTCTGATGGACCCTTTACAAGATGCAATTGTTTAAAAGCTCTTAATGAATTTGAACCCTATATAACTCTTGAAAATACTTTCTAAACATCTTTCCGAAGACACCTTTCTGACTTTTCCATGTACTTCCACGTACTCTTTCGTTTTATGAATTGCAGAGCTCGATAATTGAACTATTTCATAACCAAACACAATGCTTTACATATCCAGTACTCGATACTGGCAGATTATTAGTTAAAGTATGCGGAAATTGTCGACCAACGCCTATCAGTTCTGTTCAACCAAAAGAATAAAAGAAAAAAATTACGCGGACATTCACACAATGTGTATACCACATAGTCCAAAAACGCAGTGAAAAATAATTCAGCTTGGTAACCACCAATAAAACGTTTCGAAGAAACCAGTCGATCAAACGTTGCATTCAGTAAAAACATGCGACACAAATGCGTTGCATAAATATGTCAGACTGGTTTTTTTTTTCGATTTTTAAGCTTCTTTTTGTCCCGCTTGACAATCTGTAAGAACAACTATGAAGAAATTGAAAGCGTCTGTGCCCCGATGTTTTAGTATAACAAAAGCTTGAATTAGTCATGTTTTGATACATTATATTAACGTGAGATGAGTTTAACAGTGAATGATTTAGAAATTATTTTATTACAACAAATTATATTCCAATATGTTTACTTTTTCTACTTTTATTTAAAATTGGGTAATTTTTAAAATATACTTTGTTTTTTTAAAAACAAGTACTCATTTTCGCCAAAAATATCCGTTATTCTATTAAGTAGACTGTTCCTAATAGGTACCTCATAGATACATAACCTAGTACATTATTTTCTTAGTGTCTCTCTCAAAATTTGAAATGGCGCCGCTTTTGAAACTTGCCTCGGGCACCACAAAGGATCGTCCCGACCCTGGTTTAGAATGAATGATTAGAATAAATGATTTATAGAAAGTGCCATTTATAGGTGTAACACGCATTTATTTTTTTACCAGGAATTACGTAGAACTAAATGAACTTAAGTTCGAACTAACAGAAACTGGTGTATGGGGGAAAGGCCCCCAATCGCTATTGTGAAGAATCCATTGGTTCTCCCAATTTAGAGCAAAACCCTCTCATTCAATTCACGATCCATCAGAAGGCTCAACAAAGGGTTCCCGAGGCGAAACAGCAGAACAACAGGAGCGACAACACAAAGGGCTCCCGAAAATGCAAACCTGGACGCGGGGCCTCCGTGTGTCTGAGATTTCTAACGTAAAGTTGAAAGGACATTAGTTTCGGTCCGCCCCTTGATCTATGATGATTGGGGGAAATTAATCGACTTAAGCGATCAGCTGATCTGATGACGAGGGAAGTGTCTCGCCAACCAGACCTTCGAGAAGTGATATCACATTAAAGGTGCCAATTAAAACCCTTTAAAATTTCGGGCGTTCGCAGCGCCAGAATTACGAGTTACGTCGCTGCGAAAAACAAAAATTCAGTTAGCCCCTAGACCTGCATCTAGAAGGTCGCTACTCCGCAATTGCAGCCGTAAATGACGATTGCTTTATAAGTCCTCGTGCGCGGCAGATTATACCGACTTCCTGTCGTCTTGTTTCGAGAAGAAACAGTTATAGCTATTTGAGATAGCTTCTAGACCTGCATCTAGTAAGTAGTTTCTTCGGCATTGCAGCCGTGAATTAAGAATTCTTCATAAGTCCTCGTGTGAGGCAGAGAATCCCGATTTCCTGTCGACCGCTTCTATACTAAGCGAATTCTTTGAAATACTATTCTAAGTCCTGGTTATAGGCGCAGTTTTCCTCGGCTCCTTGTCGACTTGTTCCCAGAAAGAACCTGTTCTAGCTATTAGAGATAGCTCTTTTCTTTAGATTCCAGTACGGATCTGTTCAATAGTTTATTAATAGTGTAAAAAATTCTAGCAGAAGTAATTTCGGCGCGTCCTACTGGCTGTCGTGTAAGAATCCAGAGAACCCTAGTGTTTAAACCGAGATTGCATAACGACTGCTCGATTCCTGATATAGACTGACTAGTTATAGCTGAATTTTCCTGCTTGTCATCTAGAGTGCATCGTCTACTATGTTAAAATTCATAATTCATCATCCTCTTCTCATATGTGAATAAATAATTTCATTTAATATATTACTAGATTGTATCGTCGTCTTTTATGCTACCATTCCGCGAATGCTTTACACCATCAATGCTCTTAGGACATTTCAAAGACATGACTCGATACTTAGGGCTGCTTGAAATGATTCTCGTTCTTAAATATATCCCTTAGTTGATAGACAGTGTGTTACACCAAAATATGAACTTAGTAATACAGAGGCTGTTCACACGTTTTTTAGACGATGTATATTGTATTCACAAATTAAATTACATAAAATTCTTGTGTTTTAAGTGTTCTATTTGACATCATTTATTCTGAACTATCTTTCGACACCGCGATTTCCAGGATAATAATGTCTTTTGAAGTGTCAGAAGAGGTATTCTATCCCATTACTCCTGAACAGCTTTCCAGAGTCCTGTAAGGGTTTTGGGACGACGTTTGGATAATGCAGATTTTAAAAGTCCGAAAGCACAAAAATCAATAGGTGATACATCGGGAGATTTAGTAGGGATATCAGTGAAGGATATGGCCTTGATACCAGTATTTTGTTCCATTTCTTTTAGGAAATTTACAGTGGATTTTGATGTGTGACTGCTAGCTTTGTCCTGATGGAGTCTCACAGATTGATGGCACTGTGGGTAAAGCGATGGTATTTCATTCAGAAAAATTGGCGATAAAATATGTTCCTGATTGTATTTGGAGTTAATCTTGACATTTTTTCCCACTCTGTTTATTTTTAACTTGCCATTATAAGAAAAACCAGCAACAATCATGAATCCCTTAGAAAAACTTTCTTTCGATTCTTTGAACCATGTACTTAAATTTTTTTCTCCCCTTTTATGATAATAAATGGCTCTTTTTTTGTTGCAATCATTTAAATACACCCATGATTCATCTATTGTGACAATTGTTTTCCATTTTTCTTTGGATAAGTGTTTCTAATATAGAATTCTGCGGCGTGTCCTGCGTTTAGCGATATGATTAGGAAGAAGACGATGCACATTGCGTTTTTCGCTTTCTTAAGATTTAAATCAACGTTTATAATTTTGTTTACAGTGGACACCGAGCATTTTAATGATTTTGCAACTGTCCTTTGACTAAGGGGATTTTCTTTTAACATTAAACAACGTACCTTTGCAATAGTCGAAGATATCCGTTTTTTCCTTGGATACTTGTTTGGAATTTTTGTCCCACTTAAGGCTCCAATTTGACGTTTTTTTCCTTTCTTGTTGACGATATTACCTATCGACGCTTTAGATATCACAAAACCATGACTCTCACATCGTTTTTGGATAACGGAGTATGCATATTTCTCTTCGGAAAGAGCATAAATGTAGCCTTCGAACCACTGCTTTGTTAAAAACGCCATTTTAAATAAAAACAAAACTTTCAAGCCGCAGACGATAATTTTGACTTTTAAAAACATAGTACAATTGCAATTATTTCTTTTGCAGCAAACGATTTTTTATTACCGCTTACCAAAATCGTCTAAAACATCTGCGAACAGCCTCTGTACAGTGGCATGAACATAAACACGAAAAGTAAGAGAATATTAACAATAATAACTAATTAGTTATTAAATAAATAATTAGTTAATAAATAATTTTACTCGTAAAAATTTTGTTTAGTTTAATCTCAATTATAATAATTAAATTCATCTTAGTAACTTTAATTCATTAATCTCCAATGTGTGTATACACTTTTGGGGACACCTTCAGTTCTTGGTTTTCATTTCATGAAACTTGTTATCGTTGTGCCATAATATGCTGTAATAAGAGCTTCTCTAATGCGCCCAGTGATGCAAAACCGTTTGCCATAACTATTTTGGATACCGCTTTTATAAAACGACTAGCAGGAGTACCCGGCGATGCCCGGGATTTTAAGAATTTGTGTTTAACTATATCAATTTGAAAATCCAACATAAAAATATACAAATTTATAATATTTTCCTCAGAATTCAGCTAGATTCAGCCTTTTACCATTGTACCACTAAAAGCTGAAAAGGAAAAATGTCAAGTATCTTTTTGCCTTGTGAACTCTGAATTAAAACTTAAACACAATATAAATAACATAGTATAAAAAAGCATGGGAAATGTTGTACAGATCAATAATAAGAAAATTTTAATATTTAATTTTTTTCTATCTAAATTTTTAAAAAAGTTATAACGTTCTCAAAACATGACAGTTAAGAAAAAGATACCAACAAGAAAAAATAAATCATGCTACTTGAGAAAGTCATACTTCAAATTTGTATAAAATTAATATGCAACTATATTTGACGTACAAAATAATGCATATGAAATACATTCCAAACATGTTTTAACATCAAAAATTCCCTGATGAACCTGTGTGATTGATGTTGCATGAAGTTTTGAGACTTTCATACCATATATTATATTCAGCAGCTTTCTCTCCGAGATCAGATTCAGCAAATTCACACTCAGCAAATTCACCTTCGACATCACCTCATAATATAAGACATAACCTGTCAATATATCAATGACACAACCAACACCATTTTGTGATGTAAGTCTTCGGTTAAGCCAGGTACAGTCGGAAGAAACATCAATGTTTGCAATAGCAATATTATAAGAAACACCACTCCTTTCGAACCTCATATAGGATTTTACACGTATTTTATGCTCATGAAACTTATTGATTCATGCAACATTTTCTTGTAACGATTGAAAACTGCTTGACATCAAATGCATGTTTGTATGTATAAAAAAAGACCTGTAGAGCGGAATAGCCTCGCCCAAAACTAAAAAAAACTTGAACAACTCGCATACTAATAACAAATGATTGCCGTAAGGTGCCATCACTCTGAATCAATCTTTTGGAAGTATACGTCTCACTTTCAGCTTCTGTGCAGCCATTGCCAACAACTTTAATTTTGTATGAAAATCCACAGTTCTCTACGTAAACAACACCTAATGAATTTGTTTTGCACTTGATGCACATCAGATTGGTAAACAAAGTGCATAACATATTCACTTCTATAATGACATAATTTGGGCTTTCAACAACATCTTCTATTTTCTGGGGTAGATTGTAAAATTCAGATTCTTGCTTGAAATTTCTGAGAATCTGCTTTTTTACGGTGTTTTTAACATCAGATACTTTTTTTTTCTGAAATACCATCACTTTTACATCTGATCGCCATCGCTTCAAGGTTTTTACTTTTGGAGCAACATTTTTCCGTTTAAAAATTCCTTACGCTCGAAATAGATATTTAGCTTAAAGTTCAAGATAAAGCATAAAAATATACGCTTCAGGAAGAAAAGAAACGCTAACTACAATTTTTATCATACGAAAATAAAAAGCCACTTGCAGAGAACTACCGTTTTCACATGTAAACAATCCAAGTCATTTACGATTAACCGTCAGTTGAATTCTCCAGATCTGGAAATTTGGATGATACAATATTAATTTCATTCTTCAGGGTAGTGGAAAAAATGCCACACCCACTTTAAAAAGTCCCTTGAAATAATTAAATTTATTGATTTTATTGATTTTATTAAATTTAAATTTATTAATTATATTTATTTTATTATATTAAATTTATTAATTATATTTATTTTATTATATTTAAATTTATTAATTATATTTATCTTATTATATTTAAATTTATTAATTATATTTATTATATTTACATTTATTGATTTTATTTATATTTATTGATTAAATTTGGAGTTATTAAATTACTCTTGGAAAAATCCTTATTTTAAAACACGTTAATTGTTTTTTAGAATTTACTAATACGCAGATAAACTACGAAAAAAAGTATTAATTTATAGCAATTCTGAAAGCAAAAATTATTTCCCTAAAGGACATTTTCCATTTTGAATCAAATATTCCAGTCAGTAAATTCTGATTAATTATAATTCTTTCATTTTATTATTTTTTCTTTTCAGATTGAACGGAAAAAGGATTTTAGCCACAGTTATCGAAATAAATGGAGCTTTAGTAAGTTACATAAATACATTGCTGATTTAATTTCCTTTTCAACTAACTATATTTATTTCGCAAATATATTACTTTAACTTCAGTTTTCTGATAATAGAGCTAAATTATTGATGTAAGACATAACAATTAGGTTATAATATAAACCTAGATGCATTATAAAACTACTCTTAATGCATGCCATACAAATCATGGGCTTTCTAATTGATAAACATCTGACAAAATTAACATAACTAAGCCAAAAATAGTCTGATATAAGTTTAACTGATATAAGTTTATCTGATAAAAGTCTCATATAAGTTTATCTGATATAACTCTAGGATAGATGGCCTTACAGGAGAGAAGGCCAATCTAAATATTCCCATAACTTGATCATAGGTGGCAGTTTAAACTTTTTTCGTAGGAAATGTTCAACGAGTTCATTCATTGCGAGACACAGCTGTGTTTTTCAATTATAAAAAAATAAGTGAAATTTTAATGTTTATTTAATTTAGCGGTTGAATATTTTTGTTGAGTTAGGTATCTGAATGTTTTGCAATACGTACGTTACATTTTTTTTATTTTATGGACTTTTAAGGCACGTATATAATCCAGTCTTTTCTTCTAGGCCTAAAACAAAGACGTACAATGGCGGAGTGGTGCTTTAAATTGGGTGGCTATCTGTCCGTCAATTTCAGGATAGATGGCCACATAAAATCGAGGAGAGATGACCACCTTCAATCAATATTTCAAAGTTATACGGAGTAAGGATTTTAACTAAATATAATTAAATTAAAATAATTATATAACTTTTATGTTTATAATTATATTACGGGATATAATTGTTTCAATTTTAACTAATATAAATATTTCAACAATAATAATAATATAATATGCCGAACGATGTTTTTTCCAGTTTTTCAAGATGCCGAAAAAATACGTAAAATGCATAAGAAGTGCATATGAATACATATAAATACATCAGAAAGCCTCATTCAAACCGAGGGACCTAGAGTCAAAATGATGTGTCTAAGGCAATGAGGGCTGTGCAAACGGAATCATATTCGTTAAAAGGTGCGTCTGTAGCATTTCACATTCCACGTAAGACTTTGGAGCGCCGATTGAATAATTCCAATTAAGGCAGCATGGGTCCTGGTCCGATTTTTGGAAATGAAAACGAAGAAAGATTAGTAAAACACATTAAACGAATGAAGAAACAAGATTCCCATTTACTCGAGATGATGTGAGAATTCTCGCTTTTGAATTTGCCAGAAAACTGGATATAAAACACCGTTTTAAAGATACAAGTGAAAAAAAAACAAAAACACGACACTTCCAGTAGCGAAGAAGATGAAATACATTTGAAGTTATCAGATTCTACAGATTTCGAAGAATAGAATTGGATGAGGATCACTGTGTTGGTTGTGGAGAAGAATACAATACCACAACCAAAAAGGATGACTGGATAAAATGCATAAGGCGCCTGAAGTGGTTCCATGAAACGTGTACAAACTATCAAGACTTGCCAAAAATGTGGTAAAATTTTACGAAAAGTGAAGGGTTGAAATTATACTTCAAATGTTGTTTATTCGAACTTTATTCACACATTTTCCGTGATAAAATTGCATCTTTACAAATTGCTATAGGTTTTTCATGATTAACTATATGAAATGTGTTGTTTTTTGCTATTTTAACTTCACTTTTTCTTTCTTGTATTGGATGGCCATCTCTCCTCGGCTTGAAGGAGAGATGGTCATCTGCCATTTTAATTTCAATCTATGTTTCCCACATTTTGTTGTGAATTTTTAATTATTTTTTGCCCAAAATATGATTAGTATATGTATGAGAATTGTAAATGTGCATAAATATTTCTTATGTTTGCATTCTAACAATTTTTATTTCAATCTTTAAAAAATATGGCCATCTATCCTAGAGTTACCCTATGTTTAACAGCTCCGTAACTGATTGACTGACTGACAGATAACGCACAGACCAAACCGCTGGATCTAAAGGGCTGAAATTTTGTACGGCGATTCTTCTTCTAGTGTAGGGGTGCACTGAGAAAGATTTAAAAAAATCTTCTTAGATTTTTTTAAATTAAAGTTTTAATTTGTTTTTCTAAGATTGTAATAACCTGAGGGTTATAAAACTTATATCACGAGAAAGATCATCAAAATTCCTTTAAAATGAAATATTTTTTCGAATCTTTTCCTCAATTGTCTGATTTTTGGTGAATTTTTAAAGATTAATTTTTAGAATTTAATATATTAAATGCTGATCACGTGATTTCTTTTTTTTGTGATACTCTAAATTAATTTTGCGTCGTGTGCATAATAACGAAATAAATTGACAAAAAAAATATTGAAATACGGTAAAAAATAAAATTTAACCTCTAGACTAATTGAGATGGAAGTTTATAAAAAAAATAATTCAAATAGTATGCTTTATGGATATTGAACATAGAAATTAATTGCATACATTGGCCGTTGTATTTAATTTGAATATTTTCTTCTGCATTATTTTCTCTATAAAAGTATCTGTTACGATTTTTTTAGAAATATATATTTTTTGGGGGGAGGGGAATTAATTGCATACATTGGCCGTTGTATTTAATTTGAATGTACTCCGTAGCGAAGTATGGGTATTCAGCTAGTATATATGTATAGTGTATGTGTGTGTGTGTGTGTGTGTGTGTGTGTGTGTGTGTGTGTGTGTGTGTGTGTGTGAATAAGACCTCATGTAGCTGGTTCACAAGATTGAATAATTACGTTTAAGTCTTCTCATTTATTGTTTAATGGCATAGAAAACTACTTCTAAGTCTAAAAAAATCTACTTACTCTAAATCAAACAAAAATGTGTACCGTCAGTCTCTATTATTTTTGTTTTAATGTCTTAACTGAGTAAGATAGAATAATATCACCCATTAAATATTATTAACTATGACTCTTTTAAGTTAGTCTAATAAAGGTGAATTTATACGAAGAATTTATGCGAAGAAAAAAAATGGATTAGTGGTTTTTAATAAATTATTGATTAAATTCCTTATTTTTTCTTCTTCTGTTAAAAGCATCTTCTTCTGTTTGCATCGCTGTATTACTTTTTTATTGTAAATTTTGCGGAACTTTTGGAGGAAATAAATATCTGTCAAAGTGACTAAAATAGCCTCTTATTGTAAAAAATAGCTTGAAGTTCCCTCCCTCTACTAATTAAGTTTAATTTTAAAGGAGAAAAAATTCTAAAAGGTATACCTTGCATATTTACTCACCTTTTTCTATCCATATAGTACGTTTTTTAGGGTGATATAATTAACTGTCACATATCTGAAGGTTAAAGGCAATGTAGTAGTGGAGGTAGAGCTATGCGGAAGTAGTTAGAAGATTTTGTAGTTGTCAGTAGACACCATGAGTTGGCCCGGTGAACATTGCGGTTATCAAGGTGATCCTTAGAAGCATCAAATTCTGTAACCGCATCAGAGTGTATTTAAGACACACTTCGGGTGCCATGCAACTGATGTCTTTCCTAATCGAAAAACAATTCCTCAGTGGGTTTAAAACTTTAGAGCAAATGACTCTACATTATGACAAAAAGAGTGATTGTCCTCTGAACATTAGAAAATCTGAAAATGTACAACGAGTCCAAATGTCCGCTATTCATATGGAAGTGTCCTCCATTCCCCCAGAAAGGACCAACTGTCGCAGAGTTTCGCAACATCGTGAAAGCGCACAAAGAAATAGGTATAGAAGGCAAGTTAATTGGAAGATATGATAGTGAAGAATAGTGGAGAGCAATTTTAGGCAATAAACGAATCGATGGAAAGGGGGCTTAGAACGTAAAGAGAGTAAAGAGGCAGAGAAGAAGGAAGAAAATAAAAGAAGATAAAAAAGTGTTTCAAATCATGGATGCAAAATTTATTAAGGGTTATAAAAGAGGTCCTCACAAGATGAGAAGGGTAGCCATCCGTAGGGGGAAAATTGTCAGTTAGGAATAGAGAACGCCCACACTGAGATTGGTTAGCGAGAAATCAGAAGAACCAGTCCACCAACCAATAGTAGAAAAAAGAAAAATATATGACCAATGAAAGTGGATAAGGCGTGGATAACAAATGAATATGAAAACAAATATGGAGAAAGAAAAGCAAAAGAGGGCCCTTAGAGATTTTGATTCTTAGCCAGAGAGTTGCAGATAGCAAAAAGGAAGAGAGTAACTGATGTTAAAAGCTAATCGCTAAGAGTTACAAGTAATCGCCGAGCCCGCCCAGCGTCTATGATGAGGAAGTTATTACGATGAAGTGCATCCGATGCCTAGATGACAGAGAGCTACAACAGTGCAGTAAGCAACGACCAGCAGTGAGCCCCACATCCACTAGGAGAAAGACCCGGAAGAAGCAAGGGCCCAATGCTTAGATGACCAATGTTGAAAGAGTCGGCATCACCGGCCATAGATATACATCGGAGTATCAATCAACGACCAGCTTTGGAGGTACTGTCCTTTTCCTTTCCATGTAAAATCATTGCTTCAGATTAACGTAATCATTAATAACTTAATAATATAGAGCGCGGTTGAGCAGTAATCTCATAACAGAAATTAGCGTGTTACTAATTGATAATTCGTAAAGGCGAGTTAGTTGGTATAATGTGATGAATGGAATATGAGTAAATATTAGTTATTTGAATAAGAATATAGTGTGAATTTGAATTGATGCTAATGAGTACTTAAGGTTGACGAAATATGTTGTAATAAGCAATGATTTCTTGAGATGAGTATTGAATGTTTAATGAGATTTATTGTATCAGCTATGTTGTGTGTCAATTTAATAAATCAGTTTTTCATTTTAAACCAGAGTAGTTCTTGTCTATTAGGATCAGAACGCAATTATACTAATATAATATATGCAATGTACTAACCACATCTTGATCCATCATTAATTATAAATCATTCAAACTATAATCAATTAATCCAAAGTCATTATTAATTATATACTTAAACCATACTTTCACTGTCACACCAACAGAGTGAAAGAAAACTCTAAAGAACGGCTCGGGAAGTGCATCGCAAAGAACGTGAGCCACCCGAGTGATAATATAGAAGAATAAAACTAGATTATAAGTACTATTTGAAAATATACATCTTTTTGTTCTGTAAATTGTTTGGTTCGTTTTTTATCATCCTTTAAAATGTGGGAGTCCCTTCTGCCGCATCGTATATGTGGTTCTCAACAACCGAAAACTTACATATGTAAACATCAAAATGTAACGGTTAACAGGAAAAAGAAAGCATACAAACGAAGAGGAGAGACTTTGCTTAGAAAGAAATTATAATCTCTTTGTATATTTTTCAGTAAATATTGATAAAATATTAATAAATGTAGGTTCCACCAGTATGAGTTAAAATTAAACACAGTCAACATTTTTTTCGTTTTTAATATATTGAACTTAAATCTAATAAATTTTCCTTTAATGACGTATAACTTTTTAATGCAAAAATAACATTTTGACTTCAGTGAAACAGAGATTCATTAAAAATGATTAGTTACGGCGAAAAGAAAAATATATTTCTGCATGAAAACCAAAATCTTCTTATAAAAAAAGAAATCAATTATTTACTTTTAAGTTTGACGCATAATTTTCCCTTAAAACTTTCCATTATATGTGGAGGATAAAAAACACGCCTCTGACTTTTCTCCTTTTCGCCATAACAATAAATCAGAATTTTCTGCGAGAAAATCTGCTAGTGGTAACCACAAGTTTCCTTTAAAAAAAGAAATAAATGATAGATGTGAATAGAGAAATGAAGATGAGCATCCGTTTTTTCCACGAGGTTGGAGCGAGAATTATTGAAGCGTTGCTTATTCCACTCTTTTTCGGACACGAATTTTCCAAACTAAGAAAAAAATAGCGTAAAGGGGGAAAAAGGATATATATATATATATATATATATATATATATATATACATATATATATATATATATATATATATATATATATATATATATATATATATATATATATATATATATATATGTGTGTGTGTTAAAATATTTTCGCACTTTTTATAAAATAAGCTATAGTTTAAATTTTAATAATCAATAAGATTTTGCTTCTGAAATAAGGTTAACAGTAAACTATTTTCGCTTACAAATAATATTATTACATAAAATAAAAATAAAATTATTTCTTGGGGAAATACTTTTTAGGTTGATGGAAATATTACTGAAAAACATATATTAGTAGTATTTCTTATTCTTAGAAACACAAGACTATTTATATAAACAACAAGAAACACAAATTTTAAAATTGTTTAATTTTTTTAATATTTCTCTTACTATTTTTTTAAATGAGTGATTTTTCTGTCTGAAGAAATATGAAGCTGATATATTTAGAGAATTAGTTTTCATACTTTCTGGATGTTCCTGAAAATTCTTATGTTTATTTTTAATGCATCGTACCCTTTCAGATATTAAAAATGAAACACCTTGTTTAACAGTTTCTTTAAACAGTGGTCCATTCTATATACCAGTTTCTTTAAACCAAGACTTCAACTCCTTAAACAACTTTCAATTTGAACGTTTCATGATTTTTACTGCAACATGAGAATATGATTCTATCTATAAGGGTATATCTATCGAGCACAATGTCGAGCACAAGTTTTAATATCAATCATTGTAGCGTGGAATTTGTCGCTACAGTTATGTTGTGCCTATTTTGCACCAATATAAATGTAAAATTTAGTTAATGCCATGAAATATTTTAATTCAGTTACTTTTCGAGCAATAGTTAACGTTCACAGGTGTGTTTCTGATCCTAGCCGTAAATTCTGGGTGGTCTTCCCTTAACGTCGTTTTAGCTTAATCATTCACATCTGTTCGTGAATTGAATCGGCTCGATATTGTTAAAGAAACCATTACGGTTCTCTTTCCCAGGCTCCTTTTAAATTACGGTTTCCTGTTTATTGGCTAACAAGCAGCGTGCCATCTATCAAAATCATATTCGAGTGCCGTATTTCTTTACACGGCGTTTCAGGGAACGTTTGTCAATTATTGCTACAAAAGCGCGTCGGCACGGAAAGGTACTTACGTTAATTGGTTCAAGGCAGTTTCTGAGAAAACCGCTTTGGCGTAAAATCGCCAAATTTTTGGTGAATTTTGAAAGTCGCCAGGTCTCACTTGCTTAGCCAATTACCGCTTTTAAAATCTACCGCGCCTTTATGTCATAAGCACATGGCTGCAAATTTTCTACTGTTATCGCCCTTTCCGCTAAATGCACTCCCTTCCTTCACCGAAGGTAGGCTACGGCGCTTGGCATGTTGGCACGCAACTGTATTGCAACCCTCTCTCCCTCTCGTTCTGACTTGGAAGAAATTGAATAAACAGATTACGATATTTTTCTGAATATATAGGTCGGTTCCTCGAAGCCCCTCCAGAAGGCGGCTTTTTGCCTAATTCTGGAGGAAGCTATACCATTTTCTTTATATGTATTTTTATAGACCATAACGGTCAGTCTTCTTCTAACTGATTTTACAGTTTTTTTTATGTGAGAACTTCACTGAAGAAGTAACATTATGTATTGCAGTAATCTTGTACTACGTAAGTCCTAGTATTAAGTACAATAAATTTTGTGCCGACCTAAAAAAGCTGAGTTAGTTTTATTTAAATTTTTACTTGATATCTTGCCGGGATAGTAGTCGACGTTGGAACTGCCTGTGGTTATCTGTATTTCTTCGCAGCGAGTACTTCACGATCACTTATCGGCAAACACGAACTGAAGAGTCCGGACTTCAAAAAATGTACATTTCCTTGACTTAGTATCAGAGTTTTTTTCTGAGAAATGATGAGGTGTTCCAGTTAGCGATACTCTACAGGTATTTATCTTCATTACGTTCCTGACTTGTTCGTCGCTATATTTTATAGCATTCCTGACAGTACCTGGGGTACTTCACCTGTTCCCTTTGTGTTTTGGCTGGCAGACGTCCGAGATGCGTGTACCTTCCTCGAAGAGTTTCTGACTCCTTTTTCTTAGCGAACGATTCACGCTTATTGACTGAATTGTTCATAAAAATATTTATCATAGATTTTCGGCCAGGTTTCCTTTTTTACGAACATTGTGTCGTCGAATTCCACGAACTATTGTGCCGTTCCTTCACCAGTATAAACTACGATGCCGTTCTACTCCACTGATATGATGCCGTAGACATTTTATACTACAGATTATTGTGCAATTACCAATTTCTCACTACAAACTATAGTGTCGTTCCTCTTTACACGTTATAATCATAGATTTCGATCATAGTATCATAGATTTTGATGTGTGCACCTTTTGTAGCACGACTAACGGCTAATTGGTAATCCAGTTCTCTCCAAGTGTTTCGTAGCATATCAGGAGTTATTACACGAATAGTTTGAATGATATGCTTCTTCAACTCATCCACAGTTTCAATGTTTTGTTTATACACAACGGATTTAATGAATCCCCCAAGCAAAAATGTCTAATAACTCCTGATATGCTACGAAACACTTGGAGAGAACTGGATTACCATTTAGACGTTAGTCGTGCTACAAAAAGAGCACATCTCGAAATCTATGGTACTATGATCGAAATCTATGAATGATATTAAAATTTGGTGACATGTTCTTTCTATTTAAATATTTTTTTAAAACTCTAATGGGTAGTTCGGTAAAAATAAATGATAACTTTTGGATACTTTTAGCCCGGACATCCTGTACTCATTTTCGTGAAACATCGGAATTAGCTTCCATTCTTCATGACCTATGATTAGTTGGTCACCCATTGGTTTACATAGTTAGTAGCATATAATACCAACTACTTTAATACCTGGAAGTTTTTAAACATTTTGTATTGCTATTACACACGATATTCAGTCCTATCGTGAAAGGTGATAATTATTTGTATTTGAAAGGTTATGAATGAGATAAATGCTTGGCGCTAATTTCGATTTATAAGTAGAACCAAAGTAATAAAAAGGGGAAAGTCTGACTGAAAATAAATAATCCTGAATTAATGCTTATTTCAATCGTAGTTTCAGGTTAATCGTCTGATAGTTAAATTGAGGTTGTAACACTAGAACCGTGGGACTTTCGATATACCTAGAACCGCGGAGCGGGTCATTTTGACCCTAGATTGTAAACCTATAAAATATGCCCAAGTGCTTAATTTAGTGAACTAAAACATTTTATTTTTTAAATAATAATCAGTATTTCTCAGAATTTACATTAAATAATTTACATAAATCAAGTGAAATTAACTTAATTTTTACAAAATCGTATTATTTAAAATTTTATATCCTTGAGTATAATAACATGTCTCTTTAACAAAATATGGCATAAATTTCCTAATTTCAATGGAAAAACAGAGTATCTTATAGAGAATCTATGCTCACTTCTACCCAGACTTGGGTGTATATAATTTGAAGTGGCACTCTATTTGAATTTGAAGCAAACACAGTTTATACATGAAACAATGTTTATTGAATTCGTTGCACATATAATTGGCTTTTACAGCAATAAGCATGCGTACTACTTGTACGGAATGTATAAACACAGCTTTCAAGAACAATATATTTTTATACTCACGAACAGTAAGTCAAACCAGCAGTACTGCCACGTAAACTTCTGGCCCGCTAAGCACTAGCGCAGGATAACACCTTTTCAACCTTAACAACCTTCCCTTTTCATTTATGACGCTGCGTGGTATTTATACTAAGCGCGTATGCCGAAATTAGCATATCTAAAGCAGCTTCTTTAATTCACTCAAAAGTTCGATTCTTGTGAATCGAATCTTGTGTATACCTTACACTGGCCTCCCTCGAAAAAAAAAATTAGGTAACTGAGGTCTGAACGGCTTCAGTTAACTAATTGAAAACGCGTGCTGGTCTGACTTTTTACACAATGGGTGGCAAAGCCAAAAAACCTTCCACACGTTGTGTGGGGGAAAAACGCCACTACCATTTTACAAAACTAACCCCGAAGGGTCCAGGTGACACCATCAAACAGTGGATTTGCAGAGTTGCGGATACTGGGCTGCCAACTGCGCCCTAAAATATCTATTTTAATTAAAAGTGACAACACAATTGCACAGCATGACATTTCTTGACTGTATCTGCTCTCCCCCAATTTATAATGTACATGTGTTATTTTTTGTGAAGTTAGTACATTAGTGGTTAATTGGTATATTGTGCAGTATGTATTTTTTTCCTAGTCACTACATGTCCCCTTCAAAAATTTATAAAACAACAGTATGCCGTTTTTTTTCAGTGGCTCACTCCTTCCCCTCAAAATGTTTACACAGTATATACAATGGGAAACTTCAAACCAATTTGGTTCGGTTTTATTAAAGGGTGGGAGTTAGAATAAGAGAATTGATACAAGACTTGTTCCTCATGAATGCAGCAACTTCCTTGCACCAGTCTGTCCAATCCGTTGAACCTCTCTTGATGGTCGCAGTCCTAGTAAAGGGGTTCGTTGACCATGTGGGCATTCTTCGTGCAGCAGGTCGTAGGTCCTGAGGCGCTGGTGCGCTTGACGATGGACAGGAGGTCTCTTGGGAGGAGGCCAACCTTGCTGGGCGGCAGAAATCTTCCGTTTCCTGTACTTATGCAAAGGAGCTTTAAAATTGTCATTCTTCCTTTTGATAACCTTGTGTACCTTATCAGCGACGCATTCATCCTTTGATGGAGTTTTTGTAGTGCACACTTTACCTTTCTTCGTACTTTTGCTTGTATCGGTATTAGATTTTAATGCAGATTCTATTTTGTCAAATTTATACGCCGCACCAACGTGTTTAGTTACTGGCTTTATCTCTCTACTTGTGTCATGTTTTTCAACAAACTGACTCTGTTTTTGGTATTGGTGCTTATGCAACTTCTTGTTTACCGCTTTAATTACTTCAGTATTAGCAGTTTTAATGCTGGAACCTGAAGGCGCTTTTTCACGTTTTTTATCCCCCTTAACTTTAGTTTTATCCTCTTTTGACGAAAAAGTCTCTTTGAAACTTGCGATATCAGAATCGTTATCATTTAAATTCTTTAACACTGCTTCAGTTTTAGGAAGATTAAGCTTTTCGTACTGGTGCGTTTTAATGCAACCTCGTCTATAACTTCCGAAGCATCAGCTAAACTACTTACAGTATAACTCTGTGTCAACTTTTCATCCTGACTCTCAGTATGGTTTTCATGTACTTTATTTAAAACCATATTATCAACCTGGCCTACAGCATCCTCATTCGGATGGAAACTTGAAATAATATCATCATTACCTAGCGAGTTCCTACTATCGTTTAAAGAATTTTTATTGTCGTCAACTAATAAGTATTCACTAACTTCCGTAACGCATACTTCGTCATCTACTAAATTTCCTTCATTAACAGATGTGTGAATATCATCTAAAATATCAGGTATAGCATCAATAATATCAGGTATAGCATTAATAATATCAGGTATAGCATTAATAGAAGTGTCCGATGATTTATTTTCTAAACCACTAGCATTAGTATCGGCACTATTTTCAGAAATTTGTACTGGAATTACCGCATTATTCCAGCTAGACTCACTTTCTTTATAAGCCACAAAAATACCCTGACTTTCACTATTCTCAAAATAATGATTACTACTCGGACAAAATAATACATTTGACCACACAGTTTCAACAGGTTGAACCATATCATGTGAATCAACTTGCCAGTGCAAGTACGGTGCTTCCATATTATTTACTTTAAGAGCACTAATTTCATTATAACGCCGTGCGCTTCTATTATTTTGCCTGCGGTACTGCTTACGCTGCTGGTTTGAAACTCGCGAAAAATTTTGGCGCGGCTGTATAAAACTTCTCGTACCTGAATAACGGTGAGGGGTAGCGAAGAAATGTCTATTGTCATATTTAGCTAAAGCTTGAAGGAGGGTAACCTTGCTTGTAATTGTTTGATTATCTAAAAAATCTTGAACACTTGGCTTCAAACGTTGGATAACTATTTTTAAGATTATCGCTTCCGTCACCCCTTCTAAATATTCCTCACACTTGGAAATCTTTTCCATAGCAAAATCTAACGCAGACTGACCTTCACGTTGCCTTAGCGAATAAATTTCCGCTTCAATTTCACTTTGATTAAAGGTCTTTGGAAAAACACTAAGAAACTGTTGCTTGAATGACAAATAGTCAAAAATCAGATTACTGCTTTGCATGCATGTGTACCACTGAAATGCACTACCTCTTAAAGCGGCTAGAGCAATTTTAAGTTTATCCCCCTCTGGGGTGCATTGTTGCTGAAAGTAATGCTCAATTTTCTTTAGGAATTGGCTTGAGGGGCCGCCATTGAAGGTGGCTTCGAATGGCGCAAAATGCTGAACCATAATTACCCGAGGAAAATTTCCAGCAGGATTTTGTTCTACAACACTCATTTTTAAATAGTATATAAGTACTTGCAACAATTTTATCAATATAAGTACACAGTACACAGTTTTTAATTTCAATTATGTTGTTCGTTACAAATGTAACGCTAACTACCAGGGTATATATATCTTTCGGGCGCCAGTATAGAGAATCTATGCTCACTTCTACCCAGACTTGGGTGT
This sequence comes from Dolomedes plantarius, assembly GCA_907164885.2. Taxonomy (NCBI): domain Eukaryota; kingdom Metazoa; phylum Arthropoda; class Arachnida; order Araneae; family Dolomedidae; genus Dolomedes; species Dolomedes plantarius. The sequence goes on from OU015491.1 coordinate 68,000,707, forward strand.
ATATAATTTGAAGTGGCACTCTATTTGAATTTGAAGCAAACACAGTTTATACATGAAACAATGTTTATTGAATTCGTTGCACATATAATTGGCTTTTACAGCAATAAGCATGCGTACTACTTGTACGGAATGTATAAACACAGCTTTCAAGAACAATATATTTTTATACTCACGAACAGTAAGTCAAACCAGCAGTACTGCCACGTAAACTTCTGGCCCGCTAAGCACTAGCGCAGGATAACACCTTTTCAACCTTAACAACCTTCCCTTTTCATTAATGACGCTGCGTGGTATTTATACTAAGCGCGTATGCCGAAATTAGCATATCTAAAGCAGCTTCTTTAATTCACTCAAAAGTTCGATTCTTGTGAATCGAATCTTACCTTACAATCTCTTTTCAATAAGTTTAGACATAATTTCAAAAAATTAAAAATTTTATCAATTACTTACTAATTTTTCAGATTATAAAATCCAATTTACTGTATGCATTGTGCACAAAACTGAGTAATAAGTTTTGTACATTTTCCACAAATGGGTGCTTTACATTTTGAACAAATATCTATAGTTTTGTTTTCACATTTCGAACTGTGGCATTAGACTCGTTTACGCTTAATTTGTGGTTGTCCGTAGTTTATATTGGTAGCTTCAAACTCTCTTTTTGCCACCTTTTTTTTGTCGGGAGAAAACAAACTTTTCTCGCAATTCTTCAACCAAGTCTTGAATGAATTGCCGTCTCCTAATATATTTTTCAGTTACAGCTTTATATAAAACCCAGGCATTGATTGCAGCAAGTTCCAAAATATTACAAAAATCCTGCACCGGCCACCTAAGTGAAGCAGACTTGACTGAATATTTCCTTGCCATTTGGTCAATCACGTCCACACCGTATTTAGTTGCGTTGTAGAAAACGCTTGTATTAGGCAGTTTTTTGGGGTTATCCGCAATTTCTACGGCTGGATAGAGCCTACTTAGCAACAAAACGTTTTTATCATTTTTACCTTGATAAAAAGTTAGACTCATGTCTTTATGGGTTAGTACCGTAGTCAAATGCAATGGGGATTTTGACATTTTTACATAGACTGGTATTTCTCTTCTTGAGCGTTTTACAGTTCCTACAAGGCTGGTATTTTTTGATTTCAATGCCTCTGCAAGCTTCAGTGTTGTGAAAATTTTGTTCGTAGTGACATTTCTACCTTTGTTCTCATATGGACTTATTAGTCGCAGCACTACATGTTCAGAAAGAGAAACGTTGGATGGACTTTGGTTATCTTTACCAAGATACGAGAATCCATTTATTAGATATTTTGAGTCAACATCTGCAGCCAACCAGAACTTGATTCCAAATTGAGCGGCATTCCAAACTGTCCCATCTGCAGCCAATTTCATTATTTGCAACTTTGAATGTTATTGTCGATTTCTTTTTCAAATTTCATTGCGTGTGTGTATTTTTTCTTGAAATGTTTGATTTTTTTTATCAGATAAATTATCATCATTATTGCGATAAGAAGGACCAACGATTGTTAGAGCATTTCCCGAGTCATCTTCACTTTCATTTCCTTCATCCGAATCCAAATTTTCTTTATTACCAGGCAGGTATTCATCCTCCCTACTCAAAATCGAAACACTTTCATCATTATCTTCACCTTCTGAATCATTTTAAGATAATTGTTTGAAATATTGTAAAGTTTCCTGAATAGTAAGAGTTCGGCGTCTTGACATTTTTTTATACATATACCAATTACAGAATAAAAACAACTTCAAAAAGTCTTCTAAATATTCGCTATAATTTTTCACTACATTCGAACGTAGTTCGCGCTTCAAACCTAATATAATGACCTTGACTGAAAACTTTCATTATTCCCCCTTCTGGTACAGTCCATTTCAGGAATTCCAGGGTGGGGTAGAAATACTTTACAGTTACTTCCGAGAAAATGCATCTGTTTTTCGTCATTTGTGTATTACATTTCTTACGGGTCAAACTGACCCGCTCCGCGGTTCTAGGTATAAGTGTTAGTAATCGGAAAATTATTTATGTTACGAATTTTTAAATTTGGTAAATTGTTGTTCACCTTAAATTATTAAAAGTCGTAAAAGGAATTTTTTTTTCTATCGGTACTAAATTCAATCGGTGATAAATTAAACATCGTTTTGGGTCAAATTGATCCGCACCGCGGTTCTAGTGTTAATCAATTAATTTATTAAATAAATTCGAAGTACGTAATGGTTTCCATATCACTGAGATAGTTATTTAACTTATAATCTTGATCATGCTTTTAGAGGAAATTTTAAAATAATGTTTAATTATATATATATATATATATATATATTCATTTTACATACGACATTAAAAAAGGGTAAAAAATGTATAAAATGATTTTCAGTTCCCTTCCCTCTTCCCTCTTTCTCATTCACTATTTTTCAGTCTCTTCTGTCTTATCTTAAGTTATATTGCTTAGTTTACTTTTTTATTTAAACTTTTTATTGGATTAAAAATCATAAGACAGTAATAAAAATAAAGTGAAGATTTCAATTTATCCGGGTTTACCTAAAACCAAGATTTATTTTTAAAAAGCGACTTAAGCTGTTGAAGCGAAAAAATAAAATTATTACAGTTCTATTATAAGTTTGATATAGCATCTTTTAATGCAGCTTAACTATTTTTAAGTACTTAAAAATTTACATTTCTCTTTTTTTCTCGATACAAATTTATAAAAAAGGGATTTTCAAAGTTCCGACTTTTTTTATAAAGTAATACAAAATCATTAGGTGACGTAAAATACAAGGAGAAAATTTATTGTTTGCGTAGAACCGCAAAAAAGAAAACTAAAATTTAATAAGGATTTTCGAAATGGAACTAAAGCAATTAGAATCAAATGTTGGAAATGAGAATTAAGCTTCTAATTAGAGAAGTTGTTTAGTGAATGTTTTATTTCTATGAAGTACAGGAAAAAAGTTTTGTTTTAAAAGTATTCCTTTTAATTAATATTAATTATCATGCTTATGACGAACTTTTGTGCCTAACGTTTTGATGCCTAAATGGAATATCAAAAATAATTGGAAAAAGTTAAAGAGTCAATAAAATCTGAAAACATTTCTTTCATTGGGTAATATATCTAAAAACTCGTTGTCTCATATTAATTAATTACATGACCAGGCCTTAAATATTAATTCACAGACTGATTAAAACATTTTACTTGCTGTTGCATTTTGAATGCTTGAAAAAAATGGTAACGCGCAGATTATCAGAAGCAAATGTAGCAAAACATTGCTTTCAATACCAATTAAATCTGAAGTCATTATTGACTATTCACTTTCGTTTCATAATTAAAAATTTCTTTTAACTGTTGCGTGAAACTTCTAAAGCTACACTGAAGATATTTTCACAGTCATTAACTCAATATTTTTTCGAGTTGTTTGAACTGTCCACTTTGATGTCATATATTTTTTTAACTACACAGAATATTTATCAATTTTATTGATCTTGGAATGCAATAAATATAAGCAGAATAAATTTGAATTATTTCTAAATGAAGCCAAAAAATCCTTTAATTTTAGAGGAAATACTTTTTAAGTGAAAATAATTTTTACCACCATATTTCCAAATATTTAAATGTTATCAGTTAATACACTATAAACAGATTTTAACGAATCATAATTTTTCATACATTTGTGATTTTTAGACAATTTGCCTTGAAATAATGCTAAATACCTAATTCGCATTTAAACGAACAGTGTATTCAAAGATAAAGGGAAATGGTGTCAAACAATGTGGGTATTTTCATTGCTTTAAAGCAAGCAAAAATTATAAATACATTAAAAAGGTTGAAAATATATTTTTTCTATAATGTCATACATACATTACAAGGAAAAAGATATTTTTTTCTAAGTAATTAATCAACAATATTTCAATTAAAACAACCCTTATTCAAATCCAATATGACCAAGGTAGTATTTTATTACCTTTGAAACAATGATTTTAAGAGATATCTCAAGAAGTATTGCCAAGATTATTAATTAAAAAATGTAAAATATTAAATGTTTTAGCTTAAAGGATTCGAAACTATAAAGTTACCCGGCGTACAGCCATAAACGAATGTGCTACAGATAACCAGTCGCTGGAGTAATTCCTGAATACGCAGCCGAGGGTCCGTCTGTTCATGTATAATTTTCGGTCTTAGGAGCCGTCTCAAGGAGTATAATTTACTCCCGATGGTTGGCAACGGAAATTATCAAAAATGACCCTAGTTTCTCAACAGAAAAACTACATTTAAAATTAAGAATTAACCGATTTATTTTTTTAATCGCAAAAAATACATATTTGCACAGCATATTTATTCAATTTGCGCCTAATAAAATTGATGGGATCTGGATTAAACAAGAATTTGTTCAAATCCTTATCTCCAAAAATCAGTTCAAATTATTTCCACTTAATATTTACCTTACTTTCGATCCAATATTTGTTTCAAAAATGGTGCAAAGATAAAATATAAAACTATTATGATTAAAAGAACTAAAAATAGCACTATCTGATAGGAATTTAATTATTTCAAAAAAAGATGCTGTATTGATTTCTTTCACACCAATATTTGCATTTGTTAATGCCTCTTCTTTATTTAACCCAGTCTTCGATTTAACTTCACTGTAATTGATTAAAATAATACCAATCAAAATTGTTTTGATAATAAGTTTGTTAAATATTGAAAGGTTTTTATTATCAAAAGACAAATTATGAAATATCAGCAATATCTGTTGGAAGAGTCCCATATTTAATTTTATTATTACATGTGGATTAAATTAGAACTGATCACTCAAATTTTATTTCAAATTGCACTAAACTTATCACTTGAGACTTATCACTATCTAACTTGAAAATACTACTGATTTCAAAAATGAATTCTTACTTTTCCTCACGTCTAATCTGCATATGAAACCTTTGAATGAACTTAAGTTTACAATCACGAAAATGTATATATACGTAATTTTTCACTACTGTAAGTCATTTCTAAGTATTTAAACGATTTTACGACATGATACGTTTATATGAAAATTGCCATATCTTTGAATGAAAACTATTTTTAAATAGTAAATTTTATTTAGAATATAAATTGTAATAACAAATACACGTATAGTAACCATAAAACGTCATACAGAGAAGTAATGAAGATATATTTTAGAATTAGCTAAACGCTTACTCTAATTTTCTCAAATGTAGACCAAGCAGGGTTTTTAAACACGGATCTCGGTTTTAAAATGACCATATGAGTTTTTGGGTTTATTTTTCGAAAATATCTAAGAATCTGGCTCTTTCCCTTGACAAGTTAGAAATACAAAAAATAATAATAATAATTTTTTAATGGCGTGTGCAAAAGTTATCTGAGGCCAAAAGAAAGAAACAATGAACAAAATAAAATACGAAAAGCTGCCAGAGAAAGATTATATAGACCCATGAGGCCCCTTGCTTGCCTGCCAGAAGAAGGCCAAATGGCTAGGCTCTGGAGTACTCGGTTCAGATCCTATGGGTTTGAGTTCCACTGTTGGCATGGATGCTTGACATCTCGAATTGCTTTAATAATACTTGAGTAATTTTCGAAATGTAGAACTCCCTACTTATGGGCAACATACAATATAACTTATTAAAACAAAATTAATTACTTACAGATACCAACATTGAAAGAAATTTGAAAACCGAAACAGTTTTGAATATTTCCTCTCTTACATGAACAGCAAAAAGAAAGTATTTATCAAACGATAAATTCTTTGACTCTTTTTTCATCTTATGACAGAATTAATATTATTTGACGTTGAGTCCTGCAAAACAAAAACAAAAAAATCTGTAGCCATATTTACGGGAAATGGAAACTTTGCTATGAATAAAACAGTAAACTAAAATTAAATTAACTATTTACAAAGACTTAAAACTGCAATAAAGTGTTTACACAAACAAATGAATTTTTAATCAGACTTCTGTCTTTAATGAAGTTAAATTGGGGGTGGATTTTTTGGGGGGCGAAAAAATCTAATTAGAATCAACTTTGCTTCAAAATTAATTAAACTTGCTCTTGTGTAATGAAATTTTATATTAACTTCAAAAGGAAACAAACACATTGACAGTTTTAATTAGTAACACAATATTAATTAAATACTCCTTCTTAAAAAATCTAAACAAGATTAAATTTCATTAGTTTTTGGTTCTCAAGTTTTAATTTGAATCATTGAACACTGTAATCCACCTCTCATATATTTAGATCTAATAGCATTTCATCCGATACTTCATTTACATATATCGCCAATACTCCCTCGAAAACCCTTTTTTTTCTAATTTACTAGGCCAAGGCATTCATAAGATTTAAAATTTAAGCACTGGATACTTTGAAGTATGTTTACTGTTTCTGTAATGAAATTATCCTTCTATATAAACAGTTTTCTGAAGCACATCAGTTTAAAATATTTTCAAACCTACGATATTCATGAAAATATTATCAAAATCAAACTTGATGCAATGAAGCAGCATAATTACAAATAGGTAACTTAAAATAAACTTGTCATTTCACGTGATTAAATGGGGAGAAAAATATATATTCTTGTTACCACCTCAGTTGCTTTTAGATGAAACGTAATAATACTTGATTTACTAAAATAGCAATCCTTGTCTACGAGAAGGAATTTTTAAGTTAGGGAATCCCCTTTATACAGCACACCGACGCTATATTTTTTTTCATTCTGATTTTTTAATATACATTTTGACAGAACACTATACCTTTTATTTCAGTTCACTTGCCATAAAAGTATCTTTTCCAGTAATAAAAACCTATTGTTTAACCTTTTCCTTACGGAGTGGGATAGTATATATCCCAAGAATACGGGAATATATATCTATCATTTATCTAAAGTTTGGAAATACTATAGCCATATGCATAACGCAGCCTAGCAACTAACACATAAAGAACAAAAACACAGGTGCATTAGCACCCAAAGATAGAAACATAGGTAAATCAACACCCAAAAGACAAAATGTTAAGCAATTAGACTTAAAAGAATTAAAAAAATCATCTGTCTTTGCTTGGCTCATCAGCCGAGGGTAAAGCATAATAAGTAAGAAGCATAATCAAAAATAATCAAACACAAGTGGTTTCGCCATGGTGTCATATTCAAAAAAGTGTTTATCTACACTGCTGGCCACCCAAATTGCAACACCAAGAAAGACAAGAGATATCACAACAAAATTTATTTTGTAGATAACATGTTGACCAAGTATCAAATGATTAAATTTATAGACTTCTGTGAAGTGTGGTTCCTGCCAAAATCAGTAGCCAGAGTAGCCGCCATTGTTGGAGATCACCGCTGCCACACGCGTCGGCATTGATTCAAATAGACTTTGGATGAGTTCTTGGGGTACAGCAGACCAATCAGCTTCCACACGTTGCCAAAGTTGATCTGCTGTGGCAGCTGGGGATGGAATCTGGGTCAATAGTAGAGCAACCATGGACCACATGTTTTCTATCTGCGAAAGATCCGGAGAGCGAGGCTGCCAGGGAAGCAATTCAATCTGGCGATTGACGAAGAACCGTTGGACAATGCGTGCCACGTGTGGTCGCGCATTATCCTGTTGAAATATGGCTGTGGACAAGCCCTGAAGGTAAGGAAGGACAACTGGCTCCAACACCTCGGAGATGTAGCGCTGGCTGTTTAAAGTACCGGTAATGCGTACTAGAGGTGTGCGAGAGTGATATCCAATACCGCCCCATACCATAATACCCGGTGCAGGACCAGTGTGGCGGTGCATAACGCAGCTGTTCAGCATCCTCTCTTCACGGTGTCTCCAGACTCGAATGCGACCATCGTGGTGTTGCAGACAGAAGCGTGACTCGTCAGTAAAGACAATTTCATTCCATTCTGCCGTCCACATCCTTCTGTCATCGCACCATTGGCGGCGGAGACGTCTGTGGTTCTGCGTCAAGGGTAGACAAAGCAATGGACGTCTTGCGGACAGACCACTCTGCTGTAAACGGCGTCGAATGGTACGCGCAGACACTGGATGATGCGCTACAGACTGCATGTGATGTGCTATGGTTCGGGATGTGACTGAGCGATCCGTCACTGCCATGCGCACAATTTTCCTGTCATCACCTGAAGTGGTGCGCTGAGGTGAATGCGATCGAACACGCCGGTCCGTCGTACCCTCCTGTATCCAACGATCACATATCCGCATTACAGTTGTTTGGTTTCGTCCAACACGACTACCGATTTGCCTGAAAGATAATCCACAATCTCGGTAGGCCACTATCCTTCCTCTGTCGAACTCGGATACTTGATCAAAAGATGATCGCTGTTTTCGACGAGGCATAATTGATCGTTTTTTTTAAAAAACCACAAGAAAAACACAATTGCCGAACTTGAAATCGTCGAAATCTCCAAGCCTTAAATAGCGCTTTGAAATGGCGCCACAGGCGCGCGTGACGTGCGTCTGCGCTGAAATTCTAATCATTTGCATATCTCACCTCCGCTAATGCATGTTGTAAATTTCATTTTATTTGCATGTTTCCTTCATGGTGTTGCATTTACAGTGGCCAGCAGTGTATATAAATAAAGCAAAGTGTCTCTATGTATGTATGTATGTATGTATCGTATACAAATCTACATTTCTTGACGAATCTGGTTGAAACTTCACATACTTATGTTTTGAAGCCTTAGGATAATTCTAAGATAAGTTTGGAAGCTTTTAAATAATTATAAATAAATACGGTTTTTAATAATATTTCTTTAAATATCTTTAAATATATTATTGTTATTTTTTAGTTATTTGGTGTTATAATAAACCATCTGAAATAAACCATTTCCAGATTGTAACAAGATGGAATACGCCATTTTCAACATCGTACCCCGTTGGAACAGCTTTGGTATAGTAGATTTCGTATATTGGTAATTTAGTAGTATACACAGAATTCGTTTACAAAGTTCACGCTATTTTCCCTATTGTATTATTCTTTTAATTTATGTTGTTTTATTTTTTAATTTATATTTTGCAAAATAAAATTTCTATGTAATTCATACGATATTTACGGTGCGATGTTTGGCTAGGCGAACAAAAATAGTCGCCAATGCAAAATATCACCAATGGGGTCCAATATCGAAGCTGTTCCGATTACTAGCATAGATTATTAATTGTATTATTTATTTTATGTTATTAATTTATTTAAAATTATTGCTCCCGTAACCGACCCGTCAATATCCGGCTACGCGGTGGCTTTGTGTCAGCATTGACTGGATCCTTGCGGCTGCCTCGCGGTTCGTAGTCGGATGCACAGTAGCAAAATTCTTAACGGAAGCTGCCCGTCACTCGGCGGGATAGTCGCGGGCGAAAGGACACTCCCGTGACGGATCCGATACTGACCTAATGCGCCGGCCCGGCAGTGGAGAAATAGGCTGGCCGGAATCTTCCGTTCCCAGCCCGATGCCTCTGTGTTTGTTGTGTATAAAACCTTCTTAATGGTAGATCTTACAAAGGGGTCAATCGGAAAATTGGGCCCCGTAAGCTAAAGGTTAAAGACGTTCTCCAATTCAAATAACACACTTTGTTCTCGTGACTTAGTTTTTCAGCTATCGATGCCAATTTATGTAACACAACGAAGCTATGTTTTCTTATTCTTATTTTTAGGATATACATTTTGATAAAATACCATGCATTTTATTACATAGCATTTTCCATAAAAATATATTTTTCAGTAACACACGCACACTTTAGTTTAAAGACTTTTTCCTATTCAGATAACACTCTTTATCCACGTGAATTAATTTTTCAGCTTGGGATGCCACTTTATGCACCCCAGCAAGGCTATATTTTCTGATTCGGAATTTTTGGAAATACATTTTGGCAAAATACTATTCACTTCATTACTGTTCCTTTTCCATAAAAATGTATTTTTCAGTAACTCACACACTTTAGAAAAATATATTTTCCAATTTAGTTAATACTCCTTGTCCTCTTCAATTTATTTTTCAGCCAGAGATGCTACTTTATGTAGCACAAAGTTTCCTTAATCTAGTTTTTTAGATGTAAATTTTGTCAGAATACGATGCATTTTATTGCAGTTCATTTTCCATAGAACTATATTTTTAAGTAACATACACCTCTGATTTAGAGACTGCTTAGTACAAGTATTCCATCAGAGTCTGATAACGAATGCCCGCGACCTCGCCTATTGAACATCACACTTACACACACACATGCGCAGAGTCAGCAGCTTCCCTTATCAACAATGTTCTATTAAGGCTGCTGTGTACAAACCCTATTGGATTCGCTCACCTCAATGTCAAACTATGGAGAAAATTCGCCTACTATTTACAGCTACATAAATGCTGATAATCCGGTAAAAATGGTATTTTCAGATAGCCTGTACCTTTCTGCACCTTGCAACAGGATTCATTCAATGAATTACGTCCACCGAAGGAATTTATAAGTGTTTAAAACACACTATACCAGAGTTTTTCCCCCAAGTAATTTGAATTTTAAAATTTTATTAGCATTTTTATAAAAAATTACGAAAAATTTTCTGGAGGTGTAAAATTTCTTTTTCTATTACGAAATGCAATTGTTTTTAAAAATCTTTTAATCCAAGTCGGTAATTCTTGGACAGATTTCCTCCGTAGGTTAACATTGAGGTGAGCGAATCCAATAGAGTTAGCACACAGCAGCCTTAAATACCTTCAGCAACATTCTCCTAAAAATATTTCATTCTATTAAATACATATGTGTTATAAACAAGTTAATATTGAAATTTTTGTTCCTATACTTGTAAAAGAGTTAATCTTGCATTTCTTACTATTCTACTTACGGTCATTTACCGTGAAGAATTGAACTTCGAGTTTCTGTATACAGTTACATCTATTCTCGAATAGTACTTAGACATGAGAATGACATTCTCAGCTATGGTATCCTTCTGTTATTTGATAGATACTAGTATAGAAAAGGCCTTTCTATTTCTCGACATTATAGAGTAAATTTAGGTAAAACATGTCTTTATAAAAAGTAAATTTCACATATACGTTAAACCATTTAGTTGGTTACTATTTACTTTAAAGAACTGCTTTGCGATTTTTTTTTATACTGATCAATAGGAATTGGGTTTTAAGGTAATAATAATTTTTTTTTAATTTATGTATACAATATATTGCAGGGGGGAGTATATTTCCCATGGCCCATTTGCTGATCAATATGTTACTCTTGTAAATTATTGCTCTTCACCTAATCTGTATAACTAATTTATACATTTTTGGTGTACAAATAAAGTATAAAGAACACAAGAACACAAATACTTTTATTGCTGAAAAATAAGGATTTCCAGATCAAAGCCTATACACCAACAACCACTTTCGAGGAGGACCCGGGGTATCCTAGTTGCATCGCGCCGGCTTTCTGGGCTGAGGGTGCTCGGATCAATTCTCGACAAGCGCCATTAAATACCTCCGTGTCTAAACCGGATATGCGCATGTTAAATACGTAAACTGGAAAGTCCCTCTATGACGCCAGAGAGAGCGGGAGAGGTTACGATCCATCCCCCCGGAGTGCTCCGGCAAAATTGACGTAGCACTGGCTCAATCGAACCCTTGTGGTGCCATATTAAACCATAGCCGTATCTCACAACCCGCCAGCCTATATAGACCCGGTCTGGAATGGACCTATATGGACCCGGTCCAGGGGGCATTAGAAACAACAACCACTTGCGTGACAAAATTAGTAGCGTATGGCTCTTTCAGTATTTCTTGGAAATATTAAAAAAATATCGATAGCAGCACAATATGGAACAGGAATCTATTTACCCCACCAGTGTTTTAGCTGTGATAGAAAATATTGTTAGAATTTACACATCCAGCGAATATATTTGAGATGACAATATTTGGGAAGCCGTCTTCCCACAACCCACGTCAATTGGACATTCATTATATGCTTTTTTTATACATTGTACTATGAATAATTATACTTTAATCGAGGGGATAATTTGATAGTCTAATACCCACATACGCCCACACATATTATTTATAGATCATTTAAAGTCTTGGTATTCTACATGCAAATAATTAAAGCAGGAACGGCGAACAACAGAGTCAGATTTATACCCCGCAGATTAGTTAGAAAACTATTAAAATGATATTCGTTAAAAATGGGGATTACCGAGTAAAATATCTAATTTTATTATTTTTTTTACAAATTATCAAACTAAGTTTATACTAAAGATTATAGAATTTAATGTTTCATTGTTCTTCTGTGTAGAAAAGAAATGAAATAAGTAATTTATGAAGAAGGCAAACTACTAATTAAACCCGTTTTCATGAAAAGGATTCTGTGTTACGTAATTAACTGCGTAATTAAATTCCAATTAAATCACAATTCCGATTTTTTTTTTGTTAAAAGCCAATAGCTCAAATGGATGGAAACATCGAATTAAGTTATCTCACTTTAAATTGTCATTTCTCTTCAACACTGGAGCTTTTGCTCGAGATTTTCATAAACGGTGAAAAAAGTGATTTGTTTTTTGTACCAAATGGATCACGATTGGTGATTGTGTCTGTGTATGTGCTTGCGGGTGAGACACAGAGAATGCGCAAGTTTATTTGTGATTAAATTCATCATATATTTTCTTTGAAAGGTAACATGAGCGCATTTCGACAATTTAAATTTCATATTATCAATGTTATATGTTAATGCCTCCATAGATAATCAGAACTTCTAAAATGGAACGAATATAAGCAGACATATGAAAAACAAAGTACAGGTAGCCCTCCTACAGCACGTCATCTTACAACACGGTTTCGCTCTAACACGAAAAGATAAATTGCGTGAACCCTCGTATAACAATGCAACTAGTAACACGGTTTCGCTATAACACGATAAAAAATTGCGAAAACCTTTGTATAACACTGTACTTCTATAGTACTAGATAACATGATTTTTGTTTAACACATTTAAAAACTAAATTACCTTAAAATAATGACGGGATGGAATAATGAACTATTGTGACTTTACATGAAAATGTATAAACAAATTATAATTTATTCATTTATAACTCTATAAAATTATAAGAAGGCCTAAGCTCAGCTGAAAATCTTGAATCATTTTTCCTGAATGCAGACCTTTCCGCTGAAAGAAGCCGCAAATTCAAAAGGGAGCTGAGAAATTGTCTATCTCCATAACGTGAATCTACAATGACCTCGTAAGAACTAGGAAATAAACCCAAAATTACAGTTTTTTTAAAGAGGATAGCAGGTGCAAAAAATCTAAATGAAGAAAAAGGTTCTGAAAGTGAAGGTGATATCTTTCAATCTAAAAAACGTTCTCGTTTGATTGTACTGCGCAGTGATGAGGAAGAAATTTATTAAATTAAGGTCGCATTAAACAAAAATAATATTTTTTTTGTTTTTTTTTTGTTTTGAGCTATACATACATTTATATTTTTAATAAAAATTAAGTTGCTTATGTAGAATTAAAAAAAAAAATGTTTGTTTTCAATAAGTTTTCAGAACGCAATTACCTTTTTTGAACTGTCTCTGGGTCTCATATAACACGGTTTCACACAACACGGCATTTTCTAGGAACCTATCTATCGTGTTATAGGAGGGTTACCTGTATACAAATAACGCAGACAAGGACGTATTTGTCTTAATGTTATCTTAATATAAAAATTCAACAACATAAGAACGTATACAAAAGTTTAAAATGTGTTGTATAAAATATAAGGAATAAAAATATAATTATAAAGGCTATATACTTGGTATTTAATAATTTCGAATATGACACTTATCCGATACAATTAAATTTATAAAGTGTTGAACATGGTTGAATATAAATAGACGATTACTGTATAAGCAAATAAACAGAAAACCCACAAAAAGGCTTAGAATTTTCTTTGGTACTATTATGTAGAAGAACAAAATTAATTAGTTTAATGTCCTGTAAATCCTTTATATACATGCATTCAGTCTTTCATAACTTCCAGAATATCATAACTTCCAGAATATTATCTTTCCTTGAATAATTTAGCATTGGATAAAAGTGGTCCCCCTTCTAAGCAAACTATTTACAGAAACATTTCTAAAAGCCTCATAAATAATATATCTATCGTCGAACGACATTCTTTTCGGTTACAGGAAAATGTTTCAAGTTTACATTTTCTGACTTCTTAAGATTAAAAAGACACAGCACAATTTTTATATCAATAAAATTTATTGATCATAACAGAATTTATGTAGGGATTAGATTCGTTATCTTTGAATATTACAATCTTAAATAGATAACCATTTTTAGAAGTCCCGGTAACATAAATAATACTGACGATTTTATGTTTGATTTTTTATATCAATATATTCATAACATGTAAAAGATAAAACGTTATTTCTTAGTAGTCCTGACAGGTAAAAGTATTTTATATGAACTTTTATATTAATCATGGTTTAACTTCAAGAAATATTAAAAACCACTCTATTACAACAGCATTTTGTCTTTCAAAAACTACCTTCCTTGATGAAAATGTATGACCATATCAATATGAATAAAAACTGATTCCAGTACTGTTTTATTATCATTTTTTCACGTAAAGGAAGGACGTTTTTTTACCTAAACCTTTACACCTACACCTTTTTACGCGATTTTTTTACACCTTTTTTTGCGGAATTATTTTACACTGATTTCAAATAACACGGTCGAAAAAAATATTCTAATCCCGATTTTACACGACCGGGTTTTTTACACTATAAAAAAGGGCAATTTTTTTATTTTGTTTTTGTTCATTCTGCAAAAATTAATTTTCATAGAACGCTTCTACAGCGGGGCGAAAGTGTCTAATTTATTTGACGATATAAACGAATTAATTGAAGACATACCTTCTTAACTAGGATGAACTGCTACAGATCAAGCTGAAACAAAGTTATTCAGAAGTTAGCAACAATCTCATGGGGGGAAAAGTGCTTAAAAAAATAGAAAGATAATTTTGATGAATTCAAAATTGGTGGCCGAAGAATCCTCATCGGTTGCTCATTAATTAGAAACAACCTGCAGCAACCTGCAGCGATTCTGCAGCAGCGCAACACAAAATAATGCGATTAGGTCTGGAAAGCGAATCCGAGTAATAAAGCTTCTAATCGTATTTTTTTGTTTACTTTGTTCAACAATCAAGAAGATTTACGGACCTTAAGAGCTAAAGTATTTCTTGAAGGCATCCAAGAAATTGGAAACTTATTTCCCAATATTGAAAGCCCGAAAAAATTACAAACAGATCTGAAATCTTGCATGGAACACTAGTGAGAAATTTACGAAGAGCTATTCAAGACAGGTCAATTGTAGAATTTATGGCTAAAAGTATCCAACCTCAGTCATCAGACGTTTTGCCTGAAAATGGGAAAACTTATGAAGCTACTGTACAAATTTCATCGGACCAAAACGATTCTGCAGCAGCGCAACACAAAAGAATGCGATTAGGTCTGGAAATCGAATCCGAGTAATAAAGCTTCTAATCGTATTTTTTTGTTTACTTTGTTCCTGAAATTGGGATTTTTAAAATTTAAAATAAAGCTATAACTAATATGATTTATTTTTAACGGTTGTTAAGAATATGATTTTCTTTATGTTTAATGCATAAAATTTGCACGACTTTCGAAATAAATAAATAGTTTTATTTAAAGTTTCAATTATTTATTAATTTTTCATATTTTTATACGTATTTTATAATCAAAAATAAGTCATTGAACGTATCCTTCAGTTTAACATATACCCTAAGTCTTTTTTTACACAATTTTTTCCTACACGTCTCAATCTGCAATGCATCCTCCATGTAAAAAAAGTAATAGGTGTAAATTAATTCTATAAAATTTCTACTATATTAAAAATCATCTAATATAACATTCGGATTTTTCTTACAGTTGTGGATAATTTTTTTTTCAAAATTCACTTTATTTGCAGGTATAAAATGAGTTTCTACTTTTTAAAATTTTGATTAACAGTGTATTAATCCATGCGTTATATCTCATATGTACTATAGACGATTATTGATCATAAGGAAGTAGAGATTACTTATCAAGCAGTGAAACTAATGATAATTTAAGGATAACATAAGCAATAACCGCAAGATTGAAAATTTTTCAGTGCATGGCCTTTCAAGATAGGACTATTTAGCGACCTTTTCTACTATAGGTATCTTCGTTTAAATGAAATTCCTATAATGTTATTTATGAACTCAAAACTGTCACTAGGGAATTTAAGGGGAATATTTTATGGGAAAAACATTAACTTTTTTTAATAAATTTTAATTTCGATGACTCTTTATAATATCATTCATTAACAAAAAAAGTAATTTGAAAAACATCCTCTAAAAAGAATATACATACAGAGAGAAGTTACAGTTTAAATCTATAAGAATTTTTTTTAATTATGAAATGACATATGTAACTCGTATCGCATCCTCAAAATCTAAAATGGGGTTTTGAATCCTCTTTCACGTCCTAAATCATGCTTTACTTTGAAATGTTAGACAGTTTAACCCATTAAACATTGCAACAGAAACGAATCATTTACTCTTAAATCTTTCTGTCGCACTCAGAAAAAGTATATTGTGCAGGCAGTTTTAGGCCATTTGAATCATTCTGCACCATGATGCAGATCTTGCAGTTTTGGGTAAAACACTACTTAATGTGAAACTGTCTGCTACAAAATCAATGACCTGGAATCAGATTGAAGAAAAGGCATATTTATGTCCCTTAACCGATTCTCAGATTTTACTGGGAGACACTTTTATAGATGATACATGTCAGAATTAAAAGAGACACATCTCTTGCGTACTCTGTAACATTTAAAGCTTGCTCCATTTGATCCGATTTCTAAGCGTACCTCCCAACTTTTTCTCATTTTTTTTCCTGTTTTTAACCAAGCATAACGTGTAAACTTTTATACTGCATTCATGCATTTTCGAGGCATAAATCTTCCTCCTCTAATGGGAAATTCTAGTTGCTAAACCGAGGTTACCTCTCACGTGGGATTCAATGATAGTGAAAAGTTTCAGGGAAGCAAAACAAAAGTAATAAATAGATAATCAATCGCACATAAAAATAGAAGACTTTCTAATGAACATCAAATGTAATGTCATGTTCTTTGTAGCATAGGAGCTTCATACTTTTTTTTGAAATTTCTTATTTATACGTATTTTAGTTCAAGAGAAAAGAAACCGAAAAATTTTCTCTATGAAATTCGCTTTAATGTTTCAAAATAAAAGTCATTAAGTGAAATTGAGAAATAGTTAGAATTTAAAGTACGGTTAAACACACCTGACAAAAAGGATGGGTTGGTCACAAAAGTGAAATGACGCTTACGTTATTCTCATTAAAATAACTTGAATCTCAAATGAAAATTTAACAAAACATATATCATAATTGCATTTTACATCAGTATGCGTTCTAATTTAGACTTTTATGAACGAATTCCTAAAATTGATGCAGTATATGTTAAACATAAATTGTATAGTAGAAACATAATGGTAATATAAAAGATCAGAAAAGTTATAAGGTCCTTGTTGGTTAGTATAAAATTAAAACCTACATCCTAGAACATTCAATACAAATGGTCAATTGCAATTTGCTTATAAAGTATCGTTGACAGTTTTCAGAATGCATTCATTTAGTTTTGTTTTAATATTTTAGCCTCAGTTTTGCACGGCTCATCTTGTTTTACTAACTTCAGTAACTACTACTCTTCAGATTTTTTTATAAAAATTTTAGACTATTGTTCTGTAAAATGCGTCCTTTCCGATCAAATCTACAACCAAAGCCTGTCCCACAGACAAAATATTTTAACAAATTATATTCAAATTTATTTATTTATTTATTTTTTGCTCTTTTTAGGTTCTGTAATTTAAAAAATTTTTGAGTTTTTTTAATGAATAAGACTTTAAAATACAAGTACGTATTTTCCCCCAAATTGAAATAGGCTCACGAATCGATATAGGCCCAACATGAGACAACAAAGTTTTCACGAATAACGAAAACAATATTGCTAGATTAATCTAATAAATGAATAAATTCATAAAAATACACAAATAAAAGTGAACATTTTGACTATTTTTTTAAACTCCAGAATTTGATAGTATGAGAATAAAATTTTGTATGCATATTTTAAAACGCTGTTTTGGTTGAATTACACAAACTCTACGTGTAACTGTAGCAGCAGCTGATCTCAGTTTTTCTAAACTGAAAATATTTTAGAATTATCAATGAACAGCAACTCAAGAGCGATTGAATGATCTAGCAGTCATTTCTACAGAAAAGGCGGTAGGAAAAACAATAATTTATAGAGATTAAATCAAATACTTTTTCTTTTTTGCAAAAAAGGCTCAATGAATGATTTAGAAAATTTTTTTATTACATAACGAAAATTCCTCCATAACGGTCTTTCGGAAAGCAAAATTTCAGACGCTAAAACCGTCCGTCCATCCGTCCTCGCGAGTTAAAATTTTGGCAGCGTGCCAAATCCAGTCTGTATCGCTACGATAAGCAGTAAACAGTTAAACATAAGAGTACAGAAATGTGTTAAAATTTTCACACACACACACACACACACACATATATATATATATATATATATATATATATATATATATATATATATAAATAATCCAACAGAGATAGATAAAAATAATACGAATATAGACAAAAAACAAACAGAAATTAAGCCCTCTGGGCATCCACGCACCAACGGCAAGATTCTGTATTATTTTTATCTATCTCTGTTGGATTATTTATTTATTTTTTTCATTATGGGGATATGAAGCTTCTGCGCTATCCTCTATAGAAAATGTTTTATGTTTTCTTTGCAGGATATGTTTTATGTTAAAGTGATTTAGCAGTCTATGCTTGATTTTAATTTTTGTTTATTTCTATTGTCTATATTTTACACACACACACACACACACACACACACATATATATATATATATATATATATATATATATATATATATATATATATATATATATATGTATGTATGTATGTATGTATGTATATATATATATATATATATATATATATATATATATATATATATATATATATATATATGTATGTATGTATGTATGTATGTATATATATATATATATATATATATATATATATATATATATATATATATATATGTATGTATGTATGTATGTATGTATATATATATATATATATATATATATATATATATATATATATATATATATGTATGTATGTATGTATGTATGTATATATATATATATATATATATATATATATATATATATATATATATATGTATGTATATATATATATATATATATATATATATGTATGTATGTATGTATGTATGTATATATATATATATATATATATATATAAATATAAATATATATATATATATATGTATATATATATATATATATATACATATATATATAGATACATATGTACATAACACATATAGACATCTACACTTGCAAAAGAAGTAAGCAAAGATAAGTAATCCTACGTCAATAACCCATCATAGTTTCGTTAGAAGAGACTACCTGACTTTTTTTTTAATAAGTACATATTTTTCCAAAAATGCCCGTTATTCTATTAAGTAGATCAGGGATCGGCAAGGAGGTGCCCGCGAAAAAGTTTTAAAGTGCCCGCAATTCAAATATACATATTTTAGATGTTTGAATAAGAAACGCTTGAAGTGTTCCTGGCAAATGGTAATTCAACTTATGTGCTGCATTATACAGATAGAGGCAAAGATTTGCAATGTTATAAATATCGTTTTAATTATCAACGTTGAGATCATTTTGTTTTAATCAAAATTTGAATTTATATATTAAAAATTTATGTCTCATTAATATTTTCATGCTTAAACACTAACCCCCCTCCCCTTCTCCTCTTCATCCAGCGGTGCCCTCCGAACTCCCCCATTTCTGAAATATATACCCTCCCAGTAAAAAAGGGTGGCCGACCCCTGAAGAAGACTATTTCTAATAGAGATTCATTCATTACTTATAGAGTCTTTCCAAAAATTTATAAAGGCGCCATTTTCAAAACTTTTGCCGTACGCGAATTTCAAATACGTACATGGATCTTGCAACAGAAGGCGGGGCTAACCGTAACAGCCAATGAGCACTTGTTCTTTACCAAGCGTACATTTGGACTTTAAAACTTTTATGTTTGCTCGCTTATAAATTGGAAAGAAAATGAAGTATTTTTCTGTATAAAAAAATAAATAATAAATTAACGCACATTTTTAATATCTAATAAAGACTTCGAATTTATGCATATTTTAATAAAAAGCTACTTTCTGTCAACATTATTCAATTTTAGGCAGCAGAAGAAAATTTTCAATGCAAAAGTTTCTTGATTATCTTTAAAATTAGATGTTACATGTTGAAATGTTGCATCCACAAGAAATTTGAATGCACTAGGAACCATTCAAAAATTAATCAATCAATCATAAATAGTAACGAACAAAAGACCCTACAAAAGAATTACGATTGAAAAAAGTAGAATATGTTGGATATGTTTTGAAAAGGTTCAATTAAATTCTGACAATCTCGAAAAATGCCTGATTGAAATATAAACAATTGTCAGTTTAACAGACCGAAAAAATTTTCACCGAGGCAGAAAATGATTCTTCATCCTGGATATTCGTTCTTACTTCACATTCAAAGTTATCTTCATTTAAAACAGATGAGGACACAATTTTAACGACAATCGGTAAGTTTTCATTATCCGCCATTAAACCGTTGAGTGTTTTTAAAAAACAGAAAGCATGCGCTCGCGATCATTGGCCGTTACGTTTAGCCCCGCCCTCGGTTGCAAGATCCATGTACGTATTTGAAATTCGCGCCCCGCACGCCACAATGGATCGGCTCGGCTCTGTCCGCAACCCCATAACGGTATGATGTAGCATACAACTCTAAGCTCGTGGAAGTATGCCGCAAGCTCAAAAAGGAAGGTTGTATAGGAGTGTCATTTTGTAGGGGATGATTTCGAGGTTGATCTCCTCAAGATCTCAAATTATGTTTAAAAATTGCAAGGTGATTGTGTTGATTAATTTCTCCGTCGATAAAGTTAATCTAACCTGATCAAACGCAGTTACAGATTCCTTGATTTATTCGCGCAAGATTCATATCAAAAGCAAAAAGTTTTAAGACTTTTAAAACATTGTCTCGAAAACAATGCCTTTCATTCCATGTGATACATCTTTTGATCCCCCAAGTCTTTCCTTTTTTCTATTGAATTGTATGGTAACATTTCTTACATCTATAATACCGGTGATTGTTAAACGCCATTACTAAAGTATATTTGCATTTTGAAATGGCTTTTATTTTCTCTTAATGCAAATTAGGAACTAAGGCACAATTTTAAGCGTTGTTTCTTATTGTAAAATCCAGCGGTAAATTAAAACAAATGAAAATTCTAAGTAAGTTTTATTAAAAAGTTGCAGCAAGAAAAATTTAAAATGTCATCCATGCGCTAGGGAAAACGAAACCGCTATGTATCGTATTAACGATATGCGAATATATATCTAATATAAATATACTTGTATGAGATTATTTAATACACTAGAAGGTAACCCTTCATTTTGAAGTCATAATACTAATAATGACATCATAATGGAAAAATGTATATGAAAGTTAAAAAATATTCCGAATTATCTAACAATATTGCATTTAATCCACACCTTGTAAAAGCAAACTCTTTCATTATTTTTTATTTATTTAGTTTTTCATGCGATTGGAGTAGTAGACTGCCATCCAACCCGTCATTTTGACGTCATAATACTAATAATGACGTCATAATGGAAAAAAGTATATGAAAGTTAAAAAATATCCCGAATTATCTAGCAATATTGCACTTAATCCACACCTTGTAAAAGCAAACCCTTTCATTATTTTTTATTTATTTAGTTTTTCATGCGATTGGAGAAGTAGAATGGCATCCAGTTTTTTACAGCTCACTACGCGATATGAATACTTGAGCTACTTGATTCATTCACATTCAAGTTTGTTTACTTTCAGAATTCATCGCAAAAGTAAACAGATTTTTAAAAACTGTTAAATATACAGCTAAAAGCATCCAATTTTTTTTAGTTCTGAATGTTTTATAGAAAAATAGGCTGAACAAACGTGATTTGATGGAGAAGATATTAGTTTTTAGGTAAGAAAAAAATTCTGATCCACATCTGAAATTGAAATTAAGCCTAACCGGCTGTTTGTTTACTGAGGGCTTCAATTGAAAGATGAGTACAGCCCGGAAGTGTTATACAGAGACAACGGCTATTATATATATAATGCTTTCGTTAGAAGGGGGGATTATATAGTTTCATTTACAATTCTTACAGTTAGATGGCGCTATCAGAAGATAATATTCTGGTTGGAAGTAGATAAAAATAGCTGAAAACGAACCTGCTACTTCATGCATTGCTCTATGATATAACATTTTGAGCGGCAACATCTGTAGGGTAGTTTTGACACATAATAAAACAGAGATCTAGTGACCTTAAAATATTGTGGAGCTTCAAAATAATTCTTTCATACCCCCACACGAGAACACGTAGAAATGTTCTTTAGTTCGTTTCGAGTACCATGGTCTTCGTCATTGAATGGTCTTTCAAGGCTTAAATTTTATTTTTTTCCGCAACAAGATTTAGTTGACTGAACAAAGCTTAAGTTGAATAAACAAGGGATTACTTGCTTTCTCGTAAAATATGTTGTAAATCACTAAATGATTTTTAAAGACATTGCGCCTTCGTGGATAATCTATATATATAAAACAGTTCCGTAACTGACTCATTCATTCATTCATTCATTCACTGACTGACTGACATACAACGCACAGACCAAACCGCTGGACCTAAAGGGCTGAAATTTTGCATGGCGATTCTTCTAATAGTGTAGGGGTGCACTAAGAAAGATTTTTCAAAAATTCTTCTTAGATTTTTTTTAATTAAATTTTTAAGCTGTTTTTTAAACTTTTTTTTACGTTTGCATTTAAAATAATACATTGAGGGTTATAAAATTTATATCACGAGAAAGATCATAAAAATTACTTCAGAATGAAATTTTTTTCGAATTTTTAACTCCATTTCCTGATTTTTGGTGAATTTTTAAAGATTAACTTTTAGAATTTAATTTATTAAATGCTGATCAGGTGATTTCTTTTTCTGGTACTTTAAATAAATTTATCGTCACGTGCCAAAAAAAAAAAGACAAAAAAATATTTTTTTCTTGCTAATGCGGCAGACGATTGGACTTTATTTTGTCTATAAAAATATCCCTTACGATTTTTTTGTAAATATGTTTTTTTTTACATCAATTGTATACATTGATCGTCGTATTTATTATAAATATATATATATATATTTTTTTTTTGAATTAATTGCATACATTGACCGTTGTATTTAATTTCAATGTACTCCGTAGCGAAGCGCGGGTTTTCAGCTAGTTCTATAAAAAACTTGACATTTGTCAATTTTATTATGTTATTGTCCTGTCACGTCCACGTAATTCGAAATGTCTAGACGATTATATAGTCCAGACATGTTATATACGCCCGATCACCTAACCCAAATGCATGTCAATGCATTCAGAATCGGATCACGGTGACGTATTTATACTTTCTATTTATGTACCTATGAACAACAATGACTTCACATTATTTTTTATACATAAAGTACACACTCATCCAAGCAGAACGCGAGATTCACATCTAAATTTTTTTGTAAAAACAAGAATTCGAAATGAACATGACGGAGAAACTAATTTAGAAACAGGTTTGGACAAGTTTTTTTAGCACTGAGGAAATAATATTAACTTTTCATAAATATTAACCCTTCAACAGGCGCGCCCGTGTACAAAGTGCGACATTTTTGAAATTTTGAATGGTTTGTTTTTATATGTAAGGTTTGAATTTCTAAGCAGTTTCTATTTATAGCTATACCCTTTCTAATGTAGGTCTTATTTTCTCGCCCTTGTATTCTTTCTCATTCATTGTTAGTCGTGATTTAACCGTGGTAAACCAGCGATTATACTGTATTACAATGCGACAAAAGCAGGAGTTGATGTAGTCCATCAAAAGTGCAGCTATTACACGGTATCCCACATATCACAAAGATGGACAATATCATTGTTTTTTAGGTTTTTGGACATAATAGGAATCAATTCGCAAGTTGACCTTAGATCCAATTAACCGGACAGTTTTGAAATAAGGCGATTGTATCTGCATTATTTAGCCTTTAATTAGAAATATATCTCAATATCATCAACATTTTTTTATCTTGTCATAAAACGTAGAATTATTACTTTCAATTTTTAAAAAAAAGTTTATTTCAAAAGGAATAATCAAGGTTGAAAGAGACGTTGCACTTTGTGCCACGTGCGCCTGATGGTGTTCCAAAAAATTGCGCACCCGCTGAAGGGTTAATTGAAAATAAAAACATTTAAGTCTGCATCAATACAATACTCAAAAAGTTCCATAAAATTAAACACGTATTTTTTAACATCATATGATTAAGTGTCTCGTTGAGCTTATTTATTTAAACGTGTGTAAGAGAAAGTTCTCAAAGAAAATAATCTCTTAAATAAATGTCATTAAACACACGTCATTAATTTGGAAGCAAATGTGACATCATTAACTTATTTACTCTTCACGCTCCTTCTAAGATGCTTTTCGTTCCTTTAACATCTGATGGGCAACTAACAATGGCTTTCATATATTTGAGCCATTTATTTAACATGTCATTTTACTCATTTTTTAAAAGATAAAAATATCAATGCAATAAAAAAACATTCCAATTGTTCTCGACAACCAGATTAATTTTCTTTTCAAATTACTCCTTTTCTAAGAGACTTGCTTAATTTGATTTGACACAAAAAATTAATCTTAGGAAACATTTTTTTTTTCTCGGCGGCATCTTTTACCTCCTTTAAACTATATCATATTTATTTCCTTAAAAAATGGTTCTTTTTGATTTTTCTTTTGGTACTTATTGATTGCATTGCGCTACTTTTTGAAGTCTTCTGTAACACTTCTTACAAAATTCTCTTCTTTGATCTGTTTTCTTTTCTATATTAATAGCAGGATTCTATTCGAGTTCTTTTAAGGAAAAAGGTCAGTTTAGAGAGAGAGAGAGTTTTGTTCAAAAACTTCTGAGTAGAGCATTTAATCTATTGAGTTCGGTTTCAAAATTTTCTTTCTGTGAATGAGGTTTATATCAGAAAAAAGGAATTATTTTAGTGTGTCCGAAATTATTAATCTTTTACAGTCCAGTACATCGTCGTTTGTAAGTTGTCCAGTTCAGAATTTTTTCATGATTCTCTCCTTCAGTTCCTACAACTAAAATCTGAATAGCGAAACATATATTGATTTAAGAATCAAACTGAAATGAAAAATATTAAATATATCAGTCTTACTGTGAACAGTTTTGTGATCTGTTTTTTTTTGTTTAGCACTGTGAACAGAATGCCAGAGAAGAACTGATCAATCAAATATTATT
The DNA here is from genome assembly GCA_907164885.2 of Dolomedes plantarius. Lineage (NCBI taxonomy): Eukaryota > Metazoa > Arthropoda > Arachnida > Araneae > Dolomedidae > Dolomedes > Dolomedes plantarius. The sequence continues at coordinate 68,026,230 of OU015491.1, forward strand.
AATATTATTGATATCAATACCACCATCGGACTGAAAGAAAACTTAAAGTTTTCTGAAAAGAAATGGACTCGTCTCCATGTGATTTCAAAGCACAACTTTAATATCTATATAAATATGTATAAAGAAATAAATAACTATATATATATATATATATATATAAATTAAAAAGTTTAATATAAATATTATATATATATATATATATATATAGTTATTTATTTATTTATTATGCGTATTTCCGTCCATTCGAATTCGACCAAAGCCATTCGAATACGACAACAGTGATTTCCGCTTATAAGAATCACGTTTGTTATTACTGTTTTTGAGTCTTATAGCTAAAATTTAGGTTTTTGGACAGCCACACACACACACCTATATATACATATTATTAGATAATTTACCATAAAATACTCATATACTTATTAAATTTACATTAATTATCTTTCATTAAAATTATTTTTTATAATTTTAAAAATACAACTATTTTTAGACCTATAAGTAGATACACATGATTAGAGTAAGCGAAGAAAAAATACAATATTTGTTACAAGTTACAACATACCTGCTTAACAGTTTTAACATTTCAACTACAGGAAGGGAGTAAGAAAAAGTTTTCTATGGTAGTTTGACGTAATGAAGTTTTCAGTAGGCTGTTTATATCTCTTTCAATACTAATAGTCTCAGACGAAGATTCACCTTCTAGCTTACGTTTCTCAGTTTGATAACGTGCTGAATCTACTAATGTCACGTTTGCCTGAATGATAGTGGACGCTTCACTGAAGATTTATGTGTTTTAGGGTCCACGAAGCCGCAACCAGGATGTGGGATGTGGGTAAAAAGAGTCCCTATTTTTGTTTGTCAGTGGAGAAAAGTGAAATCGGACCCGGATGGGTAAAGATGCCCCCGGGTCAAGCTAATAGGACAGTGTTGTGGTAAAGCGTTTAAGGAGAAACTATTATGTTATGTCTAACAAAGAAAGGGATGAATTTTACGACTATATTCCATCCCATCTTATCAATCTTTCTTTAAGAAAAAGAAAGAACTTCGTACCTTTTGAGGGTTTAAGTGGCTTTTTGGAAAAATGAAAGGAAAGCGAAGACTGTAAAATGATTCTTAAAACCGGTGGATTGATTCTTTAAAGTGAAAATTTTAACATGGAAATAATATATTTGTCTTTGTTTTCGCGATATTGATCCTTATAAACGGTTGAATCTTATAACCACTGATCACTATAAGCGGTGGTTACTATATATATATATATATATATATATATATATATATATATATATATATATATATAAATTAAAAAGTTTAAGTGATTCGAAAACTGAATCTTAAAGTCTGAATACTGAGATAAATATTGATTAAAAGTCAAATTTAAATGAAAAAATATAAATATTATAAATATCGGCCACTTATGTTCTTTGAAACATTGTGAACACACTTGTCTCTTCCCGAGCAAAATTACGTAATGAAATATTAGTTTCATCAAGCCGACATCGGACTGAAAGGTAACTAAAAGTTTGTCAGAAAAGATGTGAAATAGACCTCACGTGAATTGAAAGATCGTTCTTTTAGTTAGTAGAAACTGAAAACTGGGACATAATACAAAAGGTTGTTGAAGTATTTTCATGATTGTCACAATATCCTTCACTCCGATATCCAAAATTTGAATAGTGAGACAAGTATTGATTACAGAATCCTATTTAACGATGTAAAATTAAACATATCAGGCACTTTTATCACTAAACCATTGTGAACAGTTTTTTACAGTCCTACCAAAATTGCGCAATAAAATATTAGTGTGATTAATGTGAACATCGGACGGAAAGGAAACTAAAAGTTTGGTCGATAAGGTGTGAAATAGATACCACGTAGATTCAAAGCACTACTTTAAATGATTCGAAAACTGAATATTAAAATCTGAACAGAAAGACAAATAATGAATAAAGAATTAAATTAAAACGAAATAAAATTTTATGTATCAAGCACGTACGTTCTTCAAAACATTGTGAACAATATCGTGAAGGTTAGAACAAAATTGTGCAATAAAATGTTATTGTCATTAATGTCTACATCTGACTCAAATGTAACTAAAAGTGTGTCCAAAAAGATCTGAACTAGGCGTCTCGTGAAGTCAAAGAGAAACTTTAAAAGAATCGAAAACTAAAAATTTGATTTTAATATAAAACATTCTTGGAGTTAGTTTTTTCACCATTCTCGCAATATCCATCAGTCCAATAACTGAAATTTGAATAGAGATATAAATATTAATTAAAGAATGAAATTAAAAAGACGTAAAGTTAAATATATCAGGTAGTTTTGTTCTTCAAAATATTTTGAACAGTTTTGTGAAGGTCCTAACAAAATTACGCAATAAAATATTAGTGTCATTAATGTTGACATAGGATTAAAAGGAAACTGAAAGTTTTTCCGAAAAGTTGTGAACTACACGAAACGTGAATTCAAAGCACTTCTTTAAGTGAGTTAAAAACTGAAAACTGTGAAGTGTAAATACAAAAAGTTGAAACTTCTCCTCAAATAACTGTAAATCAAACTTTAAAGCACGATTAACTTCAATATATCTTCCAATTATTTGCTTATTTCTTTTATTGTCAGACATAGGATAGACATGAAAAAAAAAGTGTCATCACAGTCTAAAAAAAATTTACTTATAAAACTTTTGGTGAGTTGAAAGGCAAACAAATTTATTCTTTCAGAGTAATTTTTACTTCAAAGAAAATATTTTCGTAACTTTTGCACTAAATCAAAAATTTCTAAGATAGAAAAACAGTACAAAGGAGGGCTGTGCTAAATTTCACAGAGATAACTTATAAGGAACTTTATATATAACCCTTTAAAGAAAGCACATCGTGAAAAATTCCTTCCCGAGATAAGTAAATTACACATGTTTTGAAGGTTTCGCAATATAGCTTTAAAATGTTGATTTTGACAATGAAATGATCGCAGGATGATATTTTATTCGACTCTAAGAAAGCAATATTTTGTTTTAAGACAGGAAGATAAAAATATGATTAGGTGGAAAACTTTGCTTCTCGCACCTCTTTAACAAACCCTTCTAAATAAGGAATGCTATTAAAGGACTATAAAATCCACAAATACAGAATATTTTTCTGAAATAAGTTGTATATAATTTTTTTTCCATTTGAAAACAACAATATCAGATATAGGAGTGCAATTCCTGTCATGAAATTATATTTATATATGTATACTACACATGCATTAATGCAAGATTATTAATAGAGTTTCTGATAAGCGCCTACCGCGTTGCTAAAAGAAGTTTTGGTAGATTTTAACATTTTGAAACAATTCAAACACTTTAAAAATATAATTTAAAAAATTTTCCGCATTTAATATAGTGAAGACGTTAAAAATTTAAATAGAGATATAAAAAAATTTAAATGTTTTAATTTTCATATAATTTTATTCATGTGTATAATATTTCACATGCTTTTTTATACTAAGTTATGTTTACTGTGTTAAATTTTTCATGCAGAAATCACAAGGCCAAACACCACTTTGACATTTTTCCTTTTCAGATTTTAGTGGTACAGTGATAAAAGGCGGAATCTAGCTGAATTCTGAGATGCTTATTATAAATTTGTATATCTTTATGTTGGGTTTTCATTTTAATGATGTGTATAACATTTCGCATGTTTTTCTTATACTATGTTATTTATGCTGTGTTTATAATTTAAATTGATTTTGGTAAACAAACATTCATAAAATCACGGGCACCGCCAGGTACTTCTGCTATTTCAGAAATAAACGAAAACTTGTGGCACCCCTATAGAGAATCGCATGAGGTTTCAAAATAAATGTTTTTTTTTTTTCCGGGAAAAAATTTCCGATATGAAAGAAAATATAACGGGGAAAAACTGATTAGAAGCAGAAAACAAAAATGCAACACACAGTAAAGAATGAAGTCAAAAGCAGTAGAAAACCTTTAAAGGTCATTTCTAATCCTGATCATTTTATTCATGAAGAACATGGTCTCTAGTCTCAAAAACAGGAAGAACAGTAAACAGAAATTTTAATTTCCAGCGTTCAAAAATAACACCACACATTAGGGCGTAAACAAAATTCAAATTATTTATTAAGTTTCAAATTTCCTATTCTGCCTGCTCCGTAAATTATCCGCTTTTAGATATAGCGCATCTTTTGTAAATTATGTATTAAAATGGAAAAGTCTCATGAAGCTAACACTTATGCAAATGTTTGAAATGTGAAAAGACTTTTCTTAACTTTTCCTGTTAGAACATGTGTACAATGCATCTGCTTTGAATAAAAAGTTTTGAAATGTGTTTTAGCAGAATTAAAGATTCAGAGAATAGTTCCATCATTGCATAAACTCATTTTCATAATCAATAAAAATAAATCTCATTAATATCAAAATTTCAACGTAACTTCAAATATCCTGAGAGCAACGCTATTAAGGTCTTTGTTAGGGTTAATGCAGTGAACATTTTAAGTTCATTTTCATGAATATGTTTTCATTGCTGATGAGAATTAGAAATTTTGAGAAATATTTTGCGATCTGAATAAAGAATTTTCAGGAATATCAAAAGCAAATTTATGTAGTAAAATTGCGAAATTTTTATATGAGTAAGAATTTTTTTGCGATGCAAAATGTTTTTTTCAAATTTTACGGAAAAATAATTTTTTATACATTCTCTATAGACATTAGAATTTTTACAGAGAAAAACTTCATTTTACGAAGTATTTGCAGTGTAAAGAGTGTCAAGTCTGAAATCGTAGTTTTCAGAAAAATGGGATTGAAAAAAAAAACGGCTTTTGTGAAGTCAGTGTCGTGTTGCCTGTCTTCAAAATTTATTTTTTGGGCGTGATTCGAAAATTATTTGGGTTAGTACAAATTATTTATAAGTAATAGGTATTTGGGTGCGTTGTGTTTTTAAGATTTATTTGGTTAAATACAACCCAAAGCTCAAGACAGATTTGCAACCGAACAGGTCAAACAAACTTTGCTTCTAAAACCTTCCTTTAGATCAACTACACAAAACAAAGATGACTGACTCCAATGTAACAAAATAAAATTGATTTATTTACAACCTTATCTATTTACAATTTAACTCAAAAACCGAATCACCAAATCTTAGTACACAGTTTACACATTTTACTAATCTTTTAGCATTTTCTCCTCGATTCATATCGAATGACATGTATTTAATTAAACCTGCACATTTTGGATTCAGAGAGCATAAATTTATTTATTTTACCTACGGCAAAGAACTACTCTATCTCCAAATCTATATTTTTAAAAAACAAGCAAACATTGATCCCGCACTAAATCATTCAAATTTTCGAGGTTGGGTCTGAACAAGACAAAAATAATTTGACACTCACTCGATTAGATGCTGACCGCACTGGAACACGGGTGTCGATGCTAGCATCGGGCATGGGGTCTCCTTTCTTCTTTCTCGGGTAGCAGGCATTCAACATCTTTCGGCTGTCGTGGGCCTTCTTGGCTCTGTCGTGAGCCTTCTTGGCTCTGTCGTGGGCTTCTGAGCTCTGTCGTGGACATCTGTCGTGTGCATCTATCGTATGTTTCTTCCGCGCTTTTCAAAAGATGGGGTTAGTTGTCAGGCACTTGATGTCCTCAAGCTCTCTCAATCGAAAACTTTTCTAAGCTCCGGGACAACTCAATAGTCCAAGGTGAAGGCGCAATTCTCTGCACACCTACACTCAATTATTTATTGGTGAAGGCAGCAACCAGATTTTCATCATCAGCAAAACAAACTCTCGGATCAGGATCATGAGGCTATGATACTGGGACACATCAACCGGATACCTGCTCCGCTAAACGACATATTTCTTCGGGAAACTCCCGGGCAAGCTCAAATTTTCCTCGACAGTTAAAATAACAACACTTCATCACCTGCGATGCTAAGCACCGGGAAGAGGGAACCCGGCCTTGCATGCATAAGTGAATCCTCGAAAAAAACTCTAAGTCTTCTATTTATTTATTTTTTATTACAATGTCCACGCCTTCTTGTGACTCCTAATCCATTCAGGAAAGCTTTCAAAAAATCCACCATTTAGCATCAATTTTCATTTCTTTGATTGGATAATCCCATAACCCATGCACGCCTCCCTTGCGTCATAAAACAGACCACCCAAAGTCCAGTCCACGTGTTTTGCGGTCTACCTCCCAAACAGACCCAATAAATTTGTTTACAATAGGGTATTTTACTTTAATGTCAAACCCTGGTGCCATCTCCTCATCTGCGTCTGCAATCACCTACCCCCTACCGCGCACCGCCGCTTTTAAATTGGCTATATAAGGCGTAAAAGACGACTGTTCCTTCCTCTAATCAAAGGCGGCTTCCTAGCATTCTAACCAAAATGTGATGAAAACAGCCTTCGATCACTTTATCTCTCTAAAAAATTTAATTTTTCTTTAAAATCGAAAGCGCTTCATCACAGTCAGTTCTTTTTAAGTTTAATTTTTAATATTTATTAAAGTAAATTTTCTAATTTTATTTTTGTTGAGTAAAGAGTGTTAAGTCCTCGATTAGGACATAACCCCTTTAACACTAACATGTTTGTGTTTTGTTGCACATATCCCAAAACTTCACTGATGAATAAAAATATTTAGGAGCGGAATTGGACTTTGCTTTCTGTACCCTGCAGTAGCCCTTGATTTTTCAAACATTCCTGGTTTGATAACTCATTTTAGCCCATTTTGGACTTCACACCCTTTACACGGCAAACACAAAAATTTATTTTCAAGCAGTTCTTGAGAATTCCAAGTATGCAGTTAATAAGTCTTCTATCTCTAACTCAGTATATAAAACAGAATGTCTGTCCCCCTCTTTCTCTTACTGACTATCTATACAGTACTAATTCTGAGTTCTTTTGTCTCTAATAAATTTCGGTACCACTGAATTTAGTAAAAACGAGTTGCACCTTAAAAACAAGTTGTTTCTTTAAAATATGGACATGAGCTAACGAGCTGTAAGGATTTCAAATTAAATTTAATATTTTTATATTAACCTTTATTCTTCATACAGTTCAAAAGAAAGCTAGTGACATTTTTCATATTTTATTGTAGCCATCTGTCTTCGGTTGAAAAATTGTTTTTTGTTTGAGATTCTCAGAGTAATGCCACTAACTTGGTTATGTGTGTCATGTTTATGGGGAGCTTAGGAATGTAGTCCTATCCGCAGAAATTATTAAAAGTTTAGTAAATTATTTCGCATATTCTCCTGCGTAACAGACAATAATTCCACTAATTCATGGGCTAGTGAAAACGCTTTTATAAATTTTGAGTCGAAGAACATCTAATTTTTTCGGTAGTGATTTACGTGAGGTCCAGGTATGTGTTACATCAGCTGCAGCAAGTGGAATTTACGATGATATTGTCTTCAGAGGTTCTGTGACATGAAACATTTTCAAGCATATTGCGGAAGATTTTGATGCTTTCTGGCATTCTAAGTTAGATTGTAAATAAGGTACAGTCAACTTATTTCCTCCTTTGTTTAAAGTTAGCTAAATTTACCTCACTTGCATGGTCACTTAACTTTCTCAGTAAAGCTTGATGTTTATATATGGGCACCAGACAAGCATCAACCTTTACTCTTCATATAGTTCAAAAGAAAGCTAATATAATTCTTCATAATTTATTGTAGCCATCTGTCGGTTGAAAAATTATTTTCTGTTTGAGATTCTCAGAGTAATGGCATTAACTTGGTGATTTGTGTGATGTTTTTGTGGAGTTTAGGAATGTAGCTCCATATCCTCAGTATTACTAAAAGTTTAATAAATTATTTCGCATATTAATACTCGGCAATAATTCCAATAATTCATGGTAACAAAGAGAGAAGCTTATTACTCCCAGCAAAGAGAAATGTGATTCTCAGAATCTTTAAATCCTGTCTCTTCGATGATACAGACATTTAACACAGAAAATCCTATAACACTCTTCCTCTAACAAATACCTGGATATCTACATAAATACATAATTCGTGAATCATGTGATGCTCATATAATTATTTATCACATTCTGATAATGTACTAATCAATGCATCGTTTACTTGCATGCATTATAAAACAAATTTTATTTTCTAGAAAAAAGGCCCCAGTTCAGATGGTTGGACGTAACTTTACCGAGAAACTATCATCAAAATGATTGTAATAATTTATCTATAGATATTCTATGAATCTGCGAATTTGTCCTGGCTCGTCGTTTTGGTAAATTTTGCGTCGAGGAAAATTTAATTTTTCCGATACTCATTTAGGAGAGGTCCAGGTATGTGTTACAACAGCTGCAGGAAGTAGAATTTACGATGATGTTGTCTTCAGGGGTTCTGTGACATGGACCCTTTTCAAGCATATTGAGGAAGCTTTTGATGTTAACTGGCATTCGAGATCAGATTATAAAAAAGGTACAGTCCACTTATTTCCTCCTTTGTTTAAAGTTATCAAAATTTACCTACCTTGTATGGTCACTTAACTTTTTCAGTAATACTTGATGTTTAGATATGGGCAGCAGACAAACATTTAGTACGTCTTCACAAGTTTAATTGCAAAGATCGAAACTGTATTATATTAAGGATGATCCTAGTTATCGAGAATCATATGCTATGGTTTTACTGTTTATACAGATAATACGACCATCTTCGTATGAAACAGACAAACGCACATTGGGTTTAAACAGGTTAGATCTACATCGTTGTATACCAGAGTTGCTGCTGTCTCAGAGGACTAAGATTAAGATTTTTAACTATTTTCTAGGCGCATTTTTTCTCCATTACATTGAAATGTCCAAAGAGGTCTTTAGCTAAAGCCAATTCTCCAAGTTATCTTATACACTCTTACCTCAATTATATACTTATAATATGGGAGTTTATGTGGTTAATATATTGTTACGTAGAAGTGTGAGATATACCGAATAAACTAACTCGCTGTTACGGTCAAAGAAGTTTATTATCAGGATGCGAGTGGGATGCAATCACACTAATGAACTGCCCTGAGCCCGAGGAAGTCTTTTAGATACAACTTAAAAACTTTCTAGAAATAAGGTAAATAAGCATAGCAAATTAACATAAGGAAAATTAACATAAACAGGAAATTTTGAGAAAGGTAACATGAATTATAATGAAAGTAAAACCCGAAGTTACTGACTGGATGCGAATCGACGACCTGTTGGTCAGCAGTCCAGTGTTTTAACAATTTGGCCGTACTGCTACATGCAGTTACCTTCGAAATGTGGCAATATTGCTGTTGTTGTTCCTGCAATTGTTGTTTCGTATTCCCCCTGGCGGGATTTTATTCCAGACTAGGTTTCATATAGACTACGTTCAGCAGTTGTATGCATCTAGACAACATGCAATCATACATAACACGATTAAGTAGGCTGAGGGAACTGGCTCCGGTTTATAGAGGCATAACGAAGGTAGGAGTTCCATTAAGCCAGGTACCACCGTAATTTTGACCGAGCACCCCCAGGAGTGGCATCTGCAGGGATTGTACCCTCTCCCACCCTCTCTCACTTCATACAGGGACTTTCCGTATACGGATTTAACGTGTCCATATCCGGCCTAGACACAGAGGTATTTAATGACGCTTGTCGGGATACGATCGGAGAACCCTCGCGACCCAAATCCGACGTGCTACCACTAGGCTACCTCGAGCCCTTGTATAATATATATTCTTGACAATCACGGTAAGAAATACATTTTAGCAACGGATATGTAATTTATCATAGTTCTATAGTTAAAAATAATATTAAAATGAAAATTATAACAAACATTACCATAATTATATTTTAATATATACACAGTTTATAATTATTTTCGACTTTAATTTATCATTCGAATTCTGCGTATTGTGTAAAACGGTAGACATTAGATCATAGAATAATGCATACTTTTCGCAAGGTATGACGATATTCCTTTGGAGCATTGTGAGCAATAAAGTAGGTTTCATACATTAATTTATAGTACATAAATTACATTTTATTCAATTATACCTTTATTCGTTTTCCTCAATTTTTCTCTTTTTTATTCTCTGACGTATAGTCCCTATAGTATAAATTTTGTTTACTTCTAGCTATAAAATGCAATTTTGCGTAATTTTACTAAGCTTTTTAGAAACTAATAAATTATATTTACAATTATAAATAAGCTTTTTAAAACAAATAAGTATGTTAATAACGGAGAGGCCAATAAAATTAATATGCAACATAATATAAAAATAAAAATATTATGAATCTTGTATTTCTTTTATTTCACCGTAACCTTAAATCGTAACCTTCACAATAACATTCTGTCTACAACAAGAGAGATTTGTGTTACCTCTGTATATAGAATGCAGACATAACTGAGATAATGCAACTATATTTAGGTCCATTTACAAATTATTGAATAATTTTAGCAAAGGCTAACGCTTCAGTGGTTTTTGAGATTGTTGTAAAAAGCATATAGCATTATCGATAACGGAGTAGCAGTTGAGATACTTTCACACGTACAACTTGCATTCTCATCTTAACTCGAAAATGCTATTTAGTAATAAACAAAAATTATTCAAGCATTATTGAGATAGAGCTATATACATATATATATATATATACACTCATGGACAAAAAAATTAGCGCACCAAGAAGACGTCGTCAAAATGAAGCGAAATTTTACATACGTAATGACTACTTTGATATAAGTAAATGATAAGAAAATCAAAGAAAAAGGATAATTTATTTCAGAGAAAAAGGCAAAAGAACGGAGGAGTTAATACTCCGTTGGACCCCCTCTAGCGCGAATGCACGATGCGATACGATCGGGCATTGAGTCATACAAGTTCTGTATGATGTCTTGAGACATTTCGTTCCATATTTGCTGTAACCTTGCCTCTAGTTCGTTCAAACTCGTGAGATGCCCAACTCGTCGTCCCAAATGATCCCAGATATGCTCGATTGGAGACAAATCTGGGGATCGGGCAGGCCAAGGAAGGGAAGTAACAGTGCGGAGACAGTCTTGTGACACCCTTGCCGTATGAGGCCGAGCATTGTCTTCTTGTGGCAACACATGTGGTTGCAGGATTTCATGAACATACCGCTGGGCTGTCATGGTGCCACGGAACAATACTAGGGGTGACCGTGTATTGTAGGCAATGGCACCCCATACCATCACACCAACTGTGGGAGTGATATGTCGTTGTACAGCAAAGGCAGGATTGAAGCGTTCACCATTGGCTCTCCACACACGAACACGATTGTCATCACTGCCGAGATTGAATCTGGATTCGTCGCTAAAGACGACTTGGTTCCATTCCGCTGCAGTCCAGTTTCCTCGTGCGCGGCAAAACTCCAAACGGAGGCGTCGATGGGTGGGCGTCAAGGGCAGCACACGTAATGGGCGCCGCGATACCAACTGTCCTTCAGCCAGGCGCCTTCGTATGGTTCGAGAAGACACAGAGGCCCCTAGTGAAGGTGCTACCTGTGCCTGGATGGCGGCCGATGAAGCAGTTGGCTGTACGCGTGCATTTCTTACGATGTGGCGGTCTTCTCGACGACTGGTCTGTCGAGGGCGTCCTGAGCCTGGTCTTCGTGTACATGACATCTCTCGGGTCCACTGGTCCCAACACCTCCTCACAACACAATCAGAGCGGCCTAATTGACTAGCTACTCGCCTAGCTGACCACCCAGCTTCCATCATCCCGACGATTCTCCCCCTCTCAAACTGCGACAACTGCTTATATTGTCTTCGAACACGGCGTAATGGCATGTCTATCTCAGCTCTTCCTTTGTAAATGATTCAGCACACTCAAACAAGATTTGGTTACCTGTTTTATACTCCACAGAGTACGATGTTCAACGCCCTCTACCGGCTATACGTAATGCGCAATCACGCTGCATTTCTAATCATTTGCATATCTCCCCGACATGTACCTTCATTGCAAGTTTCGTTACGATCCCGATTATTTCTTGGAGCGCTAATTTTTTTGTCCATGAGTGTATATATATATATATATATATATATATATATATATATATATATATTCAGACGCTATCTAACAATGTATTTATTCTACAGTGATTTACTATGTAATTTTAGATAAGGAAAATTTTATCATTAAATGTCATTAAAATATGTCCTCAAGATAAGAAACAAGAGAGATTTGTGTTTCATTGGTGGTAAATATATTGTACTATATGTGAAAACTTTGAGTCACCATTGAATGTCTGTGGATAAGATTACTGATGAGACATATCGCACCTCTGCTAGAGAAGTGTTACATCTCATATCATCAAAATAGCCATATTTTCAGGAAAAGCTAAAGAAGAAATGAAATAGCTCTTCCTGGAAATATGGCTATTATGAGATGTAACACAGTTCTAGCAGATGTGCGATGTAAACCTAAACTGTGAATCAAATGCAGATATTTAAAAAAGTCTGTATATCTATTGCATACTGTACGTGGAAAACAAATTTTTGAGTAAATCTTTTACATGTACTACCGTTGCTTAAGGCTGCTATGTACTAACCTCATTGGATTCGCTCACCTGAATGTTAACATATGAAGAAAATTTGTCCACGGATTGCAGACTTGGATTCGAAGATTTTTTTTTTAAATTGTACTCCGTCACAGAGAAAGAAATTTTACATTTGTGTACATTTTTCGTTTTTTTAAATGCAATTAATATTTTAAAATTTAAATTATTCGGGGAAAAATCTGGTATAGTGTGTTTTAAATGCTCATAAATTCCTTCGGTGGACGAAATTTATAAAATGAATCCTTTAGCGTTTTGCAAAAAAGTTCAGGCTATCTGACAATACCAATTTTATTCGATTATCAGCATTTATGTACCTGTAAATAGTTTACAAAAATATATTTTAAATAAAAAATTTGGGGGCATCGCTTAACCCCCCTATAGATTGAGAGACGTTCACAATCCCTCAAAATGTCAATCCTAAGAAGGATGGAATTCTTGAACTGTCAACTGGACTCCTTCCACAACAGAATCTGCAAGAATAAGAAAAGGGAAATACGATTTTTTTTCTTAGTACATAGCATCCTTAAGAAGAGTATCATCACTCTCTGAAAAGTTATTAATATTGAATTCCACTGGAGGAGAAAAACCTGAAAACGGTAAAAAAAAAGTTGTTTAAATAATCTAAATGTGTGACATGCACAAATTACAGGAATATTCCTTTTTAGATCATACATTTTAGTTTGTTTTATGTACATATAAACATTGTTGCTTAGTAATCATAAAATTTATGCATCCAAACTAACTACCAAACTAACACTTTTCTGCATACGTTTGGGAGTTTTACAGTTAGGGAAAATTTTAAATAATATTTTGTAGCATATTAGATAAAATGCTTTTGTAGCATTTTTAGTAAGCCAAGATGTATTGAATTAAAGAAGGGAATGTTGTTAAAAGAAATCGAAAAAGAAGTTCAAAGATTGGAAAAAAGTGACTTCAGCAGTTGTATGCATCTAAACAACATGCAACCATGTATAACACGGTTAAAGTAATTCTCCATCCTGAAACGAATATAAAAATTTATTCAGTTTAGAAGAAGATCTAAGAATTCACAGGTGAACAATCACATGTAAAATTAAACTTCCTTTTGGGGATTACTCCTGTAAATTTCATTGAAATAACCCGTAAACTATCATCCTCCTATTAAATATATATATAACATCTTCTGAGACCAAATTAGAGAATTAATATTTTACTACAAACTTTTAAAAAAACTTATATCGTGGATTTCACTCAAAGTCTTTCTTCAGAGATTCTTTTAAATATAAAATGTGAATAGTTTTAAGTAGTATTTAATGCATAATCTTCCTTTAAAAAACTTTTTATAATATAAGTCCTAGTTTGAAAATTATCCTTAAAATTTCATAACTGCTAACATGTTTTGAGGAAAATCGTAAATCTACTTAATAATTCAGTTTCTAAACTGAACAGTTTTTTTCAAACTTGCTATTGAAATATGAAGTCTGGAGAAAGGAAATTGTACTTGTACTTTTCTTCATTTAATACTTTAGTTAAAAAAATTGCAAACATGGCCCAAGTTTCTCTAATTCCAAATTACGTGGTCTTTGAAACAGAGAGTATACTTAAAAATATTTCAGAAATATACATAAAAGTTATTCGCTTAAATAATTACAATTTAAATTTACGTAAAGGTCAAATAAGAGTTTCCTCTCGAAGGAAATGATATAAATGAGTTGAAAAATTGCTTATTTGGAACCGAAAATATAAACAGAATACTTTATCATTTGTCAGTTTAAAGTCAGATTTTCAAAACGTACTTTATAAAGAGACAAAATGATTTAAGTTCAGGAAACTTGATAACGGCTACATGCAGTGGGACAACTATTCAATATACGAAAGTATGAAATCTTGACGAATTAAATTAAACTTGGGCTTAAGTATTATGTTTCTGTGAGCGTCGTTAACGACGTAGTGTAGTATACATTTTAATAGAGTATTATCAGTGCAAATTATCACTGGAGCAACCATTAAACGTAAGGTCATTTAGTATTCATAAAGTATGTAAATTTGAAGCTACTTTCGATATAGCATCAAAATGAAGTTTTATTTGAACAATTATGTCTTGCACTCTAGTCGTTTTATCCATAACTCAAGGATCGTAATCAATCATTGCTCATTGTTTTGAAGCTCGTCTCAGCTCAATAAAGAATGCTTTTAATGACATATATGCTTAATTTTCCTTCTTTTAAAACCTTTTTTTGATTTGTTTTTCCTGATGTTAGAGACATAACCAAGTGTTGGATTTTGATTTTCTATTTTTTGCGTTTTTCTACTGAGGTAAATTAACTCTTACTATTGTCAACAGATGGCGATACTTCTTAAGTTTTGCCATCGCTACTCCCCCTTCACGCGAAGTAACTCTGTATGCATATAGGCTTGTGGGGAGGAGAAACGTGAAACTTTGCTCGCTGTTTGTACGCGATACACAGCTACTATATGTATTCTAATATACCTCATTCAACTTGGATACTGTAAGCACAGATTCCTTTTTTGGTGTTTCTACAAGTTTTGAAGTGTAGGCATGCCGACATTCTTCTACGTAAGTAACTAATATTGCTCTGTACTCAGCTAATTTTCACATCTCAATAAATTCAGTTCTACAACAAGGTTGTGATTATTTGAAAGTCATCAAACTGTTGAACCTTTCGTTCTTCCACCTTCAGAATACAGTCATAGCAAAAATCCAGCGACCTTTTGAGCTATCATAGAATCTTTTATTCAATATTTGCTGTGAAATTTGGTTATTTTCTACCAGTACGAATTCTACTTCACTTGAAGTGAACTGAACTTTCACACCAAGTTTGTACAATTTTTCAAAAAGATAAGCATTTATGCAATAAAACTCATTTATTTTTTAATCGCCAGTTGAAAGCAATGAAACCAGAGCAGAAGCCTTCCGTAAAAGTGAAGAGGCTCAATAGCGATACGATCTTTTTGTGAAGTGCGGACACCTTTCAGAAATGTTGTTGTCAGCAAAGTCCCCTTGGCGGATATAGTCTTAACAAGGTCCACAAAAGACTGCAGGGTGAAGAGGTGCAGCTTCTTTATAGCTCACGGCTACAAGGCACCGCAAGGGTCGGAGTCCGATTTTTTTTCTCGATTGCACCACAATTTTAAGCGACCAACACCAGCAGTAACATTTGGTGAGCTCGCACCCTCCCCCTACCCACAAACCCCCCGAGGGGAATTTCAGCCAGCAGAGTTAATTTTCCATACTTGGATTACACACAAGAGTTGTAATAGGGCTTCGGACTGTTCATTCTCATTTCCGAGTTCAGAGGCGATAATCACTGGGGGTACGTAAATTTCGCATAAAAATTACCTTAATTTCGCAAAAAATACAATGCATAAAATTTCGCATTTATTCGCAAAAAATATACAAATTCATAAATTTCTCATTTATTAAGCAAAATCACAATTTCATTTACTTGGATAGGTAAGTAACAAAATTCTTTGTTAAAACCTAACATTGTAGTAGTCGCCACATTCTCTTCCTTAAGTTTTTTCCTTTTGTCATTAATTACTATATTGTACATACTAAAATATCTCTCAGTAGCTACGCTGTTAACGGGACTATAGAGGCTTTGTATAGCTGCCTTTGCAAAGTTAAGGTAACAGCATTTCGTTGCAATTAAAATCTGTATAACCTCAAAAGGAGACTCTTGGTTGACTACTGTAAGTATCAGTCAGCGAAAATGATTCTATCCCTCGATGAGCTCATCCCGTGGTATTTCTTTTTAAAAAATGGTAGTTTGGAGAAGCTATCCAATAATAAATTTGTGTCCAAAGATGATGTTGGCATAGTTGTGGTTACAGAGAGACAAAACAGTCTGCCAATGTGCTGGTAGACTTCGTTTGTTGCGTTGGAGGTCGTCATGTATAGAGTCAATTAGTTTAAACTGTTCTCTGCTGCTGTCTTCCACATAATATTACGTTAATACATATTCTGTGGAATTAGAACATGTAATGAAATAGATGATCGCATAGTGGCATTTTTTAAAACTGTTAATTGGAGAAAACACATTCTTACACATGTCTGAGATAATTAGAAAAACAAACTAAATTTAAATAAATAATATTAGCATTTAATATATCTTCTTATTATTTAAAATTAATTTTATCGTTAGTTACAATTTGCACAGAGACAACATAATCATTATCTACATACATTAAGAAAGTATTTGAACACATAATAAAACCTAGCTACATATATTAATTATTCTGTGCTCTCGCCTGATAAAATATATTACAAATTATTATTACTTACCACCACCCTCATTGTAGACTGATGATCTCGCCTCATTGTTTTACTAAACTTGTTCCAAAAGCAGACCAGAAATTGAGATACCTCAGCATAAAAAAAAGGTGACTGGGGCTGAAAAGCGGACAAGCTCGGGCTGTATCTCAGTCGCGGATTTTCTTCAACTGACCATTGATCTCTGTGCACCGACAAGCCCGTCTGCTGTGGTGTCGGGCACATTCGACCTGGAATGCTACTGACTGGAGTAGAATTGTCTTCAGTGATGAGTCCCGCTTCGAACTGAGCCCCGATGACCAGCCAATACGTGTCTGGAGACGCTCCGGACAGCGGTGGGATACCAATCTTTCTGTCTTCCGCTATACGGGCCGACAACCAGGAGTGATGGCCTCGGGCGTCATTTCATTTCTTAGCAGGATCCCTTTGGCTGTCATCCGCGGCACCCTTACAGCACTGCAGTACGTCGACGATATTCTACGCCCCTTTGTGTTGCCCTTCATATCACGCCATCCTGGGATTACATTACAGCAAGATAATGCCCGCCCGCACATGGCGAGAGTTTCTACTGCTTGTATTCATGCTTGATCAAGGCTACCTTGGCCAGCAAGGTCGCCGGATCTCTCCTCCATTGAGCACGTTTGGAGCATTACGGGAAAGGCCCTCCAACCAGCTAGAGATTTGCACGATCTAACGCGCCAATTGGACAGAATTCGGGACGATACCCCGCAGGAGGCCATCCGCCACCTCTGTCAATTAATGCCGAGCCGAATAACTGCTTGCCTAAGGGCCAGAGGTGGACCAATGCGTTATTGGCTTTTTCACTTTGTAAAGCTCTTTTGATTTGAATAAATCATCCAATTTTTCTCAAATTATAATCATTTGTTTTTCTGTACATGTACATCACATCTACCGATTTTCGTCCCATTCGGATAACTCCTTCTTGGGGCATCGTTTTTTATGTCTAATAGTATATATTACTTTAAAAATGTGCAATAAAGCTTCTTAAAAAATATTTATACATAATTTTATAATCTATTTAACTGATTATCATTTTTTCCAGCTATTCCTTGCAATAATGCATTGTCGTAGAACAAAAGTATAGCGAAAATATTCTGTTTGAGGCGAAAGGTATACATATTCCACTGGAAATTTTTTTTTAAATCCAATACATTTTTCTTCCAGATGTTCAAACTTTGTCCATTTTTCAAGAAAATCACTGTGTGACGAAAAATTTCTGACACAAGTTATATCTATTAGGTCAGTTTTTCGAGGTATAAAATCGAATTACGTATAACTTGAATTTCCGAAGCTAATAATGATCTGTTCTATTTATCTAAATTTTCTTTTCTGATTTCCTATTTATGTATTTTATGAAATAAAATAATCATAAAAAGAGGGTAATTATAATGAATTTAATTTATCATGAAACAAATTTTCCAAGTTATTTCACTTGTAACTTTCCTTTTATCGATTTTCAATTACATATTAGAAGCATTTATCTATTATTATAAATATTTACCAAAGGGCAAACACATAGTCTTCAAGAAAGTGATGTATCCCAACTGGCAGCAGATTGTTTTAGTGTATTCATTTTTGTCACAAGTCAGATCTTTTATTTGAAAAAAAATTATTGATAATGTAATATACAGAGTCAACACAGTAAAAATATTGATATGTAAAATAAAAAGGCACAATACTTTGCGTCTTTTAGGTTGTTGTTTATTAGTGCATAAGTAAGAAATAGGAATTTTAAATTACTAGCTCTAGAGAAAGAAAAACTGGTAGTAATTCATTTTCGGGTC
This sequence comes from Dolomedes plantarius, assembly GCA_907164885.2. NCBI lineage: Eukaryota > Metazoa > Arthropoda > Arachnida > Araneae > Dolomedidae > Dolomedes > Dolomedes plantarius. The sequence goes on from OU015491.1 coordinate 68,044,837, forward strand.
TCCATCCCATCATGAGTTTCAATGAGACCTATTCAGTGATACGTATCACCCATAGATCAAAAGTTTCCCACCGGATCTCATTAAAATTCCAAAACGGGAAGGCGAGGTGCAATTAAGTTATTCCACTCACTCATATTCCAAAATTATGAAGAGTAACTAAAATAGTAAAATTATCCCAAATTATGTGTGACATGGAACTCGACTTTTGTAATTATTTTGATTAATATACTGTCTTATATCTAAAAAAATATATTTTATGATTTCATAATTTCGATACCACATTAATTCGGTTCCATGCGCATTTATAAGTGTATCTATTTTTTTTGTAAATCTTAAAATATATATGTGCTGAAAATCATTCCTGTGGTTTTTCGTACCGGTTTTCCGGGAAGAAGTGAATGTGCCTCCCCTAATTGCTTCCCCCGTAGGCAATTAGGAATGTGCCCCCGTAGGCAAATTAATGTGACCTGTAACAGTACGGATAGTACGCAAGGTCATGTGCACAGAACGGAGAATTTCTTGCCACCCTCTCGGCCATTAAGGGGACATAGTTTCCCCATAGCAACGGCCCAACAACCATCTTTTAACCAATGATATAGCTGAAAGGTGTTAATTGTTCGAGAAAATTCTCGGACTTCTGTTTATTCGGTGCTGGAAATTTTTTTTGGGGGGAAGTTGTAGAAAAGGCCGCAACTGTGAGACACCTCTAGGTTGTCCGCTCTTCAGCTAGTCGCCATTTTATATGATGATTTTTCTGGTCTGCTTTTTTGACCGAGTTTTAGATACGAGATATAAATCTTCAGTCTCCATTGAGGGAGGTAGTGAGTAATAATTAATTTGTAATATACGTATTTTATCAGGCGAGAGCACAGAATAATTAATATATGTAACTAGGAATTATGTGTTCGAATAATTTCTTAATGTATGTATATAATTGTTATGATGTTTTATGTGCAAATTTGTAATTAATGATAAAATTAATTTTAAGTAAGAAGAAGAGAAATTAAATGTTAACATTACCTATTGAATTTGAGTTTGTTTTTTTAGTTATCTCAGACATGTGTCAGAATATGTTTTTTCTGAAATTAACAATTTTTTTAAAAAAGTGCCACTATACGATCATCTATTTTATTACATGTTATAATTTCACATAATATTATGTAAGAAACAGGAAATGTAGATTACTAGCTCTACCGAAAGAAAAACTGGTAGTAATTCAAATTCGGGTCTCCATACCATCACGAGTTTGAATGAGATATCTTTGCTGATACGTATCACCCATATATCAAAAGTTTACCGCCGGTTCTCCTTAAAATTCCAAAACGGAAAGGCAAGGTGCAACATATTCCACTCACTCATTTTCAAAAATTATGAAACGGAACTAATTCATAGCTACTCTCAAATGATTATATTTGCTTCATAAATAAATAGTGCTGACTTGGACTCCTTCATAAAGATATTCGAGTACTTTTGTGTTTTATATATATCCACCAAGTCTTGAAATATTATACAGAGGCTGTTCGTACATTTTTTAGACGATTTTGATAAGCGGTAATAAAAAATCATTTGCTGCAAAAGAAATAATTGCAATTGTACTATGTTTTTAAAAGTCAAAATTATCGACAGCGGCTTGAAAGTTTTGTTTTTATTCAAAATAGCGTTTTTAACAAAGCAGTGGTTCGAAGGCTACATTTATGCTCTTTCCGAAGAGGAATATGCATACTCCGTTATCCAAAAACGATGTGAAATTTAAGGGAGTCATGGTTTTGTGATATCTAAAGCGTCGATAGGTAATATCGTCAAGAAAGGAAAAAAACGTCAAATTGGAGCCTCAAGTGGGACAAAAATTCCAAACAAGTATCCAAGGAAAAAACGGACATCTTCGACTATTGCAAAGGTACGTTGTTTAATGTTAAAAGAAAATCCTCCTAGTCAAAGGACAGTTGCAAAATCATTAAAATGCTCGCTGTCCACTGTAAACAAAATAATAAACGTTGATTTAAATCTTAAGAAAGCGAAGAATCGCAATGTGCATCGTCTTCTTCCAAATGATATCGCTGAACGCAGGACACGCTGCAGAATTCTATATGAGAAACACTTATCCAAAGAAAAATAAAAAAAAAATTGTCACAATAGATGAATCATGGGTGTATTTAAATGATTGCAACAAAAAATGAGCCATTTATTATCATAAAAGGGGAGAAAAAAATTTAAGTACATGGTTCAAAGAATCGAAAGAAAGTTTTTCTAAGGGATTCATGATTGTTGCTGGTTTTTCTTATAATGGCAAGTTAAAAATAATCAGAGTGGAAAAAAATGTCAAGATTAACTCCAAATACTATAAGGAACATATTTTATCGCCAATTTTTCTGAATGAAATACCATCGCTTTACCCATAGTACCATCAATCTGTGAGACTCCATCAGGACAAAGCTAGCAGTCACACATCAAAATCCACTGTAAATTTCCTAAAAGAAATGGAACAAAAAACTGATATGAAGGCCATACCCTTCACTGATATCCCTACTAAATCTCCCGATGTATCACCTATGGATTTTTGTGCTTTCGGACTTTTAAAATCTGCATTATCCAAACGTCGTCCCAAAACCCTTACAGGACTCTGGAAAGCTGTTCAGGAGGAATGGGATAGAATACCTCTTCTGGCACTTCAAAAGGCATTATTATCCTGGAAATTGCGGTGTCGAAATATAGTTCAGAATAAGGGATGTCAAATAGAACATTTAAAACACAAGAATTTGATGTAATTTAGTTTTGTGAATACAATATACATCGTCTAAAAAATGTGTGAACAGCATCTGTATATATACTAGCCGTTGTCTCTGTATAACACTTCCGGGCTGTACTCATCTTTCAACTGAATCCCTCAGTAAACAAACAGCCGGTTAGGCTGAATTTCAATTTCAGATGTGGATCAGAATTTTTTCTTACCTAAAAACTAATATCTTCTCCATCAAATCACGTTTGTTCAGCCTATTTTTCTATAAAACATTCAGAACTAAAAAATGGATGCTTTTAGCTGTATATTTAACAGTTTTTTAAAATCTGTTTACTCTTGCGATGGATTCTGAAAGTAAACAAACTTGAATGTGAATGAATCTAGTAGCTCAAGTATTCATATCGCATATTGAGCTGTAAAAAACTGGATGCCAGTCTACTACTCCAATCGCATGAAAAACTAAATAAATAAAAAATAATGAAAGGGTTTGCTTTTACAAGGTGTGGATTAAATGCAATATTGTTAGATAATTCGGGATATTTTTTAACTTTCATATACTTTTTCCATTATGACGTCATTATTAGTATTATGACGTCAAAATGACGGGTTACCTTCTAGTACTACAATATTTTCTGTTTGCTAACCGATTTTTTTTTTAAGTTTACTATTGTGCCTGTGACAGCCTACAGCAAATTCTTCCTCCTTGCTGATTAAACATTAAACCAAGATAGGTCCTTATATTCAATACAGGCGGAATGACGTTTCCCTGAGGTGGACCACTAATAAGAATACTTATAGCAGTGATAGCCTATTCTGCGAATACTTTAACTGTTGTGGAGGCCACAGTTAGAAAAGGCAACGGATGAAAGATTGAAGATATATCATCGTAGCAGGCAGCCAACAAGCTCAAAACCGATAAATAGGCACATTTAGAAGTTTGCGTAGGACTTAATGAAAGCCGTATTAGTGGCAGATTTTAAAACGCTAAATTTAGGGGGGGAGGAATGATGTTTATTTCAGAAACATAAAAAAATAAAGTTTTTATTGCAAATGTTAATAGTTATTAAACCAAAAGAGTATTTACATTGAAAATTAAACCTTTCCATTCCCTTAAAAGTTATACCATATTCTGTATGTCTTATTTCCAGTTATCTCTAATACTTATATTCCCAATTAATCAAATACAAAAAAAAAATTACTTTAATCCAGACTTCAGTTTTGAACATAACCATGTAGATATAACCATTAGTTGGAAGGATAGTATGCGGCGTTCATTTTAATTTTAAATGACAATAATCATCACTTTATTTCAATATTTAGAAAAATTCTAAACTCCCTCATTCCATTTAAGCAGGTAACAGTCATCCTTGTCGTCGTTGTCTTAGAAGTCAGATGTTTCTCATATTTTAATAGATTTTCCTAAAAGTCAGGTGGTCGTACATTTCACGTAGTCTCTATAAATACCATAGTTCTTTCTAAAGACATTGATATTCACCCGATTTCCCATCTCTTACGAAAATTCCATTTTCCAAGCAGGCATTCCTGAAAGTCGTAGCATCATTGGAGAAAGTCTACTAAAACTTTCAAAAGATAACGTATTATTCTTTCTAGAAAGTTTTTTATGTCTATTTTTTTTAAACGCCTGTCTTTCTCTCACTACAGGTGGAAATTTGACAAACATTTCTTTTTCTCGTACACCTTTGATCGGCAAGCATTCCGCCCTCTTTTCATATCACTTGTCTACACGTAAACTCCTGAATGTATTAGTTCTGGCATTTGTCAATATTTTTCCACGTACGTTTTTAAAAGAAACCCCATGACGTCATGTATAATTATTGTAAATGGATCATAATACGTTCTTTCTTACTGAACGAAATTTTATATTCCCTTTTCTCCTATTCCCTTTCATTGTGGTATTCTTTCTGATACCACATTATTTCTGAAGCGGACGTCAATAATTCTTGGTAAAATACATTTCATATTCTTTTATAATTTCTACAGGTGAGGAAAATTTATTAATACCAATTATTTACCAATATTAACCTTTTACACGCCGCAGTATGATCGAAAGGTAACACAAACTATTTATTGATAAAAATCACATTAAAACTCAAACATAAGAACTATGAGTAATTTTTTTTTCAAAAAAAATTTTTGTATATGATTTACAACATGTTCCCAAAATTGAACATTGGCGGGAAACACTTAGTTTTTCCACATGTTTTTGTAAAATAGGATTAATGACCTTTAAATCTAAATTTCGATTTCCGTGCCCAATTTCTTAGTAGTTATCCGTAAATTTCTAAAAATTATAACAAAGGTATAACTTTTTTGCTTTACCTGTGTTATTTCTTTAGAAATAACACAGGTTAAGCAGAAAATAATCGGGTTGTGCCCGTCGAGCCATGGTGGTGCTCAAGAGATACGCCAGCTAAATTTGTCAAGAGGTGCGACGAAGATTTCAGAAGAAAATGTTTTCCCACTAAATTTTAAAAAATAATTATACTGTTAATGAGCAGGAATAACTATATTTTAAAAATTTTACAATTATTTATTAGCATGTTAATCAAACAATTAAAACATCATTAGAATAAAGGAAATAACAAATAATCTCTGTATTAAAATTCACAGCACAATAATCAGATGAATGAAAGTCTAAAAAATGCAAGGAGAAAGAAAAAACTTGCCAAAATTCTTTAAAACCAGAAAAAGAAAACAAAAAATAATTATTGTTCTTAGTATACTCTACGTTTCTTCTACTGTCCAGGGTAGGTGGGAAAGTATATCTCATGCAGTCTTTTATCACACTCAAGACAATTTTTTATAGTATTCTTTTGGCATACAACACAACGTCCTTGCGTTGATGGCACAATATAATGTGCATCTGATTGTCTCAAAGATTCATAGCAATGTGCGTGTGGTCCAGTAACAGAGTGGAGTTTCGGTTTCATGCGAAGCAAACATAAAGTTACTTCACTCCGGAAATTGAGATGCGATAGCTCTGCTGTTGTACCTTTGGACAAATGTAAATGCAAAATCTATCCAGCAATGACATCCATGTCTAGCGCATTGATAAATAGATTCCAATAAAATTTTTTGTTTCTAAATATAGGTCGATATGATACAAGAAGTCTGTCTAGTAAATCGACACCTCCCATTCCCTCATTATATATTTTTATCAGATGTGGCTGAGAAACATCAATTTCCCTTTTTTTTGTCGAGCACAAAATCGCTTGGTTTTACCGATAGGCTCATGTGCCGAATAATTGGAGGCTATAGTTACTACAGCATTGTCTTTCCAGCGACAAATGTAAACTTGACCATCACTTCGGTACTAAAAATTCCCTTCTTTGCCATTTTGTGGCTTCTTTTGGTGATTTGTAAAGGCATCTTCCTGTCCGAAATTCCCGAATCGTGCCAGTTACTTTGAAACTCTTTTCAAACAACTCGAACAGCTTATGTGATGAGAAAAGTTGTCAAAGACAATTTCATGCTTCTCTGAATTTTCAACACTGGATAGAAGCTCCCACACAACTCTAGATCCAGGACAAAAGTTTTTTATTTCTGAGCTTTATTCTTTATGGATTCTCATAGCTTATGAATAGCCACTGCTGGAACACAACATCCATATTTTAAAATCAAACCGTATTGGTTTACCTTGTATAAACATTTTAGCCGAATGAGGACCGTAACAGGGCATCACGTATACTCAAATTAGAATGAAAGTGACGTATCCTCTCTCAAATAAGAAAATTGCAGAGGAAAGGAAAATAATGGGAACTCATAATCACGTGTTTTCCAACATATTATGAGCCCCTCCAATAGAGTCATAAACAACGTCTAATTATCAACAAACACGCGTATTTCAGCGGCAGCTATGAGTAATCCACTTTAAACCCATTGGAGAACGTGTGAGGGGGAGGGGGGGAGAACAGGGGAATTGAAAGTAGATCCAAGTCATAAACATCTTTCGTCGACACATACTAAAACCTCTCGTATTCAAAAAAATTTTATCAATACTTCTATGCACTGTAATCAAAAGAACTTTATTATGTTGAAAACTAACCTTTACACGCCAATGTTCCCTTTTGGGAACATGCAAATTTTTTATCTAATAGTAACAACAAAATTTAATCTTTTTCATTATAACTGATGTTCTACCTACAAAATGGTCATTTTTAATTACTCCCAATTAATTTTAAAATCATTTGTTGAATTTTGCATTTTATATGTATTTTTGAATTTTGTTCATCGAAAAGTTAGAAAAAAGGCCAAAATTAAGATTTTTTCGCCTAGACACTATTTATTTTATTAACGTAACCTCAAAGCCAAATAAATCAATCTATACATTCTTTCTAAGTGATAATTTTTGTAGAGCAATACGAATAAAATTGTATTTTTCACAGAATTTTGAAGTTGATGTTCCCTTTTGGGAACATTGGAGTGTAAAAGGTTAAGACGGCAATTTTAAGGTCCCTCAAAATCTATCATATAACAGTAATCTTTAAGGCTTAGCCGGATGTAACCTCTCATATGTTACCATCGAAAACATAAGTCCTTTAAATCAAGCAATCGCGCTGGCATTCGATTCAGATCCTGGAATTTCAAGTCCCACTGTTGGCATGGATGTGTGTAGTCATTCGGAATCAGCTTTAAACTGTAGGTCCTGGTCTAATTAGCCCTCGTGTAGCAAAAAGTTGACCGTAGCGCTCCAAACTAAACCGGTGAACGATCTATGGTTCCACATCAATTTTTATCGAGAATCCAGGGGTGACATCTCAGGGTCTCATACCATCTCCCATCCTCTCTGACAGCATAGTGTGATGTATTGATCGAGGTAGCGATCGACTCAACTTATATTACAGCCAAGTAATTTGAAATAGTTACTTTATTTAAAAAAAAATAGTTGATGAAATATTGATGAGAGGTGCACCGTAAATAGGCTACAGGAATACTGAAGAGTTAGATAGTCTCTAAGTCCTTTAGGATGAGCAGTCAGAGTCACTTGTCGCATCAATATTGAGTCCAGCAGGGTCCTCGATTTCTTTGTCAGCAGAGCGGATGACTGCTAGTTAAATCTCTATTACCAGGATGATCGGGACAGGTATCTCGTCTTCGGATACCTTCCAAAAAATAGAACACCAAGCTTCCTAACCGAAGCAGAAATATATCGTCTTGAGATTAAGACCGCTGACTTCACAAGTCTTCGATATAGCTATCTCGACCCTGGGTGGTCGGAGTAGTTCTCTCAACTCAGCAGATCGCTAACTTTCTTTTGCTCTGTCGTCTAATTTTGGGCTTTTGCGCTTCGTCCAGAGAACTCGTCTTTCATTGGATCTTCTAATGGTGATGCCATTTTGAAACTTTTGACTTGCCGGAACGCAAGCTGCAATTATCGTGAATTCCCGGTCTTCCAGGGTGATCTCGCGTCATCAATCTGGCGAGCCGTGGCGAATTCCTGTTCAGCCTAGATGTCAAGTTTTGCAAACAGTCTTGTGTTCCTTCCCGTTCGAGCTTACCCTCACCTGCTACACGTATTATGGGGTCGAGTTAGCGACTCAACGATGTCAGCAGCTACGGAGAATTTATTTGGGCAATGTCTTTTCTTTCCAGTTTACCCTCACCTGTGACAGGCACGATGGTTGCTACTCAGCTGCGACAGATTCAATGGGTGTAGCGGATATTTGAATTGTGTGAATTATTTTAATTCGTCACAATAGAAAGACTTTCCGGTCTTCGGATTTAACGTGCTCATATCAGATCTAAAACTTCGTGTCTAGACCTGAAAAGTCGAAATAAAAAAACAAAATATTTTGCTTCGTAATGGGTGTGTAAACATGTTGATCTGATACTGAATTTTTTATAATATACAGAGTAGGAAGATATGACGAACTTCGATTTAAGTAGTCTTCTGTTTATTAGAGAATTTCTCAAACATTTACTTGAAAGATAATTACATGAAAATTATTCTACGTATATCGCATAAAAAATTCAAATTTTTTTTCGATTATATGAAGCGTTCATTCTATTTCTTATTTTGGATAGGGTTATATCAACAAAACTCAGAAGATAAGGATATATGAAAATTTAGCAATTTCAGTGGTACCTCGACTTACGATTTTTTGAGATACGAGCATTCTCTCGGCAGACTTTTTGCTTCGAGATATGAGCTAATATTCGGGTTACGTGAAAGCTTCAGATATCACACTGCTATTTTGCGCAGCGAGCGCCATGTTACATGCTCATCAAATGAAAGCAAGGGAAGCATATAATCTTTACTACCTTTATGTACAATTATTATACAATTGTATACAAATTATTCTTAAGACTACTATCCAGTCTTAAACCGAGAGATTGACACTCAACAATTATCACCCGGGGAAGCTTGCTCTGTCCACACTTGAGTAGCCATCCGAAACCAAACAGAGCCAGGGGATGACCGAATGGCTAGAACGTTGGCATTCGGTTCAGATCCTATGGGTTCGAGTCCCACTGTTCACATGAATGTTTGTATCCGTTCGTAATCGGTTTTAAACTGTAGGTCTCGATCTAATTAGCCCTCGTGTAGCAAAAAGTTGACCGTAGCGATCTAAACCAAACCGAACAGCGTCCAATCTCTCTCGCAGAGATATAGCTTCAGTGATGGGAAGGAATTTCCTCAATTCCCTCCCCCACACTGGCACTCCCCATGGGGTCCAAGGGATTTGATAACCCTTGTCCTAGGATCGCAAGCCCTCCCTCTTCTACGGATTATGAGAAAGAGGAATCCGGACATTACAGCCACATTGAACGATGCAACAATCGCCCAGCTTCCATGTCTCACTCGTTCACTTTAAGAGGCTAGCTCGTAATAAAAGCATCAGTTTTGTGTGTTGTATTTGTGCTTGCAGTTATTTTGGAAAACTTCATTTTTCCAACCATGGGTCCGAAGAAAATGAGTGCGAAGGACAGTGCTGAGAAGAAGCGGATGGTGTGCATTGAGTTCAAAAAAGAAATTATCAAAAGATATGACCAAAGTGTGCGTGTATACTTAAAGGCTCTGGGATTTTCCGAATGATAAACGAGCAGCGGCTTAATCTTGCAGTCACCTTTCATGTTAACGCACAGTGCGAGGGTTAGCCTATCCTTCATTTCTTTCTAGCCTGGAATCCTATTTTCCTCTACCGTAAGGCAAATGTTGTACATTACACTTAATAAAACAAGTTTATTACAGTACATTTTATTGTATTCCGTTTTTATACAATGTTCGTCATTTATAAGCACATTTATCTTATTTAAAAACATGTAACAAAAATTACGGTGTTTTGAGGGAGCCCGGAACGAATTAATGGCATTTCCATTAATTTCAATAGGGAAAATTGATTCAAGATACGAGTAATTCGAGTTACGAGCTCCGTCATGGAATGAATTAAACTCGAAAGTCGAGGTACCACTGTTAACCAATATTAACTTAACATCTGTTTAATTCTTTTTTGCAATTTTCAAACAGGGAAAAAGATTTATCTAATTAAAATCCTGTTCGACAATATAATTACGAATATTTTTAGAAATAAGAGTGTATGTGGAATGCGAAACACGCGAATCTTTATAAATTATCCTGTTTGAAATGTTCAAAATGTAACTAATTATATCTTGTCGTTTCGAATGAAATGTCTTTTATTTATATCATAAATATATACTATTTTATCAATTTTCTCTAATTAGTTCAACAATGACATTTACGTAAAATTAATTTTTTTCAACAACGGGTGTTTTATTAGACCTTATAAAAATGATCAATTATTTAATCATATTGAGTATTTTTGCGCTAAAGGAGGCAAAACATTCAATAGGATTTGCCTCCTTTAGAGCCAAACTTTTTTATCTAAAGGAGGCACCTATCTTTTCAGGTTTGGAAATGTAGTGTTAGGCCTCATTGGAAATAGAGAATGATCTGTATTGCAAGCATAGTAATACACAAATTTTCAGTGGAATTCATAAGAGCAAAGTTAAATACACTCACTTCCAAAAATTAAGCACGGAGAGGAAAATGTTAATTTTCGTAATCCAATCTGAATTAAAGAAGCTGAAATTTACCGCAAAGATAGAAGGAAGTATGCAAATATGTTAGGTAATAGCCAATCACGGTTTCGCATCCAGAAATATGCAAAACAGGCAGTCGTATAAGAAGCCGGCATTGTGAAGGGTTACAGAAGTTGCATGTAAGTGCTGATGAAAGGTGTTTAGAACATTCGTACAATTTGCTTTCAAGCTAGACGTGTTTCTATGGCTTCCAGAAGACGAATGGAACAGTCTGAGCGCTGGCGGGCTGTCGGACGCATTGAATCAGGACAGTCTATCACAGATGTTGCTCTTTTCTTCGACGTTCATCATTCCGTCATTTCACGATTATGGAAACAATTCCAAACCGGACAAACAGTTGTCCGAAGACCTGTAGCCGGTCGTCCAAGGGTTACGACCCCCTCGGAAGATCGATATATTGCTGTTGTAGCCAAGCGGACTCAATGATCGACGTCTACACATGTGACATCCAGATTTTCCCTACATCGGTTACAGTCCAGATTTGCCCTACAACCCGATGATAAGCATGTAAGAGTCTGGAGGGAACATGGCACATGCAATCGGCCCGAGAACATCCCCGAACATCACGCATTCCACGGTGGAAGCATCATGGTCTGGGCAGGGATTTCATTGGGATATCGCACCGACCTGCACATCTACAGGCGAGGTTCTGTGACGGCTGTACGGTATCGAGATGAAGCCCTAGACCCCACTGTGAAACTGTACGCTGCAGCAGTTTGTCTTTCTTTCGTTTTAATGGACGATAATGCCCGTCCCCATAAAGCTTCCATCGTTGACGACTTTCTGGAGAGTGAGGGGATGGCGCGTATGGACTGGCCGGCTTACTCGCCGTACCTTAATCCAATTGAAAATGTTTGGGATGCCTTCGGCCGTGCTGTATGTAGACATTTCCCACCTCAAGCCACTCTCAGAGATTTAGAAACTTCCCTACAGGAGGAATGACGATTACTGGACTCTTCGGTGATTGATCACCTCGTAACAAGCATGATCACACGCTGTACACTTTGTATGAAGGTGAGGGGTGCTCATATACCCTATTAATGTCAGTTTTTGTTGTTTGTTTTGCATTTAAACATCATTTTGTTAATGACGCAAATATGACGTCATCTTATAATTTATGAAAATTCAATATTTTTTCTTATCTCTGTGTGAAATTCATTGTTTAGTTTCATGAATAAACATAGAGCTACTTACTTGCAGCATTTCATGTCAATGAAAGCAGTACTTGTCCATTTCTTTCGCATTTTACTGCTCCGTGCTTAACTTTTGGAAGTGAGTGTATATTTTAAACACAACCTTAAGTCCTGTACGAAATCATGGTCCGTCTCTTCGACTCTTGTACTATAAACTCATTACCTTCTTTATCTGAATAGCCTTCCTGACTAATAAAAGGCTATATCACTTTGAAAGGCTGAAAGATTTTGTACTTTTATAACCATAAATGGAGTAAACATTATCTGGAGTAAACATTAGCAAAACAGCAATTATATTAACTGTCTTTTTTTCCAATATATCAACCAACACTATAAAGTGATGACCAGAATGAGAAGTTGTCCATGATAGTCGTGTGTGTATTTTGGGGGAGACTGTCTTTGAGAGAAAAATGTATTAAATTCCCTGTCTTGGACAATGTAGTAGTTTTTTTATTAATATCATGATTTGTACGCATGATATATGTATATACACACATACAATACATGGAATAATAAATTAAAATGACTGACAAAAATAATACATAGTTGTCATGTTGTTTGCGGTTTGCAGTCTACAAACTGGGGTACTATTGTTGATGATTTATGTATTAAATTTACAACGATAAGCTAAGAAGGACTGAAGTTAGCCTGAGTAATATACCGCACAACGCACACACACGCACGCGCGCGCACACACACGCACACACACACACACACACACACACACACACACACACATATATATATATATATATATATATATATATATATATATATATATATATATATATGTGTGTGTGTGTGTGTGTGTGTGTGTGTGTGTGTGTGTGATAATATTATTAATAACCTTTAATCGCCTTTTCTGAACTTTCTCTCTCATCTGGTAACACCTTTTCGACGCCTTGGCGAGATGCTTCGCCCTTCCATATGCTAACTTTCTCCACCAATTCTGGCAACCGCTCTTTGACCTAATTCTATTTTCGCGCGCTACGATTTAGACGCTGGGCTGACTCAAAGTGAATAAGATGTGTGGCTGTTTCCATAAAATAAATTCCTTCGTTCCTGAAACTGACTTTATTATTTCCCGGCCTCGATTGCAGTATTTTCAGGAGATGACCATTCAGGTCATTTCATCTATATATATATATATATATATATATATATATATATATACCTTGTTTCCCCCAAAGCAAGACCTGGTCTTGTATTTACTTTGCTCCAAAAGACACATTAGGGCCTATTTCCAGGGGATATCTTATTTTTTCATACACACAAATTTGCACATATTCATTTCCTACAATCTATATTTATTCATATATTCATGAACAAAAGTTTACATTTATTCAAGTACAGTTATGTCACCTTCTTCTGAAACGTCGTCATGAATCTTCACACCTCGTATTCCTGCCTGAATTTCTTGCAACTTCATTTCCTGTAGAACCGTAGTCCCTAATCGCTCATGTCTAGCAATAGAGTTGTCCTAAAAGGAGTACTTCTTGTCCATATAGTAGTAGTGCATTGGAAATACATCTGTCAGTGATTTTATCCAATGAATTCTTCACCCAAGTCACGATCTTTTGCAGACTAGGCTTCACAAAATTTTCACGTTGATTTCTATCTATTCTAATTTCAATGTATTTCATTGATTTCAATGCGCAAATGGTCCTTGCATGGTTTGTTCATTTCACTATCAAGATCTGCAGATGGGCAGTCATTCCTGTGGGAATCATTATTTGATATATTCTACTTAATACAAGGAAGTTATTCGTGTCTTTTGTACGGTGACCGCTGGCTGAATCCCAGACTAGCAAACCTCTTTGACCACCTCGCAAAGCAAGTGGCAGCATTAATTCGACTCTCTTCCTTACAACTTCCTGCTTGTGTGCATGAGTCGTTTTCGGCTTCAAGAACATGAATGCCTGAAACACGTTCCATCTTACATTTCTTTCCTTTAGTGATGATTAGAGGCAGGGCTTTCCTTCGATCCAGATGAATTGCCCAAAATACAGATAACATGTGTCCTTTCGTAACCATTGGCGGTAATGTAGAATGAGGAGGCACCCCTCTGATCAATTGTCGTTTCATATCCTTCACCTATAAACACTGCAGTTTCACCCATAGCAATCATGTTGGAGAGCTGGTATGTAGAAAAGTCGATGCGATCAACAAAAGAATTGAATTCAAGTACACGTTTAATAACTTCAGTATATGCCAGCTTGAAAAGTGTTGTCGATTTTCTTAGTTAAAGTTCCTGTCGCTGAAGGAATTCCTCCATCCAGTGTTGTGATGCTTTGAATTCGTCTGGGTATATGTCTAACTGTGGTGCAGTTACAATGACTAATGCTTAAATATCAGCTCTACTAACAATCAAATCCTTTACTCTTCTATCAGCAATCAATTCACAGATGATATCTTCCAACACAGGAAATAATCGTTGCCGACTCGATTCATAATTGTGCGTCTAAGCATTTCCTACGACCACGTGTTGACTGAGGTTATCGTACAATGACCGTCATTTACGGACCATTCAGATATCAAATCTCCTTTCTTAGCTTTAATATTCTTATTCCGGCAGTCCTGTATGATTCTTTTTTTTTTTTGTACTCGTCGGAATATCTGTTCCTTTTTGCACTAAACTTGTTTGGGGATCAAAATATTATTCTCTTTCAATCTATTATTAAATCAAGTGTTATCCAAAGTCTTTCAAAACACTTGTGGCAACAAAAACAGTTAAGAATGATGTACTACACAAAACCGACGAAAAATTATAGACACAAGATTCAGAAAATGTTTCTTTATTTCACACGAGTGCATTAAGTACGTGTATTACAACACACGACGTATTAAATTATGAAGATTCTAATAAGTCGCATCCCCGACCGTTTGTTATCAAGGTCGTACGTGTGTTGTGACCATACTCTGATTGGACATTCGGCAATACGTCTGTAGTCCGTCTTGCTGACGATCTTAACTGGGGCTTATTTTTTGGGAAACACTGTATATATATATATATATATATATATATATATATATATATATACATATATATACATATATATATATACATATTTATACATATATATATACCGGGTGGCCATAATTAAACTGACAGTGCTCACAGTGTTCTGTAGCGCGATCTATTTCCGAGAATGACGCCACATTTTGTAGGAAGATTAAAGAAGACGGGGGACGAAGGATTCCGCGAAAAAATAAATTAGTTCCAAACGTCACCGCTAGGGGAATATTTGGCGCTGTGTAATAGAAAATAGAGTGTTAACAAATGCAAATTAATACGGAATAAAATTACCTTTTATTATGCACATTTTCTTATTTAGTTCAAGTGCAATATGGCAACACTTTTAAAAACGCGTAAAATCTACGTAAACACCGATAAAGTCTCGTGATCTGCAATATCACGTACGCTGAGCAGAAGAAGTTCTTTATTCAAATTTCACGTTACATCCATTCGCACAGTGCCAGCTGCTTGGGTGTTAAAAGGCAATGTGTTACGTTTCGAATCAATCGGATTGAAAGTTTATGTACAATGTCTTCTTCTTTAGTCGAGCGTGCGTTACTGGTAAAATTCTTTTACCTCAACCAGTGCAACGCGTCAGCCGCTCTTCGTGCTTTTAGAACGCACAAAAAAATGCGTAAAGGTAACGGTCCTGTGTCAGTTAATGGGCTAAAAGAATTGGTTGCGACGTTTGAGAAAACAGGTTCTCTGAAGGTTCAGTCAGGCAGATGACGAAAACCTGTACCACAGGATACAATCGAAGCAGTTGCCTCGGCTATTGTCGACAGAGGACCAGACAATATTGCTGCCACCTCTAGCGCTAGTGGATTAGCTCGGAATATGGATATGCCTTACAGTACGGTATGAAAAATCTTACGAAAGATTATCAACTTCTATCCGTACAAGATCAGCCGTGTACAGGAGTTACTGTACCCCGACCATGATAAGCGGGCAGACACACACAAAGGTAATTTCCGTATTGATTTGCATTTGTTAACACTCTATTTTCTATTACACATCGCCAAATATTCCCCTAGCGGGGACTAATGGAACTAATTTATTTTTTCGCGGAATCCTTCGTCCCCCGTCTTGTTTAATCTTCCTACAAAATGTGGCGTCATTCTCGCAAATAGATCGCACTACAGAACACTGTGAGCACTGTCAGTTTAATTATGGCCACCCGGTATATATATATATATATATATATATATATATATATATATATATATATATATATATACACACACACATATATATATATATATATATATATATATATATATATATATATATATATATATATGTAGAGTGGAATTTGCCACCACACCTCTACCTCGATTCACTGAAGCGACCTCTACCGACCGCTACGACTATAAATACTGCAGTCTGACTATAGGCAAGATATATGATGATATGAGGTGATATGATGTGTATCTCGAAGTGTTAGTTCCTGGAGACGTTCTAACTTTTTAATTCTTAATGTGTTTAATTTTAATCCTATGTAGCTTTTAATTCTTAATGTTTGCGTTTCGTTATTAAATGTAATTAAATGTCAGCTGTGTTTTTCTTCACTACTATCTACCAACGGCCATTCTGACAGCACCCACACATATATATATATATATATATATATATGTGTGTGTGTGTGTGTGTGTGTGTGTATATATATATATATATATGTATATATGTATATATATATATATATATATATATATATATATATATATATATATATATATATATATATATATATATATATATATATATATATATATATATATATATATATATATATATATATATATGTATATACAGTAGAACCCCGATTTTACATTGTCCGTTTCGTACGTTATCCCGTTTCATACGTCATTCTGCTGGTCCGTGAAAATTGCCTATACTATGCTTAGATTATGTTTTAACCCCGATTTTACGTTTTCCCGTTTCGTACGTTTTTTACCGTTGGTCCCATGAAAAACGTAAAATCGGGGTTCCACTTTATATATATATATATATATATATATATATATATATATATATATATACAGGGTGTCCATAATTAACGTCCCACTTTCAAAATGCTGCAAAAAAAGAACCACGGGTCAGAATGACTTCAAATTTGAACTGAATATACTGGAAGAAGGGGGAAACGATTTGGAATAATAAAAAAAAAGTTCCAAAATGTATCAATAGATGGTGCTGTAATCAGTTGGAACTTTTTTTTTATTATGCCAAATCATTTCGTCCTTCTTCCAGTATATTCAGTTCAAATTTAAATTCATTCTGACCAGTGGTTCTTTTTTTTGCAGCCTTTTGAAAGTGGGACTTTAATTATGAACACCCCAGGGTGTATATAGTATGCCATAATTAAAGTCCCACTTTCAAAAGTCTTCAAAAAAAGAACTACTGGTCAGAAGGACTTCAAATTTGAACTGAATATACTGGAAGAAGGGGGAAACGATTTGGCATAATAAAAAAAAAAGTTCCAACCGCTTACAGTGCCATCTATTGATACATTTTGGAACTTTTTAAATTATGCCAAATCGTTTCCCCCTTCTTCCAGTATATTCAGTTCAAATTTGAAGTCATTCTTACAAGTAGTTCTTTTTTTGCAGTCTTTTGAAAGTGGGAATTTAATTATGAACACCCTGTATATATATATAAACGTTCAGTTACTTTTTAAAATGAAATGATGTTGAATTGTGTCTATAAGCCATTTATAACTTGGTACACTACATGCTCCTTACTTTATGCAGATGTTAGAATTTTTTTAAAGATTTAAATTTAACCTAGTATACATGCGAACTTATTTTCTAGAAAGAAAACTTAAACCTCTGGAATCTTTCGCATCCTGTAAAGGGCATTTCTTATTTTATACCCTTTATATCAGTTTTCATTAAACAAAGCTATTGTGGTCTTTAATTATTATGTACTATTGAATTTGCACGTACATTTTTAAATACTAGGCTCGAAATTAAAGTTATTAATTTTAAACAAATAAACTCTCTTAATTTTCTGTATACCGTATTCAATAAAAAAATATCTGCGCATCTTATTCGTTATTTAAATGAAAAGACAGGTTTCCAAAATTTTAATTAAGAGGGATTTGAATAAATTCTGTAAGGCATGTATTTAACGCCGATTTCAAACTTAAATAAATTTTTCACAAATATGTTCACCCTTGGAATTTTTAAGTACTTTCGAAAGCATTCAACGATTAGCGCTGATTAAGTTACATTTATTAATGCCAAAAAACTAATTAAGAGCTGTTATATCTTCCATACTTCAGAGAATGTTATGCAAAAGAGCGAAGGCATCATTCACTTCTTGCTTGCTCATCATTTCTAACTGAAGTGCAGCACGAAATCAAATTAAGTCGTAAAGTATAAAAAGCTTTTTGAAAAATAGATTACATATTTGCAAAAATTGTAGAATTCCATCGCTTTGAAAAATTTATTAACATTTTACATTTTCAAGAGTTTTTTTAGTCTTTCTCTGCTAAGCATTTTAAAAAAATATTTGAACAGATATCTTGTACAATACAATTTATTCAATAGGGACATGCATGGAATTTTTGTGAAGTTCGATATAGTCAACCAACCAAATAAAGATTGGACTATATAAACAATTTAATGAAGGGTTCTTACTTCTTAGTTTCCTTTTTTTACGGCAACTTTAAATATATATATGATGACAAAACAAACACAAACACACAAACAAGCGCGCGCACACACACACACACACACACATATATATATATATGTATATATATATATACATATATATATATATAATTAAAATATATACAGTGAAATCTCGAACTATCGTTTTTCAAAGGACCGGCGGAACGGAACGATAAATGCGGAAAAAGTATAGATGCGGGAGCATAACAAAGCAATATGATCGACGGGACTATATGAAACAAACGACACATACGGGAAAACGATGATTCGGAGAACGATCTATATATATATATATGTGTATATATATATATATATATATATATATATATATATATATATATATATATATATATATATATATATATATATATATATATATATATATATATTTATATATATATATATATATTTATATATATATATATATATATATATATATATATATATATATATATATATATATATATATATATATATTGATATATATATATACATAGAGAGAGAGAGATGTGTGTATGAGTGCGGGCATACAAGGTGTGGCTATTAAACAACGAGGCAGGATAACGAGACTTACTCGGATCTAAGTGTTATACCCCGTAGAGCAGGTTGCACATATGCGGAAGAGTATCCTTGAACCTACCAGAACAAGAGAAGTGAAGTCGTGTTTCATTGTCGCTCGTAGTCAGCCTGCTAGCAGCAACTGAAGGGTGACGTGTGCAGTCGTCTTAGTGATTAAAGCCGATTCCAAACGCCCACGTTTACCCATGTCTATTTCGGGATTCCATGCTGCAATCTGTTTCCGATGACATACGGTCTGTTCACACTAAATTCAGAGCATTACGTGGCGTAAGCGTTATAAATTTCAATCAATAACAGATCTGAATTCATTGATCATGTGGTATGTCAATCCAAACACAGGTCCTTTCAACTACATCAAACCCTGGTAGTAACGTGACGCAACTCTCTGGATGCAATGTGGACAGGCTTTTAGCGATTCGACCATCGTCCAACTCTGCTAATTGTATAGTTTTTTTTCATAGATTTTTAGCTACTTCAAACTGCTTACTCTATTTTTTTCTTTTTTATCATATATTCTAAATTTATTTAAATCTGTATGTTATACATAAGTAGTCCAACTACCCTTATTGCTTTTTCTATAATATCAGTCTTTTTAGAAATGTAAAATAAAAAAAATAAACTGCAGAAATTGAAAATATTACTAACTTTAACATCAATAATTATCGTTAATAACATGTAAAAATCACTCTAGTCTATTAAAAACACAGACATTAATCACAATTACATAAGAAATAGACTTCAAACCTATAACAATCGGCGACAGTATATACATAAAAACAGAAACAAGAGTAGATACAATGAACAAAAACGAGGCCATTATTTACGTACATTCCATGTCAATGCACTGGCTTGCAATCAAAACATTGATACTAATAGATTTAAAATTCTATTGTGCACTACAGAAGTAGAATGATTTGGATATTACTACTCATACCGATTTAAGATGCGTTTTATTAAAATAAAGAATTTTTTATAGTTTCATGTTTTCCCGCTCAACAACGTTTTACGTACCATTGTTTGATAGCAATACTGATATTATTGCAGTCAATTTCTACCTCGAAATTTCTTTCTTCTTGTGATCAATGAATAGTTCTCCCAGGAGAGTTCAGTGTAGAAAATGGTGTCATGAAATAAATAAATAATAAAATAACAACACATGAGTGAGAGAGTAAACCCAAACATACAAAATCATAACAATGTCGAATTCAGTTGTCAGGTGCATCGTCAATTCTATAGAATTTTAATTATGTTTGCACTTCTGATTAGTCACAATTTCAGGCTGTGATATTTGGATTTAAAAGATATTTACAATAAGGGAATTCCTCTGGTTTATATGTCTGTGAATAAGTTAAAGCAAAGAAATCGGGAATTAATTTTTTTTAGTCTGTATTATATGAAAATGTTTATGAGTGTTTGTAGATTCCTACACACACACACACACACACAGAGATATATATATATATATATATATATATATATATATATATATATATATATATATATATATATATATATACAGTAACCGCCGCTTATAGTGATCAGTGGCTATAAGAATCAACCGTTTATAAGAATCAATATCGCGAAAACAAAAACAAATGTATTATTTCCATGTTAAAATTTTCGCTTTAAAGAATCAATCCACTGGTTTTAAGAATCAGTTTACACTCTTCGCTTGCCTTTCAATTTTCAAAAAAAGTCACTTAAAGCCTCAAAAGGCACGAAGTTCTTTTTTTTAAAGAAAGATTGATAAGATGGGATGGAATATAGTCATAAAATTCATCCCTTTCTTTGTTAGACATAACATAATAGATTCCCCTTAAACGCTTTACCACAACATTGTCCTATTAGCTTGACCCGGGGGCATCTTTACCCATCCGGGTCCGATTTCACTTTTCTCCACTGACAAACAAAAATAGGGACTCTTTTTTTCCCACCTCCCACATCCTGGTTTCGGCTTCCTGGATCCTGAAACACATAAATCTTCGGCGAAGTGTCCACTATCACTTAGGCAAACGTGACATTAGTAGATTCAGCACGTTATCAAACCGTGAAACGTAAGCTAGAAGGTGAATCTTCGTCTGAGACTATTAGTATTGAAAGAGGTATAAACAGCCTCCTGAAAACTTCATTACGTCAAATTACCATAGAAAACTTTTTCTTGCTCCCTTCCTGTAGTTGAAATGTTAAAATTGTTAAGCAGGTATGTTATAACATATATTGCATTTTTTCTTCTCTTACTATAATTATGTGTATCTACTTATAGGTCTAAAAATAGTTGTATTTTAAAAATTATAAAAAATAATTTTAATGAAAGATAATTAAAGAGTATTTTATGGTAAATTATCTAATATATGTATATATAGGTGTGTGTGTGGCTGTCCAAAAACCTAAATTTTGGCTATAAGAATCAACCGGTTATAAGAATCAAAAACAGTAATAACAAACGTGATTCTTATAAGCGGAAATCACTGTATATCATATATATATATATATATATATATATATTGTATATGCGTATGTGTATGTGTTTGTAAACATGGATGTGGGTGCAGGTATGTGCATTTTTCTTTCAAATTCCCATCATTGTAATTTTGCATATTTATGTGAAATTTCCTCAACAAAATTGTGACATTTCTTCAAAAACATTTATCTAAAATTATCGTATCTCACCCAGTTTTTTTATTATATAGATCATTTTATGATATAATCTCAATCATTACAAAAATAATTAAAATTTTTGTGAATAAAGTGCATATAAGTGATTTGTTGCACATTATAGAATCTTTTTTAAGAAAATTCTTGGCAGAAATTTTTATTTGCGAGCATACTGAAAAAATTTCTAAAAGAATCTCAGAAAAACCTCCCTCATCAAACAAAAAAAAAAAACTATTAAAAATATCAGTACACCGAAAAGATTTTTTAATGCGATATTTTATTGCTTAGTTGTCTGAGGTTAGATTTTTTAGGAGTGGAAAAAGTTCTTTGAGCAAACTACCCTTCAGTCTTCTACACGCTCAATTGAAGCTGAATCTACAAAATGTTGACAGTTTTAGAGGGAACTTTTCTTTTTTTTCTTCCACTGTAAAAACATTGCGTCAGGTACTTCTGACTCTTTTTTTTTTTCGGAATTCTTCGTGAAAGGATTTCTTAAAGTTTTAAAAATAACTCTACCATATAATAGTTTAATAGCAACCTTAGAAATATTCAGTTTGGACACATAATTGGAAGATATAGTTGAAAGAATTATAAATAATATTCTATAATTACAAAACATTAGTGATTTTTATTTTTTGAAATTTTACACTTCAAAATTTATCTTTTGGATTAAAATTATCTCTTTGCAATAAAGCACTAATATGGAAAAAAATTTAAAACAAGTAATATATATATATATATATATATAAAATACTTGGAATGTTATGAAATTTACATGAAGGTTACATATTTAATTTTCATACAAAATGCTTACACTATTTGAATTCTTTTAGACTTTTCATATCAAACAGACTAAATCTTTTAAATCAAGCAGAATCTTAAATTTTACGGAAGCACGAGACATAAAATTTTCAAACATACCACCCACATAGTACAGTTAATTTTTAAATATTTCTCATACAAAATTTCAAACATTTTTGGGATATATTGATCTTTATAATAATACACATTTACCAACAAATATGATATTTTAAACAGGAAACACTTGGATAAAGTATAAATCAAAAAATATGTGCAAATAAATAAAATTATCTTCCTGTCATGCCTTTATGGAAGATATACAAAAATGTTATATATATATATATATATATATATATATATATATATCTTTATGTAATAAATTAAATATTAGGCCCTCCATTCTATCAGTTAAATTCCTTTTCCTAAATCCAATCCCCAGTAACATTACTTTAGCGTTTTAAAAACCCATAGCAACAGAACTTCCCATAAAACAGCAAACGTTGCATTTCTACACGTGTATACGTCTCGATAAAAGCGTGGGTTCGCATCGCCAGCCCCAAAATTCCGCTGACATTTCAAAACAACAGCCACATGTACCTCGCTTCTAGCGCGTAAGGTTGAAAGGTGATATTGCACTTCGCTCCGAGCATCTGAAATGAAAGGTCGTATGTTACTATCGCTCCTAATAAAACGATTCGACCCGACTGCTTCAAAATTTTAATTCCTTTCAGGCTGAGTCTAGCTCCAGCCATGTAAATTTGAGCTAGTTTTCCTTTTCAGGTTGCATTTTAAGAACGAGATGTAATGATTATATTACATAGAGCCGAAAGCGATTCTTCATGTGCGATTCAACCTCAACGGACTTCGAATCCATTGCCTTGGACTATGTGTGTGCGCGTGAAATACCGACCTTGAGAGAAGCGCAATAGGAGTTCGCCACTTGAAAATGAAATGACCTAGTTTTGATTTCCCTTTTCGAAAATGACATCGAAAGATTTAAATAAAAAATTGGCTGATCATCGTGACTCTGACCAACCTAAAGAAAAACAAGGGGATAATTCTGGAGTTTACGACAAACAATTATTGGAAAACAGTGCTGTATCTTCACCAAATCAATTAAGTAATCTTCCGAAATTTAATCCTGGTGGAATGGTCAAAATTAATAACTGGTTGAAATTCTTCGAGAAAAAGACTATTGAATTGACGGAAGAAGAAAAACTACAAATATTTCCGGATTTTCTATCGGACGAGGCTTTGGAATTTTACATCGAAAACCTAATAGAATCACAAAAGTGGGATGAAGTTAAAATAAAAATCAGTGACTATTTCTCAGAAGAAAAACAGTTTTCATTCGAAGATTTCAGCAGGTTGAGCCTTTCTGGAAGTCAAAATATAAATGATTATTTTAAAAAGAAAATTAATATCGCTAAAGCATTAAAACTTGAAGAAGAAATTATAATTCAAGGTCTCACAGACGGATTGCCGACAAGATACAGGGATTTATTTTTAATAAGTAACGTTGGTACAACTACTGATTGGATTTCCCTTGCGAGGAAAATGATCAACAGCTACGAAGATAGGAGGAAAGATCACCATAATAGAGACATGCATAATCAACAGTCCGGTTTTCGCAGACCGTTCGATCGGCGAGATGACTATGACAGATTCCCATAACACGAGTCACCTAGATTCCGGCACCAACAACCGCGACCATGGCATAGATGGCCCCAGAATTTTCGAGAAGAGGACCGTCCTAGGACTCGGTTCCAGTCTCCACAACATACAAACAACTATAACAGCAACATGACAGAACAGCGACAATGACGGATGTTCACCGTACACCTAAAAATCGGTACTGAACTGATTATCGGCCTGATAGATACAGGTAGCACCATTAACATTATTTATCGAACTGTATATGATAAAATTAAATATTATGTGAAAATTCTTCCATCGGACAATTCACAGGTCAGTACCCTCGCAGGTAAAATAAAAACTGATAAAATAATTTCTACAAAGTGCCGAATCGGTAAGTTGAATAGATTTGTGAATTTTTATGTTATTGAAACAAATTTAAAGTATGCAATTCTATCGTCGGAAATTATTAGTCTATTTAAAATTAATTTGGATTTTAAAAATGTTTGTGTTTACCAAGGAAAAAATAATATTTCATCTACTTTGTCTTTGGAAAATGTTACTAATAATTGCTATATATTTTTAACATATGACAATCCTAATGTGCCACATACTTGTTCTCATAATACTATATATCTTGATACTAAATATAATAGAAATTGTGATACTCGTTTTTATAAAATTGAAAATGAAAATAATATTGCTGATGATGAAAGTGTTCAATTGAACAAAATATTGAATGAGTATAATAATATTTTCGCGAAAAATAAATATGATGTTGGATGTATACGTCTTGAACCACAAAGAGTAATTTTGAATTCTGAACTACCAATTTCCCTGCGTCCATACAGGGCGTCGCCAAAAGATAATGCCGAAATTAAGAAACAAATAGACGAGCTTTTAGCTGCAGGTTTAATAAAAACATCTCATTCACCCTATGCTTCCCCAATTACGTTGGCTTACAAGAAAGATGAAAATTCAAAATCCAGAATGTGTATCGATTACCGAAAACTAAATAGTATTACTAAAACGGACTCGGAACCAATTCCCCGAATCGACGCAGTTTTAGATCAACTAACCAATGCTAAGATTTTCTCCACCCTTGATCTCGCGAGTGGCTACTGGCATATTAAACTAAATGAAAAATATACAGAAAAATTAGCTTTCACCTCAAACTTTGGCTTATATGAATGGAAAAGATTACCTTTTGGCTGGAAAAACGCTCCTGCCATATTCTAAAGAACACTCAGACAAATTTTAAATAAATACCAAATTAAATTTGCGCTCAACTATTTTGACGATATAATTATGTTTTCAGACTCTTTCGAAGAACACTTAGAGCATTTAAAAACTATTTTCTCGATTTGTGAAAAAGAAAACATAAAATTGAAATTTTCAAAATGCCAATTTGCCCAAACAAAAATAAAATTTTTGGGATATGAAGTGGAAAAGGGATGTTATCACCCGAGTAACGCTAATATAGAAATTATTAAGAAACTTCAACCTCCCAGGACTGTTAAAGACTTACAAAGATTTTTAGGTAGCGTAAATGTTTATAATAAATTCATTCCCAACTATGCTAAATTAAGATGCTAAATGGCTACGTCAGTGTACAGAAAAGTTCTCAAAGGAGTTCATGATAGTAGCAGGATTTTGTTACAACAGCAAATTAAAAATAAAAAAAGTCTCAAGTAAAGCCAAAATTAATTCACTTTTCTATCAGCAGAATATTTTAGAACCAATTTTTGAAGAAGAAATTCCAGCCTTATATGGAAAGGACTTTGATAAAGTTGGGCTTCATATGGACAAAGCCTCTAGTCACACGTCTAAATCAACTGCCGCTTATTTAGCAAAGAAAGAATCAGAAACAGGAATAAAATGTATTTCATTTAACGAAATTCCTGTAAAATTACCTGACTCTTCTGCAATGGACTTTTGCGATTTCGGTTTTTTAATACGAGCCTTAGGAAAACGGCATCTCAGAACACTGGACGGACTTTGGAAAACGGTCTAAGAGGAATGAGGTAAAACTGACATAACAGCACTAAGCAAATATGTACTTTCATGGAAAATTCGAGCTAGAGCTGTTGTCAAGAGCCATGTTAATCAGCTACAAGCAAATCACAAAAAATCGCAGAAAATACGGCATTTATACATAGCACTTAACTATCAAAATTGTTTCCATAAAGTACGAACGACCTTGTGTGTATACAGTGGAATCTCGATCTATCGTTTTTCAAGGGACAGACTGAACTAAACGATAAATGCGGGAAAACGATAGATCCGGGAACATAACAAAGCAATATGATCGACGGGTCTGAGTGAAATAAATGACACTTACGGGAAAACGATGATTCCGAAAACGTCAATCGAGATTCCACTGTATATATATATATATATATATATATATATATATATATATATATATATATATATATATATATATATATATATATATATATATATATATATATATATATATATATATATATACTGGGTGTCCCAAAAATTACCGACGATTTGAAAAATCAATTACAGAAAAACGGAAGGTGATAAAAATGTACGGTTTGCGGCATTCTGCTTACGCAACCAGGGAATTTATTCTCACCAATTTTCAAAATTAGTTACAAAGTTCGTCAACAGATGGCGATACCGACTGGGAAAAACTATAAAACAATGTTTTCAAAGCAAGAAGCATACGCAAAGTGGCATGGATTGGCCTCCCTATTCGCCAAATTTTATACGATGCGATTTTTTTTTCTTTGGGGGGTACTTGAAAGACCTGGTGTATCGTCACAATCCACAAACTGTAGATGAACTGGAACAATACATCTCTGCTGCTTGTCAGAACATTCAAACTGAAATGTTTGCACAGGCGTCTGCGAATTTTGTCCTCAGACTGCTCCACGTTGTTTCTGCAAACGGTGGTTATTATGAAAACATTGTTTTATAGTTTTTCCCAGTCAGCAGCGACATCTGTTGACGAACTTTGTAACTAATTTTGAAATTTGGTGAGAGTAAATTTCCTGGTTACCTAAGCAGAATGCAGCAAACTGTACATTTCTATCACCTTCCGTTTTTCCAAAGCGTCGGTTATTTTTGAGACAACAGGTATATATACCAGTATAGTCAATAAGTTCGGGGACTACCCTCCCCCCTCATGCCCGGTGTGTGGGGGAACCGAAATAATGATGTGGCTTGCAAGTCTGGTTATCTGCGTACGCGTGAGACGTCACATGACACTTTGCACAACTGCTATGGTGTGCAGCTCACTATTTGGCTGCATACTGTCAGCTTATGATGTCGATGTAGCAAAATGTCCTTTTTGGAGCAACGTTCCAACATTAAATTCTGCAACAAATTTGGAAAAACCACCACAGAAACATTACGGTTACTGCAAAAAGCGTATCGAGACAAAGATATGTGCAGATCGAAAGTTTTCAAATGGTACAGCTTGTTTAAAAATGGGAGAGGCGGTGTTGCAAATGATCCGCGAAGTGGTTGGCCAGTGACCCCACAAACGGAGGCGAACATCCAACGGGTAGGAGCAGTAGTTGTTTGGTTGGTGGAAGTTTATTGGCGCAAGGTCCAGAAAGAAGAAGCTGCGCCAAACACAAGGTAACATCGTCAACAAATGGTATGTACAGGTCCTTCGTCGTCTCCGGGAGGCAAAACGTCCACACGTTTGGAAATCCAACATTTGGATGTTGTTGCATGACAATGTCCCGGCGCACCGATCCCTGATGGTGTAACAATCCCTTGCTAAACACGGCCCCACAGTTCTGCTACAGCCTCCGTATTCCCCAGACCTCGCTCCTTGTGATTTCTACCTGTTCCCGAAACTGAAATATCGCATCAAGGGCAAGCGGTTTGCAAATGCCGAAGAAGTGATGGCAACAGCGACAACCGTTTTACGACATCTCTCACGCAACGGTTTCCAGAAGCTGTATCAACGCTGGCAGAAGTGTATAGTTGCGGAAGGACATTATTTTGAAGGCGATTGTGTTCAGAAGACTTTGTAAGTGTATTCGTTGTTGTAGTAAATAAAGTCCCCGAATTTATTGGCTGTAAGAATATATATATATATATATATATATATATATATATAAAGAGAGGGAGAGAAAGGATGTCAAATTTTCAATCAAGGGAAATAGTGGAGCTCAACAGTTTTAAATCAAAGTCCTGTCTGTATGTGTTAACCGCACCATTATGTGATCTTTTATTTTACAAATCATATTCTTCATTTCATGAAATGAATCTGAGAGTAACATATAAAAATCGAAAAATGTATAGGAAAAATTGCTTTATCTGACATCTCTGATGAGAGTGTAAACCAGTGGTTGCCAACCTTATACATACCATACGTCAGTTTGTTTCACATACAAGTTCAGATGCGCCATACAACTGAAGAACTTTTTTCTACTTTCTTACGTTCGTGGTTGGGGTTAGAAATTAAGGTATGGGGTAGAATCTGCTTCACTTAGGGGAGGAATATTTGTTACACAGTACTCTTTCGTTGCAATACGCAAATTTCTTTCTAAGTGAACAATTAGTAGACTGCCATCCGTATTGTTTAAAATAAGTAAGGGTAAAAATTCGATTGCGGTACACGGCTAAATATTAAATTTTGAATTATGTGGAGATTGCATTCTGATTATTTTAGTTTTTATATGGCATTCAAAAGGAATTTAAATCTTCAAAAGACTTTATATCAGAGTAAATGAAGTACCTCTCCATACGTTAGAAATATTATGTCTGAATAAGCTCACAATAGTCACAGATTTTTGTTTCAACATTTACAAAATCCCTTATACACTGCTGCCCACTGTAAATGCAACACCCTGAAGGAAACACGCAAATAACATGAAATTTACAACATGCATTAGTGGAGGTGAGATATGCAAATGATTAGAATTTCAGCGCAGACACACAACACGCGCGCCTGTGGTGCCACTTCAAAGCGTTATTTACGGCTTGGAGATTTCGACGATTTCAAGTTCGGCAATTGTGTTTTCTTGTGGTTTTTTCAATAAAACGATCAATTATGCCTCGTCGAAAACAGCGATCATCTTTTGATCAAGTATCCGAGTTCGACAGGTGAAGGATAGTGGCCTACCGAGATTGTGGATTATCTTTCAGGGAAATCGGTAGTCATGTTGGACGAAACCAAACAACTGTAATGCGGATATGTGATCGTTGGATGCAGGAGGGTATGACGGACCGGCGTGTTCGATCGCATCCACCTCAGCGCACCCCTTCACGTGATGACAGGCAAATTGTGCGCATGGCAGTGACGGATCGCTCAGTCACATCACGAACCATAGCACAGCACATGCAGTCTGTAACGCATCATCCAGTGTCTGCGCGTACCATTCGACGCCGTTTACAGCAGAGTGGTCTGTCCGCAAGACGTCCATTGCTTTGTCTACCCTTGACGCAGAACCACAGACGTCTCCGCCGCCAATGGTGCGATGACAGAAGGATGTGGACGGCAGAATGGAATGAAATTGTCTATACTGACGAGTCACGCTTCTGTCTGCAACACCACGATGGTCGCATTCGAGTCTGGAGACACTGTGAAGAGAGGATGCTGAACAGCTGCGTTATGCACCGCCACACTGGTCCTGCACCGGGTATTATGGTATGGGGCGGTATTGGATATCACTCTCGCACACCTCTAGTACGCATTGCCGGTACTTTAAACAGCCTGCGCTACATCTCCGAGGTGTTGGAGCCAGTTGTCCTTCCTTACCTTCAGGGCTTGCCCACAGCCATATTTCAACAGGATAATGCGCGACCACACGTGGCACGCATTGTCCAACGGTTCTTCGTCAATCGCCAGATTGAATTGCTTCCCTGGCCGCCTCGCTCTCCGGATCTTTCACCGATAGAAAACATGTGGTCCGTGGTTGCTCTACGATTGACCCAGATTCCATCCCCAGCTGCCACAGAAGATCAACTTTGGCAACGTGTGGAAGCTGCTTGGTCTGCTGTACCCCAAGAACTCATCCAAAGTCTCTTTGAATCAATGCCGAGGCTTGTGACAGCGGTGATCTCCAACAATGGCGGCTACTCTGGCCACTGATTTTGGCAGGAACCACACTTCACAGAAGTCTATAAATTTAATCATTTGATACTTGGTCAACGTGTTATCTACAAAATAAATTTTGTTGTGATATCTCTTGTGTTTCTTGGTGTTGCAATTTGGGTGGCCAGCAGTGTATAGAACGCAGATGATTAACATACGACGTAGCATCAATTCCTTAAACGAAATTGCATAATATTTCCCCAAGTCACGGAACGTATTTTTTAGCTCTTCGTTTAAATTAGTTCAATACGAAGCAGTATGAAGCCTTTGACGTACTTGACTAAGTATAATAGGGAAATTTGAAGATAATCTTCTGAAATACTTATTTAAAATGACATAAAGTGACATTCATGGCAAGGGTTCCATAGCGCATTTTCAAGCAATTTTTCTATATTACCTATTGTACAGCCTAAAATTGATTATACACCCGCAAAATGAGAGGGAACTTAGAACGTAGCTTCTTTCAAGCTGAATCACTCAAACACAATTCATTAGTTCCTTAAAAGCACTGTCGTCTAAATACCGTTGACCTGATTATGCATCTTGCTGCAGTACACTTATTGTTGAAAGAATTGTCATGACTACCCTTGAATTACCGTTTATTTTATTTACTGTGTGTAAAAACATTGAGTTTTTATCCTGTAATACTACGAATTGATTGAAAATGTGCTATGGCAATGCAAGATAAGAATTTATAATATCTCCTTGGGTTATTCGACATCAATCCTTCTTTTTCTTTATAGTATATTTTGAAACATACTATTTTCTTAACTCTATGCATTTGGCTTGATATTTTTAATTTTCCTAGTGGCTGATCCAATTGTGTCTTTACATTTCACAAGGCTGCTTTTTATGATACATCATTCAAACTCGTAGAGTTGCAACAAAGTTGCAAAGTTTTTTTCTCGGTTTTCAAACCTTTCAAAATTGACAAACTACCCCTTACAGAAGCATGTATCTCTTTCGTTCACAAATATCCTTCAAATCTGAAATTGTCATCTATCAGTACACCTTTTATCCCTGACGCTGTTATTATTATTAGTAATATTATTCCTGATCGCTCTGACAGTTGGACAGTGTTAAGCAACAAGGATCCAGAGCATAAAAGTTTAAAATTTAGCTGGTAGGGTGCTTTACGTGTTTGGCTACCAGAAAAAAAATATTTCTATAAGCCAAATAATATCCTTCCTTCTATATTGGTTAGCATTATGAGCTGCCAAGAATTGATCTTGGGTTCAAATCCCGAAAAAGGCTTGGTCATCTCCATGCCGTAACCCACTTAGGCAGCAATGCTTGCTGGCTATATGGTGCCCCCATACTAAATTAGCCAGCAAAACTTCCCGGATCTTCATGGACCAATCAATGTCAAGAAGTCAGAGACAAGTTCCTGCCGCATTTTAAAATATGCATTTGGATAACAATCTTGACCTTATGCCAATTCTGCACTTTATTTTAACATTTAAACAGTACTTGTCGATTTAAAAAAAACGTAGAATGCTGTTAATAACAAGGAAAAGGATTTGAAAAAAAATGAATTTTTCTTTTTTAAATAAAATAAAACATCCTTTCTATTAACTGGAGTACCAACCATCAACAACTGGAATATTTAATTTAAAGCTTTACTAGAACTCATCTTTCTTGGTTTCAGTAGTTCCTTGTTCAGTAACACTGTCTTTTCATACCTTAAACACACTTTTACAAAACTTCATCAGTTTCACCAACGCATGACTCTTCTCAAAATCAAATATTTAAAGCTTTTATTTAAGTCTGTCACTCGCAATACTCTTTTGCCGGAGCGATTTTTCTTTTGATATCACCCATACTTGCGGGGTGTGGTACTTTTCATTTACCTCTAAAATCTCTAAGAGCTACAACTGAGGATTCTAAAGCACCAAAATGTTAATAAGGTTATTATCATCTATCAATACTCTCCTCGCTTAAAGGAAAATTTTAAGTAACTGAGCTGCAGTGCCTTTGAGAAGCACAAAGAACACGCGCGTAGGCTTTCATAAATACAAAATTATAAAAGAGTTCTTAAAAGTTAATTAACAAGTATCTCTAGACACAAAGTGCAAGACCCGTCTTTGATGGCATGTATCATAAAATATTTAGATTACTTCACTCGCTCCGCTATCTCCTTTTACACTTGCTCAGATAAATGCATTAAAAACTGTTGTTTCGACGAGACAAAATTCAAATTATTACGGAAGATAAAACAAGTGCGTTTAAAAATATGCTTTATCAACAGAGCTCATTACGCATGCAAAAGTCATCTCGAAGTTGCAGAGAATGCTTTTTTTCTGCGGAAAATTGCATACCTTAAGTTTAGAGTACGAAATTTACATTAAACGCGCAATTTCTCCCTTAAGTATGCAGAAAATGAGTTCTGTAATGTTTATATAAAAGTGCCCCATCGATAAACTTTAGCGGTGAGGGAAACGAGTTTTGTTCTACATTTTAGAAAACACACATGTAGCCCTATTTTTCAAATTTAATTTGATTTTTTTTAAAATTCACTTGCACGTACACTTAAAGAGATTACTATGCAATCATGTATATTTTATTTTCATGTTTAATTTTCGCGTAAAATAACGCCAAAAGTGTTTTGAAGCATCCTTAAATTATTTTAAATACTAATTTTAGAAATTAGCGAAGTTTCTCCTGTTTCAAGTCTAGGATATTCAAAAACTAATTAAAAAAATTTTCAAAATTTTTAAATTCTTACCCACATTTGAACTTTTCTGTAATGTTATAAAGAAGGCGAAAATATAACCTCAAAGGTGCTTTCTGTGTCATTATTAATTTTAAAGACCTGCAAGACGTCTCTTCAAATTTTTGAATGAAAAAGAATATTAGAAATACTTAATTCATTTTGATTTGATTTTCATAATTTGAAGAGGACAGTACTTATACCCTATTTAGGTCTTTTATTTAATTCTGAAATAGTATTAAATAAACAGCTTGTTATGTTTAAAAATCATTGATCTGAATGTGTGCTTAGTACTTGGAATGGTATAAATTTCTGAAAGAGTGCATCCAAAGTTGTATGACTGTACAGCGTTCGTATTGATACAGAACAATATGAGGTCTTGTTAATTTCCACAGAAGTCTATCCCTGTTTGCTTTTCTTCGAGAACTTATCGAAATATGAAAGCCTTATTTGAATAGTGGGCCAACTCCACTTTTAAAAAAAAATGGAGTTAGCCTCACTTTCATGTTCATACAAGTCATTTCTATCTTATTTTGGAACTGGTACACCTCCAGCTTATTTCTGCTGCTAACAGAGGGCATTAGAAATCAGACTTTAGCAGTCATTTTTCAGCACTCATTAGACTTTAAGGCTCTGTATCTCAAAATGAACAAAAATGGAGTTGGCTCACTATCCAAACAAGACCTTCATATGATCTACGATGTGCTGTTGCAAAAACATCCTCAGTGTCGTATCTGTTTCTCGATCATAATTTTTTCAAGAGAGAGCGACCAAAATATGCCAGCTGAAGACAAATTGAAAATGTGTGAATAGAATTAAGTTCCTGGGGCCCTCAGTCCCCAGCACACATCAAGAAAGAAAAGACGATTAACAAAATGTGATATATAGACACACAGATAATTTATTTTTACACAGATGATTACTACGACGATGGACAGAGGTATTTTCACAGCTTCCCTTTCAAGATGGGATGGTGTTCCCATTTCAGACGGAAGACTGACTTTACCCTAGATGACAACAAATCCGAAATCGAACTGAAGCCAACGGCGTGGAATGCGAAGACTCTGTCCGCTAAACCAGGTGGGCGGCATATTCCTTTCCAGCTTCTCGTGAAGTAAAGCAATAAGACTACACAAGTTCCAGATTAGCAAAAAACAACTTTCCTGTTTAACTAGTATGTGAACCAAGTAAGAAGAAGCGTTTGAATGGAGATGAAAGACTGTTGAAATTAAATTAATGATTTTTTTAATCTAAACATGCAAGTCAAATTATCTAGTTAGCGCAACAACATAAAAATATTAACTTCTTATTTTTTATGAGATATAATACTTTAATAATAACTAAACATTAAAGAAAAAACTATAAAAAAAGTCGCCAGGTCATTTAAAAATTTTGCCGAATTTAAAAAGACTGACACGCAGATCTGACAAAATGAAGACGAAATAGCCTGTTAGTGACAATTATACCTGATGATATACTTAAATTGTCGGAAAAATCGACAACAGTCAGCTTATGACAATTCCTATAAGCCTCAAATAGCGATAACTTAAAATGAGATGTTTTGAATTTCTATCTAGAATTATTGAAATCCTTATGACTTGACTAGCTGAAAACCCGTACTTCGCTACATTCAAATTAAATACAACGGTAAAAGTATGCAATTAATGCCAAATATATGCATAAATATATTTATAATAAATACAACGATCAATGTATGCAATTGATGTAAAAAAAACGAAAAAATATATTTACAAAAAAAAACCGTAACGGATATTTTTATAGACAAAATAATGTAGAAGAAAATATTCAAATTAAATCTAATAGGACATACTAAAGAATATAGTACACTTAATATAGTACAGTTTGAGGAACATATCTTTTACTGTATTTTAATATTTTTTGGATAATGTCCAATCGTCTGCCGCATTATCAAGCACAGAATTTTTTTTTCTCTATTTAGTAGTTATGCACGTGACGATAAATTTATTTAAAGTACCAGAAAAAGAAATCACAGGATCAGCATTTAATAAATTAAATTCTAAAATTTAATCTTTAAAAATTCACCAAAAATCAGAAAATGGAGATAAAGATTTTAAAAATATTTCATTTTAAAGGAATTTTTATGATCTTTCTTGGGATATAAATTTTATAACCCTCAAATGATTATTTTAAATGCAAACTTAAAAAAAGTTACTAAAACAGTTTAAAAATTGAATTTAAAAAAATATAAGAATTTTTCAAAAATCTTTCTTAGTACACCCATACACTATAAGAAGAATCGTCATGTAGAATTTCAGTCCTTTAGGTCCAGCGGTTTAGTCTGTGAGTTGTATGTCAGTCAGTCAATCAGTCAGTCAGTGCGTCAGTCAGTTACAGAACTGTTTTATATATATATAGACTAGCTGAAAACCCACACTTCGCTACGGAGTACATTCAAATTAAATACAACGGTCAATGTATCCAATTAATGTCAAATATATATATATATATATTTATAATAAATACGACGATCAATGTATACAATTGATGTAAAATATATATGTATATTTATAAAAAAATCGTAAGGGATATTTTTATAGACAAAATAATGTAGAAGAAAATATTCAAATTAAATGTAATAGGACATACTAAAGAATATAGTACAGTTAATATAGTACAGTTTGAGGAACATAATATTTTTATTGTAATTTAATATTTTTTTGGATAATGTCTAATCGCCTGCCACATTAGTAAGAAAAAATTATTTTTGTCTATTTAGTTGTAATCCACGTGACAATAAATTTATTTTAAGTACCAGAAAAAGAAATCATGTAATCAGCATTTAATAAATTAAATTCTAAAAATAAATCTTTAAAAATTCTACAAAAATCAGAAAATGGAGGTAAAGATTCGAAAAAGTTTTCATTTTAAAGGAATTTTTATGATCTTTCTCGTGATATAAATTTTATAACCCTCAAATTATTATTTTAAATGCAAACTTAAAATAAGTTACTAAAACACCTTAAAAATTTATTTTTAAAAAATCTAAGAAGAATTTTTCAAAAATCTTTCTTAGTGCACCCCTACACTATAAGAAGACTCGCCATGCAAAATGTCAACCCTTTATGTCCAGCGGTCTGGTCTGTGCGTTGTATGTCAGTCAGTCAATCAGTCAGTCAGTGTGTCAGTGAGTTACGGAACATTTTTATACATATAGATACTAGAGTAAAATTTTTAAAATTTTCAATCACCTGTAGAAAATAATTATTAAGTTAGAAACTTAATTATAAAATAATCCAAAAATCCCTAATTCAGGCCAACAATTTATGTGACATATTTTCAAAAGATTATTTGTGATGTGAAAGATGAGATTTAATTTAAGCCGGACAATAGACGAATGGCTAGTTCGCAGGAAAATCGGTACCAGGGTCTATGGGTTCGAGTCCCGATCATGGCGTTGACGTTTGCAGCCGTTTGGAATCAGCTTTAACCCTTTCAGAGTCAACAACTTCCACCATTTGCACGGTGCAGATCTTATTCCCCATTTTTTTAACCTAAAGAATCTTGAAAATTTTTCAATTATAGGTTCCAAAATGTTTTTACTTCTTTAAACTGATAACAGATGGTAGCACTAATCATTCTTCTGCTCATTTAACTCGAATACATTGAATCCAAATGAAAAAATACTAGAATTAGGTGTTTGCACTGTGCAAACGACGCACTTCAAAGGTTTAAGCAATAGTTCCTGGTCTAATCAGCCGTCGTCGTGTATAACTAACCGTAGCATTTGAAGCCAAATCAAAAAATTTTTAAAACACTTTCTGCAGTAATAAATTGGAAATTGAAACATATTGGTGAGTTAGTGCTAATCTCTCTATTCTAAAAAAAGTAACTCCCGCTGCCGCTGTCAAAAGCTTGTCACGGTATCTCCTCCGAAACCGCTGAGGGTATGGGGTCGAGAGCGATACCAATGGATGCAGAAAAATAGGGAGACCAAAGTAAGACATGTCTCATCTTGGTCCGTCTTTAAGTTTTTTTTATGTTTTGTGGGAAAATATGGATTTTTTCATCTTCAGATTACGATATCTCGCCAAAAAATGATCGAAGAATTTTGATGTTTTTACAATCTAAGACTACAGACATTTCTCTTTCAAACTAGGTCTCATTTGTTTAAAAGTATTTTAAAAGAGACTAATATTTTCTTCAAAAAATGAAACACAGTTTTTCAAGAAATATCGTCCATGTGGATGTAATATCATTACTCCTCGAGTTTTTATCTTACAAAGAAAATATTTACATCATCTGGAAGCTGAAAGCTTTCTTATTCATATATACATCATCTTAAGTCTATATCTTAAATTTTCGATTTTTAATTGAATTTTAAAGCTGATAATTCAACAATGATGAAACTCCCTTCGCATTAAGGGTGACAACAGTAAATGGATGGAAGCTGTTACATTGCCCGAGATTCAACCCTATGTATCTCGCTATTAGCCATAACAGAGGAGCGAGCGTGCCGAGCCTAGGGGCGAGGCCCCTAGTATTCTCCAAAATAACTTTAAAAGATTGTTTAATTGCATTGGAACTACCAAAATCACTTACTTATCGGTGTAAGGACTCTCAATGGAGAATTTTTGGTTCTAATGGGAAAGTGAGAAAAAATCTGACATTGGGAATAATTTTGTTTTTATTCGACTAAATTTTCATCCTACTTAGGATAATGAGGGTGACATAACACCACCACCTCGCAAATGAGATATGAAGCAACAATAATATGTCTGTTTCTTCTAGATAAAAAAACCTAAAACACAACTCTGAAACACCCTGTTCAAAATCGTCGAGTCTCGTTTTACACAATTATTCAAAGAATCAAGGAAGAACATTAGTAATGTTATATAAACTATTCATGTGTTTATTTTTCAAAATATATTTTACTATCTTCAAGTTATTTTCAAAGAATATAGACGCGCTCTAAACATTGCTTTGAAATATTCCTAAACTAAACGTATTCCTAATATTCTCCAAATACATTTTATATCGTTAAAAAAGTCAAAGTATCTCATGTTTATAACTTTTATCCTGCATTCTTGCAGTCTTATATAGAATTTTTATGAAGATTTACTCGTGGAAAATCTAGCACTCTCGAACGCAAGCTACAGGATACTTCGATACAAGATGACATCCTCGGAAAGATAAAATATTTTACAGTGCTCGTTATTTTTAGTCGTTATCTTCGGAAATTGATCTGTATCGCGATATTTTATAGTTCAGAAATGCTTCTCGTAAACAAGTACAGAATACTTTTCTGATATATTGACTGCAGTTTATTCGGCAACTGAAAGGGGAATATGTTTAAAAATTCTCCTTTGCATGCACTTTCAGTAAAACCATGCAAATTATCTTCTGTAGTTTCTGTTCTCATGCATACGCAAGAAAAATATAAAAAAATCTAAAGTTCACTTCATCTAACTTAATTATCAGTTTGTCGCAAAATAATTATAAAAGACATTTCATAAAATAGTTAAATGGAGTGCGGATTCTTAAATTAGTTTGTAGTATTTACGACATATTGTATACCCGGTACAGAGGCTAAATCATTAGTTCTACCAAGTGTGTATAATTGCAAACACTTGAACTATAAGATAATTATCTGAATACATATTTCCCTTTAATTATAATATCTAATGTTGTCTGGAAATTATGCTGTCACAACGGAATTGTTTATGCATGTAATGACTAGATATGGATTTTACAAATGAGTGTTTTGTATGAGAAGTGAATTTCAGGGGTTTTTTTTGTGAATTACGGGAATACGTTAGGGAAGAAGCATTACTATGTAATTAGCTAGGGAATGTTAGTTATGACGAGAAAAATATAAGGTAAATCGGGGAAGTGCGGATAAAATTTTACAAATTTTGACTTTGATTAACTGTATAACATTGGTTTTAGCAGCTATAAATGTAAAACTTTTTGAACAATACACAAGAAAAATTTCTCTATCGGACCTGAGGTAACCAAGTGGTAACGCGACTGCTTTCAGCGATGAGAATGTTCATTTCGAATGCCAATAGGCGTGATTAAATACATTCGTGTCTAGGCCGGATATGGGGAAGTTACATTCGTAGATACAGAAAGTTATATAATTTTCCCTTTTCATAACTGTATAAATTTGTTTTTGCTAACTAGAAATGTGAAACTTTTTTAACATTATGCAGGAGAACCTTTTCTTCAAATGATGCATTTAAAAGCAACTAATTCAAAAGTTTCAAGTTTACAGAATCGAAAATATTTGTAAGATCCAGGGTATCCAATTGCCCCGTAAAACCGCGGTAAATGTGTACCTGGCCGTTGTTTATTGCCTGTCTTTATCTGCAACGATATTGGGATAACTGCAGATATCTTGTGTCTTGGCGATTCTTTTTTCTCTTCGAAATTCTTGAATTGAACGAAGATTTGTTAAGTAATGCATTTTTCTCCTTTTATTGTCCCTAAAAGTGAACAGAAGGGAGAAAGAACAGAAAATACATAACACTGGAGAAACGTTTTTTATATTTTATTCAAATTTATTATATTTTAATAATATAAAAATTATATTTTAATGGTAAAATAAGCGAAGATCAGTGTAATAGAAATAATGAAAAAACCAATTTTTCCTCATAAAAAATTAAAGGAACATCTTCAGTTACCCTTCAGTTGCCTGTTGACATAAAATTCATCAACGTAAAAAAATTTAACGAATCATATAACAATCACTGACTTATTTAGCCAACCAGCGCCAACGGAATCTTTAACGCTGACGCTGACGGATTCTACGTGAACAAGGTCTTACGTGAACAAGGAACATAGTCTACGTGAACAAGGAACATGGTCTACGTGAACAAGGAACCGGGTATCGGAACTTTAAATCCGTAAACCGGAATGTCCTATGAGGCCACTGAGGGTGGGAGGTACGTTCTCCCAAAATGTAGGTCCTGGGGGTGCATGGTCAAAATTGACACGGTTCACTATACATTGTCCCCATTGAAATCAACCAATGATTCTTTCGGATTATGTGTGCGAATGTCTTCATTTAGAAGATCCTCGCATTGGAAAAACACATAGACTTCAGAGGTGTTAACTTACCACAAAACGTCTTGAAACAGCTTCATCTACGGTGGATGATAATTGTTCACTATTGTTGCGGATTATGCGTCCGAATGTATTCATTGACATTCCCCGTAAATGTCTTCATTCCCCGAATTGGAAAACACATAGATTTCAAAGGTTTTAACCTATCAAAAATGTCTTGAAACAGCTTCAACTACAGTGGATGATCATTGGTCCCGATTTTTGTGGATTATGTGTGCGAATGTCTTCATTGACAAGAGCCCCGCATCGGAAAAACACATAGACATCAAAGGTGTTAACTTACCACAAATACGCCTTGAAACAATTTCAACTACGGTGCATGATCATTGGTCCCGATTCTTGTTGACTATGTGTGCTGATGCCTTCATTGACAGGAGCCACGCATTGGAAAAACACATAGACTCTAAAAGTGTTAACTTACCACAAAAACGTCTTGAAACAGCTTCAACTACGGTGGATGATCTTTGAGGAAGATTTCGACTCACATCCCACCAATGAAAGTGAAATAAACGATAAACGTGTGTCACTTTGTAACCATCGCTGGATGCAATGCTTAGCGCTAACACACTATGGTTTCAATCATGTGAAAAAAACGCGTGTTTTAATGTACAGATATCATCATTACTAGACCTCATAAGTTATACGTTACAGCTACGCATTTGCCTTGACTAACCTTATGTAACTGCTAAAGATTCTCAAAAAGTGGGCCTATTATTTATGTATAAAAATGTGTCGTGTATAAAAATAATGGATTAATATAGAATTAATTCATAAGCGCAAAATTTTACTGTGCGTTTAGGATGCTACCTATAATTGCAAGAGACTGTAATATAAAGCCTAAATCAATTTTAACGGTAGGGTATAGTTTCAGGTAATATGTAAAAGTTTTAATTTATATATCGAAATTGCTCTCCAATTTCCAATTTAAAAAAAATATATAAAGTAAGAAATTAGTAACACTTCTAAAATTTGTCTGTATAATGTTTCAATATCGAAATTTCATAGCTCTAAAGGCGCTTTGTTTGCTCTCGAAAATAAAGGAGAAATTCAGAATTTTCCCATTGCATCTATTGACTCTTTCCTCTCCTGAAAGTAAAAATGTGATGGATGTGCCTCAGAATTTTACGAATAGTATCTGTTTCTGCTGTCAGGTTGAAAGGAATTTCGAATTTTTGAATTTCACGCATGGAATATCTTTGACAAAACGAGGAAAACTCTTTCATGAATCTGCGGTCAAGAAACTTGCTGAAATGGCGCAAAAGATTGTAAAAATTTCAAATATAGACTGGAGGAGAGACACTTCCATGCATTCGAAAATAGGGAATTTTTGCATGCCGCGGAAAAAATACTCTTAATATATAGATAGTGAAGGAGCTCGGATTTTTTTTTTCACCGAACATGACAATTTAAAAAAATACTTTGTAATATGTGCCAGGTACGGATCCGTGGGAAAAGAAGAATAAATTCTTAAAATTGCAACAATGGTATTTTATTCGGTAATTAATTGAATTTTTTTATCAATATATTGAAGTATTCATGAATTCGAATTATAATAAATTGAATATCATTCTATAAGTTTTGTAGTATAATGAGCATTTCTTTGAATAATATGTCTAGTATTTTATGATTATGACGGAACAAAATTGTATAATTACTAATTAATTAATATACAGTATTGCATCTTTATACAATTGTTGTAAAAATCGAATAATGCTGATTACTTTAGAAATTTATTGAAATTTTTTTTATTGACCTATTGAACTACTCCTGAATTCAAATTATAATAAATTTGAAATCATTCTATAAGTGTGTAGTAAAATTAGCATTTCTTTTAATAATGTGTCCGGTACTTTATGGATATGATGGAACAAAATTATATAATTGCTATTTAATTACTATATATTATACCATTATTAAAAAAATTCAACATGGTATTTAATTGAACTATTTATTGTCATTTTCACTTCAACATATTGATACTCATGAATTCAAACTACACTGCTGGCCACCCAAATTGCAACACCAAGAAAGACAAGAGATATCACAGCATCCTCTCTTAACGGTGTCTCCAGACTCGAATGCGACCATCGTGATGTGAATACCATCGTGACAGAAGCGTGACTCGTCAGTAAAGACAATTTCATTCCATTCTGCCGTCCACATCCTTCTGTCATCGCACCATTGGCGGCGGAGACGTCTGTGGTTCTGCGTCAAGGGTAGACAAAGCAATGGACGTCTTGCGGACAGACCACTCTGCTGTAAACGGCGTCGAATGGTACGCGCAGACACTGGATGATGCGTTACAGACTGCATGTGCTGTGCTATGGTTCGTGATGTGACTGAGCGATCCGTCAATGCCATGCGCACAATTTGCCTGTCATCACGTGAAGTGGTGCGCTGAGGTGGATGCGATCGAACACGCCGGTCCGTCGTACCCTCCTGCATCCAACGATCACATATCCGCATTACAGTTGTTAGGTTTCGTCCAACATGACTACCGATTTGCCTGAAAGGTAATCCACAATCTCGGTAGGTCACTATCCTTCCTCTGTCGAACTCGGATACTTGATCAAAAGATGATCGCTGTTTTCGACGAGGCATAACTGATCGTTTTTTTTGAAAAAACCACAAGAAAAACACAATTGCCGAACTTGAAATCGTCGAAATCTCCAAGCCTTAAATAGCGCTTTAAGTGGCGCCACAGGCGCGCGTGACGTGCGTCTGCGCTGAAATTATAATCATTTGCATATCTCACCTCCGTAATGCATGTTGTAAATTTCACGTTATTTGCATGTTTCCTTCAGGGTGTTGCATTTACAGTGGCCAGCAATGTATAATAAATTTCAAATCATTCTGTGTGTATTATAATTAGCATTCCTCTGAATAATATATATCATTTTATGGATATGGTGGGGCAAAATTATATAAATACTAGATGATAAGATGAATTTATACTAAGTATTTTACTTATGATTACTCTAATATTAGCAGCATAAGTGAGATTTTCAGCAATATCATATATACATATATATATATATATATATATATATATATATATATATACATACATATATATATATATATATATATATATATATATATATATATATAAAACTCATTTAGGTTGCTAAACTTATAATAAGAACAGAGTAATCGTAACAGGGGCACACCCACGATTTAATCTTTGGGGGCGGAGGGGCAGTGCCCTTTGGCCCACCCCCTGGTTACGCCACTGAATCATAAGTAAAAATATACTTTATAAAATGTACCAGAAACGGATCCAAAAAGAAAGAAAAATAAATACTTAAAATTGCAACAATGCTATTTTATTCGGTAAATAATTGAAATTTTCATATGAACATATTGAAGTATTCATGAATTCGAATTATGATAAATTTAATATCATGCTATAAGCTGTATAGTATAATTAGCATTTCTTTTAATAATATGTCTAGCACTTTATGATTATAACGGAACAAAATTATCTAATTACTAGTTAATTAGTATACATTGTTGCATTATTAAACAACTGTTGTAAAAATGGAACAATGGTGATTATTTTAGAAATTTATGATAATTTTTTCATCGACATATTTAACTATTCATGAATTCAAATGATTCTATAAAACTGAAATGATTCTATAAGTGTAAAGAAAAATTAGAATTTCTATTAATAATGTGTCCAAAACTTTATGGTTACGATGAAACAAAATTATATAATTACTAAATATTAGTTTTTTTAAAAATATTTTTAAACAAATGAGGTCTAGTTTGGAAGAAAAATGTCTGTAGTCTTAGATTGTAAAAAGGTCAAATTTCTACGATCATTTTTTGGCGAGTTATCGTAATCTGAAGAGGAAAGTCAATATTTTTCCACAAAACATAAAATAATAAAAACTTAAAGTCCGACGAAGATGAGACATGTCTTACTTTGGCCCCCCATTTTTCTGCATCCATTGGTATCGGTCTCGACCCCATACCCCCAGCGGCTTCGGAGGAGATAGCGTGACAAGCTTTTGACAGCGGCAGCGGGAGTTACTTTTTTTTAGAATAGAGAAACTAATTACTGTATATTATGCTATTATTATAAAAATGCAACAATGGTAAATTATGTACAATTGCATACCTTATATAATTGCATACTTGTATGTAGTATGCAATTATTATTTTTATTTATTTCCC
This sequence comes from Dolomedes plantarius, assembly GCA_907164885.2. Taxonomy (NCBI): domain Eukaryota; kingdom Metazoa; phylum Arthropoda; class Arachnida; order Araneae; family Dolomedidae; genus Dolomedes; species Dolomedes plantarius. The sequence goes on from OU015491.1 coordinate 68,089,299, forward strand.
ATGCAGCGAGCGAATGGGAACGCAATTCTTTCGCCAAGATGTTACATAAGATAAGGGTGTACATAAGACAAGGGTTCAAATAAGTACTAAAAAAACTATGAAAGAAGAGGAAGAATTAAAGTATTAAACAAAATAAGATTGCCTCCCAATAACGGGAGGAAATACTACTCTCTTTCAAGGCTGAGCAAAGAAGGAAGTGGTCCGCAGTCATCACAGCGTCGCCGCATGTGCATTTTTTTATAATGATTTAGCGTTTTTATAACAATTGCATGCATATAATGATACAGCCTTTGAATTACATGAAATTATTATAAAAATTTTATTTATACAATTGTTATAAAAATGCAACAATTTTATTAAATTTAGAAAATTTATTGTGATTTTTACTTCAAGATGCTGAACTACTCTCGAAGTCAAACTATGATAAATTTGAAATCATTCTGTAAGTCTATAGTATAATTACCATTCCTTTGAATAATATATAGCATTTTATGGATATGATGGCACAAAATTATATAATTTCTGGATGATAAGATGTATTTATATCTAAGTATTTTACTTATTACTCTAAGATTAGCAACCTAAATGAGTTTTACAGCAATGTGTGGGTGTTTTCGAGAGTAATATTATATATATATATATATATATATATATATATATATATATTACATACAAAACCAAAAACTTTTTTCTAAATTCCAAAATTAATTCCCTTTAAAATTACTTCAGCGTCAGCAAGCTATTTTCGTTTTAAGAACAAAGGAACTGAGAGTATCCTAAATTCAAATGTAGGCAATTAATAAATCATCCCATAACCTCCAGTCTCGTGGGTGCCAAAACATATGACAGGCCACGGGACTCTGAGCCCAGAAAACTGGCCTAGGGGTTTGTGGCCAATGGGTGCAGAGTGCAAGGGTCACGTGACAACGACCTCATGACGATTATTTAAGCCTCAGCAAGGTTTTGCTCGGGGATCTTTCTCTCTGTCTTCGTGCTTGCCATGTAAGGTAAATGCACCTATAATGGTCCATGTCCCTATAATGGGCCGGCCTTTAGGAATGTCGATAAATTAAGGGTCTATTGTTACCTAAGGCAGTAGAAGGGGTGAGGGTCATTGGCAACTAGTAGCCAATGACTCCAATTTAAGGGGGTAGGGTCACAATCCAGATTCCCTATGTCAGCAATACTAAAATACTTATTTTTAAGGAACATTAACAAATATCTCGAAAACACCCATTATCCTGGGGGTTGCAGTAACAGCTCTCGAATTTAAGTGCGCTCAAACAATTTGATCTTTTTAGAAGGTCTGCAAGGTTTGACATTTTACGCTGTGCCCCCCAAAAGCACGATGCCCTTGGCTTTATTACTGCTACCTGAGAGAAGAATAATACATACACTATATTATATACAAAATACCGGTGGCCAGACTTGTTTCTACGCAATACGAAACACATTGATAAACACCACTAATATAGACAGGTGTTTCCATTATTTTGATAACCACCTGTATATATATATATATATATATATATATATATATATATATATATATATATATATATATATATATATATATATATATATATATATATATATATATATATATATATATATATATATATATATATATATATATATATATATATATAATTATATATATATATGTGTGTGTGTGTGTGTGTTGGCGGGTGTAATGCTAGAAACGTAAACTATAACTAAATAGATTTAATTGGGTTAAATTTAGTCAAGTTACCATTCAACAGAAATTTATTATGAGAAATTCACTATTTATTAACACCGGAATACGATTTCAATCCCTCGGTTTAATAGAGGCCTTAAGCGGCTAACAGAGGATGTGACGTCAACAACCGCGTGCTCCTAGAAAATTCCGGGTCTATCTGAAAACCTGCGAGTATGAATCGTGGTCATGAGGCGCTCAACTCTACGCAATTGCAAACAAAGGTAGATTAGGGATTATTTTTCGGAGAGTTAGGACACGTGTTTCGTGAGCTGAGATGGTGGCAAATGGCGATTTAGCTGGGTTGATTAGATTTTTCAAGTGATATTGAGAAATAAAGTTATTTAAATGCTATTTAAGTATTAGTTCTTTGGCAAAGGCCTACTTTGATGAGTGCTTTTAGGTTAATTAACTAGATAATGGTTACGCGGTGTAAGCACCATGTCATATATATATATATATATATATATATATATATATATATATATATATATATATATATATATATATATATTGTAACAGCGGGGCCACAGCTAACTCAACTGCCTAGTTGAAAATTCCACTGAAGGAAATAATCCGAGGACAGTATTTCTTTATGTACAGTGATTTATTTACAATTGAATTCACAAAACTATATTTACACACAGACGTATCACATTATTCCTGGGCTCTCACAGCCAATATCTAGTTAACACATTTAAGGCTTCCCAAGCCAAAAGTCGTTGTTTCACGGTTTCCGTTGCCACAGAGCAACCCGTGAGTAATTCCCGAAAGTGAACAGGTAGGCACACTGCCTTTCTCGAACCCGACTGCACTCCGCAAGTCGATGAGCTAAGTCCTGTTTCACGGTTTCCGTCGCCACAGAGCAACCCGTGAGTAATTCTCGAAAGAGAACACGTAGGCACACTGCCTTTCTCAAACCCGACCGCACTCCGCAAGTCGATGAGCCAAATCCCCCTAGACAAAGAAGGGGAGTCCTTTTATACTTCGACCAATTTTTCCAGAAGAATCCAGAAGACTCCACAAATTGCTGGAACACTTTATACTTCCGGAGCCGATGGGGGTCACTTCCGCCCGCGCCGACCCTTTGGAATACCTGAAATCCATTTGGCCCTGGACATACTGCGT